>CM060886.1:120428008-120965508 GCA_030762935.1 Hymenopus coronatus
AAAGAGTAATAATACAATTCCTGCTAACATTAATGCTGTTGCCAGTCTGTACGATAAACTTGATGCTCTTACTGAAAAAAAATTGACAAATGGTGCAAATACAAATAGGTTTTCAATGAGGACAAAACGCTTTTAATATTAGTTGTCCTGCTTTACAACCGTGTGACAATATTAAGCCACAATTAACAATATGTAAGGTTTTTATTTTGTAATTTTATTATTAACTTAAAGTTTATTTGACTAAATAGCTTAAAACATACATTTAAATGTTAATTTTTTTGTGAATTGTTGTTGCAGAATAGTTTTAATTGTGTTATTAATACGTTTGGAAGACGTTGTGTTCATTCTAGAGCAAAAAGGTTTAAGTAAATGTAATGAGTTTATACTGTGTTGGCTGGAGACGTGATCAACAACCGCAACAATGATAGAAAGAGACGGAAAGACTTATGCCTATGGCCATTGCTAAAACTAACATACGTTACACGGCCTTGGAATGAACGCACGGCAACAAAAATATTTGTGTTTATAATGGCTGTAAAGAAAAATCTAATGTGTACCATTCACATGACTTTCTCTATATCCCTGCAATAAATTATTCTTAAAAAGCTTATACTTCTATTTACTTTATGCCAATCAGAAAAAATGAGCAGAAATAGTCTTATTACTTGCTACCTTGTAAGTAGAAGCGAAATAAGGGACCACCATTGGTTAAAATGATAGTCAAAAGCTGGTTGCTATGGCAATAAAGTTCCTTTGTTTATATGGATAGGAGTTGACAATTTCCTGTATGAGAAATGTATGTTTTTCATAACAGAAACCAAAAATAAGGAATGTCTCAAAAACAACGAACTTACGAAACAAATGTATAAAACATAAAGTGTGTGTTTTAACGTGCTCTACATTTTTTGTGTAGTAAGTTTTTGTCCATCTCTTACGGTTTAGCAGTTATTCAAAATTCAGTAAAATTCATCCAGAATAAACTACTACTCTTTAGAGGCTATTCCCAGAAAATTCAAGATATACATTTTATTTGCCAGGTAAATATTTTTAATATACGAAATTTTAATCAAAATCGTTAGAGCCATTTTTGAGAAAATCAAAATGTTCGAAAAAAGTTCCATGTAAAGAGTAGTTGGGGGTGGGGGATGTTTCTCAAAATCTTCGTGTCGCATCCCTAGAAGATATTAAATTTAAATACCAAGTTTGGCATTTTACTGACTTTTCGTTTTTGAGTTATCGTGTTCACGGACACACTGACACACGGACACACACACACGGACCTTTTTGTGAAATTTCTTTTTTATATATATATATTGGGGACCCTAAAATATATATTTCCGGTGAAATCTCGGTATCGAATTTTTGGGTGGAGTAAAATACCTTCTCTATACACTATGTACATAGAAAGTAAAACCACTGAAGAGATGAAACATTGCAGATGTATGCAGTTATACACTGATATATTCAAGGAATTGGATTTTACTGGTAAATCTTTCTAATTTGTAATTTATTTTGTAAATTGTGGGTTAAGCGACAGAATGGCACCGGTACTTTTTACTTTCTCCATAAGCACTATGCACATAGTGTATAGAGAAAGTATTGCACTCCACCAAAAAATTCGATACCGAGATTTCACCGGAAATATATGTTTTAGGGTCCCCAATATCCAAAAAAAGCATTTTCACAAAAAGGTCCGTGTGTGTGTGTGTGTGTGTGTGTGTGTGTGTGTGTGTCCGTGTGTCTGTGAACACGATAACTCAAAAACGAAAAGTCGGTAAAATACCAAACTTGGTATTTAAGTTTAGTATCTTCCAGGGATGCGACACGAAGATTTTGAGAAAAATCCCCCCACCCCCAACTACCCTTTACATGGAACTTGTTTCGAAAATTTTGATTTTCTCAAAAATGGCTCTAACGATTTTGATTAAAATTTCGTATATTAAACTTATTTACCTGACAAATAAAATGTATATCTTGAATTTTCTGGGAATAGCCTCTGAAGAGTAGTTTATTCAGAATGAATTTTACTAAACTTTGAATAACTGCTAAACCGTAAGAGATGGACAAACATTTACTACACAAAAAATGTAGAGCACATTAAAATACACAATTTATGTTATATACATTTATTCGTGGAGTTCATCGTTTTTGTGACATTCCTTATTTTTGGTTTCTGCTATGAAAAACGTATACTTTTCTCATACAGGAACTTGTCAACTCCTATCCATATAGACAAAGGAACTTCATTGACATAGCAATCAGCTTTTGACTATCACTTGAACCTACGGTTGTCCCTTATTTCGCTTCTACTTACAAGGATGCGGGTAATTAGACTATTTCTGCTATTTTTGTCTGATTAGCATAAAGTTAATAGAAGTATAAGCTTTTTAAAAATTATTTGCTGGAGGGATATGGAGAAAGTCATGTGAATGGTACACATCAGATTTTTTTCTTTTCAAACTTCTTTCACTAAAACATACCAGCTCAAACTGCAATACCATTTGTGTGTTATAATGTTTTATTCTCTCTACATAATATGTGGTACATTGGTAGAAAAGATATTGCATTCCACCCAAAAATTCTATACCGAGATTTCCTCAGAAATACATGTTTTAGAATCCGCATAAAAAAACAATTTTTAACAAATGTATGTGGGAGTTTGAGTATGTCTGTGAATGCGATAACTCAAAAAAGAAAAGTCGGTAAAATACCAAATTTAGTATATAAATTTAGCATCTTCCGTGAATGAGACAAAGATTTTGAGGAAAATCTCCCGACCCCAAACTACCCTTTACATGGAAACATGTTCGAAGATTTTGATTTTCTCAAAAATGACTCTTACGATTTTGATTAAAATACCGTACATTAAAGACAGTTGCACGGCAAATAAAACGTATATTCTGAATTTTCTGAAGACTCTTTATTCTGGTGAATTTTGGTAGATTTTGTATAACTAGTAAACTGCACGAGATAGACAAACACTTACTACACAAAAAATGTAGATCTCGATGAAAGACACAATTTATGTATATACACATTTTTCGTGGAGTTGACCATTTTTGAGATATTCCTTGTTAATGGTTTCAGTTTTAAAATACCTGAAACTTTTCACAAACGGTAATTTGTCAATTTCTGGCAATGCATAGCAACGGATTTCGTCCACATGGCAACCAGCTTTTAAAAGATTTGACTGCCGTCTTAGCTTAATATATTCCCATATTTCCTTTCTGCTTATAAGAAAGCATTTCTGCTAACGCTTATCTCGATTACCATGAAGTAGATTGAAGCACAATAATTTGTTACAAAAATGCAGAGAAAGTCATGTGAATGGAACATATCAGAATTTACATACACATATTGAACTCCAAACTTAACCTAATTGTCTATCAGAGGAGATAGAAAGACTTACATACAACGCAAACACAGAAACACACAACAGTAAACATCCATGCCCATAGCGGGATTCAAACCTGCTGCTTCTTCGTGTCAGAGCGTCAACATCAAATGTACCAACGACTACGGCTACTGGAGCAGGCTATTTCAAGTTAAAGCCCGTCAGTGGAGGACTAGCGAAAGTGACCTTCGCTTTCCCCGTCTTGCTCATCAGTGGTGACGGTGAGAGGGTCGCGCTCATTGCGAGGGGTAAAAGCACCGATCTCGCCAGTTCTTCACTGCCGGGTTTTAACTTGAAACAGTCTCGTTGAGTTCCGCAACTCTTTTAACAAACCAAGAGATATTTGCATACGTTAAATAGGGACAGTTGGGCCACTTGTTACTTACTACCTGTCTGACGAAAGAGTGCAGTTGTTTGGGGAAGTCGCTGGTGTAGCACGGCACGGTTTAGAGCGGTCAGAGAAGGCTGGAATATAGTGCAGTGCAGTGTGCGTAAACAGGAATAAACTCAACAATCCACAACAGGTTAAACTTGCTGTTTTCTTTATCACTAGTGAATATTAATTTTCTACTTTGTGAACGTATGACTACGTGTGGCGGTATTTGCATTTTGACTTGATTCGAACCCGTTCACTGTAAGAGACTCAATTGCTGCATTTAAGTATTGCCGAACTGTTCAGGGCATGCACCGGGAGTTGTGACGTAATACGCTTATCTGTTTGTGTTTACGCAAGCTTCCACTCGTGGCCGTCTGTATTCATTCTTCAGACAAGTAAAACAGTGGTCGGTAGCGTGTGCTGTCTGTAAGCAAACATAAATAAAATGTCTGCTTCGCAACAACGTGGAAAATATCATTTTCAAGAACTCTACACGAAATGTAATTGAAATTATTTGCTCTCACGGGCGTGTCTAATGAAGGGACTATTGGGGTGTTTGGAACTCCCTCCCTAATTCTTAGCTCGAAGCTCTTGCCACCTTCAATTTCAGATTAATACTATGGATTTACATTTTTACTTTCGTTACAGTACTATATATATACATGGTAGTTTTGAGACCCCCTGAATTCGAAAAAAATATTTTTAGTAAAAGGTGCGCGCGCGTGTGTGTCTGTTGGCACGATTACTCAATAAATACCAGACTTGGTATTTAAGTTAAACATATTCTAAGAATGCGATACGAAGATTTTCAGGAAAATCACCCCACCTCAAACTATCATTTACTTGGAAAAAGTTTTGAACCTTTCATCTTCTGATAAATGACTAACGATTTTGATAAATGCGCTATACTAAAGATATTTACATGACAAAGTTATATTTTGAATTCTCTGGGAATAACCCCTGAGGTCCTCTTCATTCTGGATGACTTTTGCATAACTGGTAAACCTATAACAGATAAACAAAAACTTACCATACAAAAACTGTAGATCTGGTTAAAAAACAGAATTTATATCATATCGTTTTTTCGCAGAATTGACCATTTCCAAGATACTCATTATTATTTTTAGTTTTAAAATACTTAAAATTTTTCTCATATGGGAATTTGTAATCTCCTGGCGATCATGTTTGGATCTTATTAAAGATGCTTTTTACTTTGTCTACACGTACTTACACAGAGCATAGATTAGGTATTGTATTCCACCCAAAAGTTCGATACCGATATTTCGCCGGAAATACATGCTTTGAGGCCCCATGAATCCAAAAAGAGAATTTTTAGAGAAATGTCAAGTGTATGTGTGTGTTTGTGGACTATAACTCAAAAATTAAAAGTCCGTTAAAAACAAATTTGGTAATTTTGTTTAGTATCTCCCAAGGCACAAAGGTTTTCAAGAAAATCCTCCACCTCAAACTACCCTATGATCAAATTTTCGAAAATATTGATTTTCTAAAAAATGGGTCTAGCAACTTTGATTAAAATACCGTATATTAAAGCTATTTACATGACAAATAAAATTAAATCTTGAATTTTCTGGGCGCATCCTTTGAAGACCTCTTTATTCTGGATACATTTTGCTAAAGCATGCATAACTGGTAAACCGTAGGAGATACACAAAAAATGATATATCGGTAAAACAAATTATTTATGTTGTATACCTTTTGTATATCTGGCTGTCTCCTATATGTTCCTTGTTATTGGTTTGTCTTAAGATACCTGTACTTTTCTCTTACGTGAATTTGTCAGCCAACTGCTGTCCATGCAATTAAAGGAACTTCAGTCACACAGCGACCAGCTTTTGACTATCACTTTAACCTATGGTACTACCTTATTGCGCTTCTACTTACAAGGAAGCAAGTAATAAGACTATTTCTGTTATTTTTTCTCAATTAGCATGAAGTAAATTGATGATTTGTTGCAGAAATGTAGAAAAAATGATGTGAATGGAATGAATCAGGTTTTTTGATACAAGGGATCCTAAACGTGCATTTCCAATTTCGGTAACGAATATTTGAGACGAGTCCAATATCTTCTCTGATTACGTACCATTCCTTGGTAAGAATAGTTTCATACCCACAAATAGTGGACGAGGGTAGAGAAGGCCGTATGAGTGTAACAAGTCAAACCTTTTTGTAATCAGTACACGTGTAGTATGAACTCCAGGCTAAGTCTACGGGGATGTAGTAAGTTTTTTAGAGCAGTTGTCTGCGTGTTGAATAACAACGACCCCCCGAGAAATCAAACCCGTGTCCCTCAGGGAGCAGACACTTGCAGGGAGGGTTGGGCACGGGCCTAATTTCCTGTCGGCCGTCACCAGATCGAGATCAGCATTTCCCCAGTGTTCAGGTCCTCCCTAATGTCCACGAGGAGGGAAATGAGCGAAATCGCCATTGTGACAGAGGATATTACAGCGAGGGGCTCGAAATTGTTCAATTGTGCAGTTCAGTCTCTGTCTAGGGAACTCAAAGGCTGCGTTCACTAGTTCAACACCTACTGATAATAATTGCGTATCAGATGTCTACTTCTTACGGCACATTTAAACCGTTCGTCAAATTTGGATTATCTTTTTATTTCAGCTAGATAGATTAAACATTAGAAAAAAATATTATGTGTTCCATTCACATGACTTTCTCTAAATCTCAGCCAAAAATTATTGTTAAAAAGCATGTTATATTTACTTCATGCTAATTGAGAAAACATTAGCAGAAATACCTTGCTTCCTTGTAAGTAGAAGCGAAATAACGGAGTACCATAGGTTAAAATGACAGTCAAAAGCTGGTTGCTATGTGACTGAAGTTCATTGTTTGTATGGACAGGAGCTGACAAATTCATGCATGAGAAAAGTATAAGTTTTTCAAAGCAGAAACTAAGAACAAGGGATATCTTAAAAACGATCAACTCCACAAAAAATGTATATAACATAAACTATGTGTTTTAATGTTCTCTACATTTTTAGTGTGGTAAGTATTTGAAAATCTCGTACGGTATAGCAGTTATGCAAAATTCCGTAAAATTCATCCAGAATAAAGTAGTCTTCAGAGACTATTCCCAGAAAATTCAAGATATACATTTTATTTGTGGTATAAGTACCCTTAATATACGACATTTTAATCAAAACTGTTAGAGCCATTTTTTGGAAAATCAAAATTTTCGAAAAAAGTTCCGTGTAAAAGATAGTTGGGTGGGATTTTCTTGAAAATCTTCGTGTCGCATCCTTGGAAGATACCAAACATAAATACCAAGTTTGGGTTTTTCGTTCTTTTCGTTTTTGAACTATGCTGTCCACATACACACATACATACACACAGATAGACAGACGCACATACACACACACACACACACAAGGACATGTTTCTAAAAAAGGCTTTTTTGGATTCAGGAGGTCTCAAAACATGTATTTCCGGTGAAATATCGGCATTGAATTTTTAGGTGCATTACAATACCTTCTCTATACACTATGTACATAATAACGTGTAGAGACAGTAAAAAGTAATTTTAGAAAAATGTCCCTGTGTGTATGTGTGTGTGTGTGTCTTTGTGTCTGTGGGGTATAGCTCAAAAACGAAAGGCCGTTAAATACTAAATTTGATATTTAAATTTGGTATCTTCCAAGGATGCAACACGAAGATTTTCAAGAAAATCCATCCACTCCCAACTACGCTTTTCATGGAAAAAATTTCGGAAATTTTGATTTTCTCAAAAATGGCTGTAATGATTTTGATTAGAATCTCTTATATTTAAGATATTTACATGACAAATAAAATCTATATTTTGAATTTCCTGGGAATAGCCTCCAAAGACTACCTTATTCCAGATGAATTTGACGGAATTGTGTATAACTGGCAAATCGTAAGAGATAGACAAAAACTTAGATAACAGAAAAGGTAGATCTCGTTAAAATACACAATTTATATTATATATTTTTTTCGTAGAGTGGATGATTTTTTAGATATTCCTTGTTTTTGGCTTCAGCTTTAAAAAACGTATACTTTTATCATACAGCAATTTATCAACTTCTGTCCATACAAACAAAGGAACTTCAGTCACAAAGCAACCAGCTTTTGACCAATAATATAGCCTATGGCACTCCCTTATTTCGGTTCTACTTACAAGGAAGTAATAAGATTACTTCTGCTAATTGTTTCTCGATTGGCATGTAGTAAACAGAAGCTTCAACAGTAATTTGTTGCAGAGATGTAGAGAAAATTATGTTAATGGAACACATTAAATTTTCTTTTTATTTCAGTTCATGTGGTCTTTAACGTGGATTAAGCAATAAAAAAAAGCTGATGTTCTATTACTTTATCCATTCTGTATTCTTCCCGCCTATATAGCGTATCTGTCCTATTCAAGAGGTTCACAGCTCGAGTCTTGGCTACAGATTAGCATTTTTAGGGGATTTCGCTTATCCTGAGTTTCATAGACACCGGGCTCATTTGAGCCTCACCCAATATGACCTACTAAGTCAAAATGACGCTAAACTTCCAAAAATCTTATAAGATGGCTGCTTGTTATGTGATGGCTTTGAAATGTCGTTCCTTTTGCTTTTAACACAAATTGTGTTTTAACGAGATGTACGAGTAAATTGAATGAATAAGTGTATTTATTGAAATATACATTAAGTAGCTTAAAACTGAAACCGACAGCTCAGAATATCTCGAAATTGGTTAACTCTACAAAACATGTATACACCATAAATTATGTTATATGGTTAACGAGATCTACATTTTTGAGTAGTAAGTTTACGGTTTATCATTTATACAAAAGTTATACAAAGGTAATCCAGAATGAAAAAGTCCTCAGAGTCTATTGCCAGAAAGTTCAATATATACCTACGTTCCATTTGTCAAATATCTTAAACACATGTTACTATAATAAAAACCGTTAGAGGCATTTTTGAGAAAATCAAAAAAAATTAATTATGTTCCATGAAAACAGTAATTGGGGTAGGGAATTTTCTTGAAAATGTTCGTGTCGTTTAGCATTTAGCCGACTTGGCGTTTTTGAGCAATTCTGCCAACAGACACACACGGACATTTTCTATTTTTTTTTATTCAGAGGATCTCAAAACATGTATTTCCTGTGAAATTACAGTATAGAATCTTTGGGTGGAATACAAAATCTTATCTATCCACTATGTACATTGTACAAACGAGCTAGAGAAAGAAAAAAGTTGATCCTTCTCCCTACGTCGAAGTAATCAATGTAAATGCAGAAATGGTCGTAAAAATTACTTCCTTAAAAGAAGAAGAAAAATAAGGGAATATAGTAGGCTAAAGCAATAGTCAAATGCTTTAAAAGTTGGGTCCTAGGTGATTAAAATTCGTTTCTTTGCATGACAACGAGTTGAAAAATTCTCGTATAAGGAAATGTTTAAGCATTTTAAAGCTGAAATATATATTTCATAAATTGTGTGCATTAACAGGATCTAAATTTATCTGTAGTCAGATTTTGTCTGTATCGTACGGTTTACCAATTATGCAAAAGTCATCCAAAAGAAAGAAATCTTCAGAAGTTATTTCCATAAAATTCAAGATAAACATTTTATTTTGTGTACCGTATTATAATGTAAATCATTAGAGCCATGTTTGATAATATTATTTTTTTTTATTTTTTTTCTATTTAAAGGGTAGATGATGGGGTGCTTTTCCTTAAAATCTTTGTGTCGCATCCTTGGAAGATACTAAACTTAAATAATAAGTATAATGGACTCTTCGCTGACGTTTTTCTAACACTTTTTTTTTTATTGCTTCATTTGTATAGCCCCCTTTAACATCAATGGTCATATCGGGGGCTTTCACTTGTGAAACTGTAGGTTCAGAGCATTAGGTTAAACTTTATAGTACTAGAAACACGCCCATCCACTCTGGCATTCATACTTCCAGACTCTACGGAATAATTCCGGTTAAAGAAAAATTCCCCGCCCCAGCCGGGAATCGAACCCGGGTGAGAAGTCAGCTCGCTGACCACTCGACCACGGAGGCAGTCACTTTTTCTTTATTTGACTCAGGAGGTCTCTGGAACATAAATCTCCGGTTAAATCTCTGAATTAAACTTTAAGGTGGATTACAATACATTCTCTTTCCACTGTGCGTTGTAGGTACATATGCAATTAGAGGAAGTAAAAATTACATGTTTTTTTTTTTTTTTTTTTCCAGTAGGTAAATCTCGGTATCGAATTTTTAGTTGAAATACAATATTTTCTCTGTCTATTTAAATTGTGCCAGACAGAGAAATTAAAATAGCTAGTGAATGGAAAAGTTCATGGGAATACAAGACAAATTTTAAAACTAGTTCAAGATGTTCATTTGTGTTAAGACAGAGTTGAGAAAAGCGCAGAAGAGGGAAGATGAAGAGTGGGACATAAGTAGAAATGAAGAGAATTTTATTGGATGGTGTGAAGACGATTGCACGTGGATGCAGATCATTAATCAAGAGAGCGTGTGATTCACAATGTAGCGGGGGATGATATTGATTGGAAATAATACGGGGAGGGTGTGTCCCAGCAACTTGTTGGTACGTGTAACAATGTCAGCCTACTTTCTGGGCGATCCTTTACAGCAGGGGGCGCTGTAAGGAGTGTCCTAATACAGTACATGCCATCACATCATGAAGGACAGACTACTTCTTCTCGTTGTATTAACTTAATTTCTTATCCATCCAGAACTAAGACCTTTTCCATCTCTTTCTCGGTTTCCAAAGTGATCTTTTCAATTGTCTCTTGATATGTGCGACCCTGACAAATGACATTCGATTCTTCTTTTGTTACAAGTAATATCACGAGTGTTTTCATCTTGTCTATAAGAGATGAAAACACGAATATACAGGAAGGGAGATTTTATCAGGCTATGATTGTAATACTTACATTAGTTGTCAAATGATAGATGACGCATTCGACCATGTTTATTTACCGAATGTTTTTTCTTTTTATTTCTTTTCTGCATTCTGCATTATATGACCTACCGTATCTACACCCAATGCATAAATATCGATAGCAAAAGTAGTTATTTTATTTCAGCTTTTAATAACTAATACAAGAAATGGAAGCAAGCATTATTTTATTTGAGGTTATTGTAATCATCCCATACATAAGAAATATAAATAATGATTATTTTTACTCCTTTTTTGAACTAAATACATTATGAACTGGATCAAACTTTAAATAAACATTGTAACCGAATTAATGAGAAGTACAATTGTGGAACTGACAGTTATTGAAAGTGAACGTTGACTGCCTATTGTTACCAATAACCAAGACAGGAGATGAAACAGACGAACGTCAGGTGCAGCAGGATTTCAAAGAATTGAACATCAGGTGAAATAAGATTTTTCGACAATATCACACCAGTCAGATGATCCGCAATTGTTGAAATTGCCTAATCTAGGCAATTGTTGAAATTGCCTAATCTAGGCAATTGCATTGGTGCTTTAATAGTTGAGCTGAATTGTCTACCTAATTGAATATTGAATACCCAGGTGTAGGTACACAATACCTCAAGATTTTTTTTTAATTTTCTACACACGTCCTATATACACTAGATTACCCTAAAAAAAATCGATGTCGAGATTTTGCTGGAACTCCATACATGTTTTTAGAAAAAGGTCCCTGTATATGCGACCGTAGACAGCATAGCTCATAAACTAAACACCCCTTAAATAGCAATCTGATATATAACTTTTGTATCTTCCAAGGATATGACAAAGATTTTCAAGAAAATCCCCCCACCTCAAACTACCCTTTACATGGAAGAATTTTTGAATTGGAATTGTTTTCTCAGAAATAGTTCTAACGGTTTTGAATAAAATACCATACACTAAACACATATAAATCAAAAATAAAATTTATATCTTGAACTTTTCCGGAACAGCTTTTCAACTCCTGCTAATTATGGATGAATTGTGCTTAATTTTGCGTGACTGGTAAACCGTAAGGGATAGACAAATACTTATAGCATAAAATGTAGATCACGTTTAAATACACAGTACATTTTTGTTGTAGAGTTGATTGTCTCCAAAATATTGCTTGTTATTGGCTCCAACTTTAAACTACATAACTTTTCTCAAACGGGGTCACTTTTCGTTTCATCTCTCTTTCGTTTTACTGGCATGCAAAGCGAACGGAACTTCCATTGTTCACATTTAGACCAGATTATAAAATATTTGACTATAGCTTTAGCCTAATGTATTCCCTTAATTCTCTTCTGTATACAAGGAAGCAAGAAATAAGACAAAGTCTGCTATGTTTATCTCGATTAGCCTGATGTAGATAAAAGAATTTTTTGTAAGAGTTTGCAGCACGTTTGTTTTGATAATGTTTAATATGTAGTGCTTTTACTATATATAGCACCACAGGCGATGGCACTGAAAATGGAGAACCGGAGAGAACCCACCCCAGCGCCACTTTGTCCAACACAAACCCCACATGCAGTCACCTGGAATTGAACCCAGTTTGCAGCACAGACAGTGTAAGTCATGTGAATGGCACAAGTATTTTTTTTTATTTTATTTTACATCACTTTAACAACTTGTTATATTGTGGCGAAACTGTTCGATAAAGTTCGTTTAAGCTATGTGTTAAACATCGGTCTTTTAAGGCCTCATCCCCATTCCAAACGACCTTCGCTTAGCGCAAAGCAGATGGTGTTAGAGGGCCGTCTAGTCTAGCTGTGGTACCTCTGTAGTCAGATGGCAAAGTACAGCTAGCTTGCTAAGGTCTCATCTCATACCATACTTACTACTTACCTCCGTGTCAGACAGATGGAGTTAGGAGTGCCGTCCAGTCTACTGCTTGCACTATATATGCATAGATAGCAGCACAATTGCAATTACCACCTGTTTTGCTATTGTTTTAGATTATTTAAATATTATTAATAAATATTAGTATTAAATATCCAATCCAATATTCTGGTACAACATGCCACTCAAGTAAGAAAAGACAAACCCCATTGGGCAATCCAACCCTTCATCCCTCAACCCCGCTCGACGCTCTTTCAAAAATATAAACAGCGTACTAATTTTCTTCACCACGTGTGCTTATTACTTTAGCATTAAAACTTCAGTATGAAGTGCAGAGAAAATAGTAAACTCATTTTGTAGCACCCGGTGAGAGGGGTGGAGTATTGTACAACCAAAAAGTTTAAGGATCACCAGTTCACATCTCAGAGCTTAATTTGTCGCAAGTTACGTTTCATGTCCATCCCGTTCTCTTCGGTGAATTTCCTGTCGAATACGCTTTTAAAAACATAGCAAACAGGTGAAAGACATAAGTGGAGTTAATGAAAAGACCCCGTCTTACGTTAAGTATTTCTAGGCGTAATTTTAATGTCTTTGAGCGCACGTGGAAGGGGTATTGTTGGGCTGTGTTTGTTATGATTCCTCGAAGCCCAAACTTACCTTTCCCCAAAGTAACTAACAGTTTGTTGCCACCAAGTGTTTGCGCCAGTTGCAGCGTCGCGGATTCGCAGGGCCCCTTTAATAATTCCAAGAGTTCGGCATATGAGGATGAATAAGCATTTCGATCATCACTTTTAGCAAGGCAAGCGTTGGGTTTTAGGGCCGTGCCTCATCGTTTCAAATGCCAACACAAATCAGAAGGAATCAAAAGGGCGATATTACAGAAGGCTTTAGAATTCTGCAGGTCAAGAGGAAATTAGAATGGAATCGAGTATGAATGCAATCCCTTCAATAGAGTCATTATAGTATTGTTTCTGGTCAGCCATTATGGCATTCATGCCATAAAGAACATATTATGTACAATCGTGCCACTCATAAAATCCTCTTTAATGTTACCGTAGTATAACAAGTATTTATGTAAATAGTATGCAAAGCGGGTCTTTAGTATATGAGTCTGGGTGCTTATGAACGAGGCATAGATATTCAAAAACTTTGGGTGATGCTCAAAAATGCCAACTTGTGTGACCATTGAGATATACACGATGTATTTAACGACGTTAGTCAAACTGGAAAAATCTGATGTGTTCCATTCACATCACTTTCTCTATGTCTCTGCAATACATTATTTTTAAAAACCTTATGCTTCTATTTACTTCCTGCTAATCGAGAAAAAATTAGCAGAAATAGTCTTATTTCTGGCTTCCTTGAAAGTAGAAGCGAAATAAGGGAGTACCTTAGCTTAAAGTGATAATCAAAAGCAGGTTGCTATGTCACTGAAGTTCCTTTGTTTGTATGGAGAGCAGTTTACAAATTCTTATATGAGAAAGATATAAGTGTTTCATAGAAGAAACCAAAAATAAGGAATGTCTCAAAAACGACGAACTCCATGAAAAAAATGTGTATAACATAAATTGTGTGTTTTAACGTGCCCTTCATTTTTTGTGTTGTAAGTTTTGGTCCATCTCTTGCGGTTTAGCAGTTATGCAAAATTCCGTAAAATTCATCCAGAATAAACTACTCTTCAGAGGCTATTCCCAAAAAATTCAAAATATACATTTTATTTGTCAGGTAAATATGTTTAATATACGAAATTTTAATCGTTTGAGCCAGTTTTGAGAAAATCAAAATTTTCGAAAATAGTTCCATATAAAGGGTAGTTGGGGGTGGGGGGATTTTTCTCAAAATCTTCGTGTCGTATCCCTGGAAGATACTAAACTTAAATACCAAGTTTGGTATTTTAGCGACTTTTCGTTTTTGAGTTATCGTGTTCACAGACACACGGACACACACACACACGGACCTTTTTCTGAAAATACTTTTTTTGTATACAGGGGACCCTAAAACATATATTTCCGGTGAAATCTCGGTATCGAATTTTTTGGTAGAGTGCAATACATTCTCTATACACTATGTACATAGTGCGTATAGAGAAAGTAAAAATATACAACATTGTATAAAGTGCTTGCACATGCCTGTAAAACAGATCTAGTTTACTAACAGCAAATTACACTGTATGGGCAAATTATGCAGTCATGAGTCATCACCAGTGATAATCGATTACAGAAGCACATCCCCACCATCAACAAAGAAACGCAGCTCCTCATAGTTTGTCTCCGTTCGGAGAGTCTCTTGTTCGGGAGACATGGCACCTAACGGGCACTAACACGGGTCATAAGGAGATTATAATGCAAAATCGTAAACACACTGCCATATTAAGTTTTCGACACTTCACTGAGATTATGTTACACCATCCGCGATCCTTACTGACAATCACAATCGGTGTTGATGTTAAATTCAGTTCCACTTTAACTGGAGTACTTTACCTAAATGGTACACGACCAATTAAATATCAATTTGCAGCTTTAAAATGATTGGTATAAACAAACCAAATGTATAATATGAAAGGGCAAGTTTAAATAGTGTGTTATATATTCTGGTGTGCTACTTCACATAACTTTTTTTACCTATACTCCACCAAGCTAAATGACTGAAGTGTTTCGTCTGGGTCGAGAGGTCGTGATTCAATTCCCGCGGCGGACCTCTCCGGCCCATTTGTTTTCGGGGTTTTCTCGCGACACCAGGCGAATGCTAAGGGAGAATTTTTCATTTCCCGTAGTTCCTGACCCTTCATTTAACCTCCACTTCATTCCAACCGTTCTTTTTCAGGAGTGTAAGTTTTGACGCGACTGCGGTGATGGCGCCTCTCCGTGGTGGAAAGTGCGCTAAGGAAATACAGTTTTCGGCGGCAGAGTGGCATTGAAGTTGTCTCTAGGAATTGGAGAGTTCATTCAAAATCAGGGTGAGATGAACTGTTTGGACTGTGTTAGGGACACCGGCTATCGAATTCGTCTGCCCGTTGGATACTCTCATATCATCTTATCCTGCTGGAGTCTGACGTACAAATAGCTCAAGATGGCTGCGGTGAGGAACGCTCTCGCTCTCTCTCACTCTCTGTCAAACACGCATAAACATTTTTTTTTATTTTCCCACATAATATTCTAACAAGTTTCATTAAAATAACGTATGTTAAACATATTTGTATCACAAATAAAGAGTATATCTTGAATTCTCTTTTAATAGCCTCTGAACAACACTTTGCTCTGGATAACTTTGGCATAATTAGTAAACCGTACAAGATACACAAAAACTTAAAACACACAATGTACATATGTCATATATATTTGTACTTTCTCTACTGCGTATTTCAACGCACCTAGTAAGTAAAGAACGTATTGTATTCCAACCAAAAGTTCTATACCGAGATTTCAACATCATACATGGTTTGAGGATCCCTGAGTAACAATAATTTTAGAAAATAGTCAGTGTTTGTGTCTGCTTATATGTTTGTATATGTGTGTGTGTGTGTGTGTGTCTGTGGACAGCATAATCATAATAAAAACAATAAGTCAATTAAATACCAAAGCTATAATTCAAATTTAATAACTTCCATAGAAGCGATACGAAGATTTTCAGAAAACTTCCCTCCACACCAAACCACCCCTTTTTATGGAATATTTTTCGAAATTTTCGATTTTCTGAAATACCATTTTGATTAAAAACCGCACAGTGATATTTACATGGTAAATAAAAAGTGTAACTATGCTTAATTTCTTCGAAATACCCTCTGAAGTCCTCTTCATTCTGAATGACTTTTGGAAACTGGTAAACCGTAAGATTTAGATAAAAATTTACTTCACATAAATGTAGATCTCATTAAAAAACACAATTTATGTCATTTACATTTTGTACAGCTAACCATTTCAGAAATATTCCTTGTTATTGGTTTCAATGTTAGAATACTTAAATACTTAATTTTCTCAAATGGGAAGCCCTCATTCGCTTCAAATCTCTTTTGTTTTACTCCTGATCATTGAAAAGCAATTGCATATAGCTGTTGAAAGTTTGACCTATGATTTAGCCTAATGTATTCCCTATTCCCCTTCTAGTTATAATAAAATAAGTAATAAGCGTATTTCTGTAATGCATATCTTGATTAGATAATTAGATAAAACCATTATTTTTTATGGATCAAATGTAGGGTTTTTGTGAGTTAACAATTTCCAAAATATCCCTTGTTATTGGTTGTAGTTTTAAATACTTAAACCTTTCTCATACGGTGCTTTATCATTGCTGTTTCTTTTGTTTTACTCCTGGCCATGCAAAGAGAACTGAATTTCAATCTCATAGCAAACACCTTAGAAAAGATTTGACTATTGCTATAGCCTGCTTAGTATATTCCATCATTTCGCTTGTAATTATAAGTAATAAGACTATGTCTGCTAATTTTTATCTTTATTAGCATGAAGTATATAGAAGAATGTTTCCTAAGAAGTGTTTGTTACTGAAGAGGTAGAGAAAGTAATGTGAACGGAACACACTGTTTTTTGTTTGTTTTTTTTAGTTTCTCTATACGCACTATGTACATAGTGTATAGAGAAGGTATTGCACTCCACCCAAAAATTCGATACCGAGATTTCACCGGAAATATATGTTTTAGGGTCCCCTTTATCTAAAAAAAGAATTTTCGGAAAAAGGTCCGTGTGTCAGTGTGTCCGTGTGTCTGTAAACACGATAACTCAAAAACGAAAAGTCGGTAAAATACTAAACTTGGTATTTAAGTTTAGTATCTTCCAGGGATGCGACACGAAGATTTTGAGAAAAATCCCCGCACTCCCAACTACCCTTTACATGGAACTTTTTTCGAAAATTTTGATTTTCTCAAAAATGGCTCCAACGATTCTGATTAAAATGTCTTATATTAAAGCTATTTACCTCACAAATAAAATGAATATCTTGAATTTTCTGGGAATAGCCTCTGAGGAGTACCTACTTTATTCTGGATGAATTTTACTAAATTTTGAATAACTGCTAAACCGTAAGAGATGCACAAAAGCTTACTGCACAAAAAATGTAAAGCACGTTAAAACACACAATTTATGTTATATACATTTTTTTCGTGGATTTCATTGTTTTTGATACATTCCTTGTTTTTGGTTTCTGCTATGAAAAACGTATACTTTTCTCATACAGGAATTTGTCAACTGCTGTCCATATAAACAAAGGAACTTCAGTGACGTAGCAACCAGCTGTTGACTATTACTTTAACCTATGGTACTCCTTTATTTCGCTACTACTCACGTGGAAGCAAGTAATAAGACTATTTCTGCTGATTTTTTTCTGATTAGCATGAAGTAAAAGAAGTATAAGCTTTTTAAGAATAATTTGTTGTTGAGATTTAGAGAAAGTCATGTGTATGGTACACATCCGATTTTTTACTTTCTCTATTTAGTACATAGTACATATATAGAGGAGGTATGCACTACATCCAAAAATTCGATAGCGAGATTTCACCGGTAATAGACGTTTTAGGGTGCCCTGTATTCAAAGCAATGCTTTTAGAAAAAGTCCTCGCGCGAGCACGTGTGTGTCCGTGTCTGTGAACACGAAAAGTTAGTAAAATACCAAACTTGTGATACAAATGATGCGATACAAAGATTTTGAGGAAAATCCTCCACCCCAAACTACCATTTCCATGGGGAAAAATTCGAAATGTTTTACTTTCATTAAAAATGGCACTAATATTTTGATTAAAATACCGTATATTAAAAATATGTTCATGATAAATAAAATGTAGATATAATGAATTTTCGGGAAATAGTTTTTAAAAGTTTCTTCATTTTGGCTGACTTTCTACATAATGGTAAGCCGTAAATGATAGACATTATACATAAAATACAAATCTCGTTAAAATTCGCAATTTATGTCATACACATTTTTCGTGGAGCTGACCATTTCCGATATATTCCTTTTTAGTTGTTTTAGTTTTAAAATACTTAAACTTTTCTCATACGAGAATTTGTCAACTCCTGTCTATGCAGAGAACTGACTCGCATGTTTGGGTCTAAAGTACTTACAGCATGGTAAGTCGCCATTGGGATTGTCATCGCAAAATAAGTTGAGATCACTTTGTGGTTCACCGGGAAACATGCGAGTCATTGAGAAGTTCAATGCTAGGCCAGCATGTTGCCATGGTAGCTCAGTGGCAGAGCAACCGGCTAGATATCGGGAGATCCGTTGTTCAAATCCCGGCCGTGGCATTGAATTTTTCAGTCAGACTCCACCTATCCAACGGATTTTAATCTCATTGCAACCAGCTTTTAAAATATGTGACTATTGCCTTAGCTTAATATATTCCCTTGTTTCGTTTCTATTTATAAGTAAGGAAGTTTTAAGACCATATCTTCTAATGTTTAACTCGATTTGCATGAATTTGATAGAAGAAGCATTTTTTAACAATAATTTCTTATGAGACTTAGAAAAAGTCATGTGAATGGAACAATTTGTTTTAACATCCTGGATCAAATGGGACAATAAATGAAATGGATGAAACGGTGCTCCAATGAGCACGGGGTGCATAGAGTTTAAAGTTATCCGACTATGACTTCTCAGAAATAGAAATGGAATTTTATTTATGGCGCTCTTTAACTGCTGTAGTTCTCATCGTCCCATTCTACACTGGACGTGAAAGGCCACTTAATTTTGCTTAGAGGCCTCTTTATCAGGTTCTTTACGTGCCGTAAATTTACGACATGGGACCGATGGGTTTACTGCCCTTCCGAAAGAAGCCATGCTGAGGAGTTTTACGTCCAAAAAAAAACCATCGTCCTCCGCCCCACGACTGGGCGAAAAAGACCGATTAATTTTACTCAGAGGAAGGAAACCATGCTAATGATTTTTACGCCTGAAAAAATCCGTGACCTCCACCGTATGACTTCTCAGCATCAGGGGAAACTCCAAAAAGATATCTGACTATGGTAAATCACACAACCCGAGATCCGAACCCGGGACTAGTTGAATGTGAGGCAGACAGACTACAGAAGCGGGTTGTTATAACATCTCTCGTGAGTGTAGAGGCAGTTGAGGTTATGTACACCTTGAAAGTGGGCTGACAAGCAAGGAACCGGTTGAGATGATCAATTAGATTAAAATATGGGCGAGGTGGAAGGTTAATGAGACTGAGTTAAAATTTATCGCACGATGTAATCCTTACACAATAACATGAGTGTTGGGCTTTCTCACGGCAGGGTGTCCTGAACAGTGAGTTGACAATATGGGCTCTAACATAGTGGGCTAGGCGTGTAGCGATTTCACTGACTTCACTACATCTCTGCAGTTTACAAATCTAAACTACCATTACAAGACTTTCACACCTATACAAACAATTCTTACAAAAGAGTATTGTCCTAGCTAATTTATATTAATCCATTTATAAGCCTTCAATTCACAATTACACACTTCGTTGTACTACACAATAGTTAAAGGGATAGTCATATTTTTAAACAGCGTGTTGCTATGTGATGTCCTTGAAATTGCATTGCCTCTGCATTACCGTGGTATCGACTCACTCGTTGAGAAATGTATAAGTATGTGAAAACTTACACCAGTAAAAAGTAAAAATCTTATGTATTCCATTCGCATGACTTTCTCTGTAACAAATTATTGTTAATAAGCTTATCCTTCTATCTACATTATTCTATAAACACTAGTAGAAACGGTCTTATTACTTAGTTCCTTAAAGTAAAAGGAAACTAAGGGAATATACAAGACTAAAACGACAGTTCAAAGTTTTTAAAATGAGGTTGCAATTGGATTGAAATGCGTTTCTTTGTGTAGTCAAGAGTTGAAAAAAACATTTAAATATTTTCAAACTGAAACCAATAACAGAGAAACGGTCAACTCTACAAAAAAAAAAGTACGACATATATTGTGTGTTTTAATGCGATCTACATTTTTTGTGTAGTAAGTTTTTGTCTATCTCTTGCGGTTTACCAGTTACGCAAAATTCAGCAAAGCTCACTCAAAATAAAGAGGCTTTAGAAGCTATTCCCAGAAAATTGAAGATATGCGTTTTATTTGCAATATAAATATCTTTAATGTACCGTATTTGAATCAAATCCTTAGAGCTACTTTTGAGAAAATCAAAATTGTCGAAATGTTTCCATTCACATGACTTTCTCTACATCTCTGCAACAAATTATTGTTAAAAAGCCTATGCCTCTATTTACTTCATGCTAATCGAGAAAAAATTAGCAGGAATATTCCTGTATGAGAGAAGTATAAGTTTTTTAAAGCTGAAACCAAACACATGGAATATCTCAAAAACTATCAACCCCACGAAAAAATGTCTATAACACAAATTGTGTTTTAAGGTGTTCTACATTTTTTGTGTGGTAAGTTTTTGTCCATCTCTTACGGTTTAGTAGTTATGTAAAATTCCGTAAAATTCAGCCAGAATAAAGTAGTCTTCAGAGGCTATTCCCAGAAAATTCAAAATACACATTTTATTTGTCAGGTAAATGTCTTTCATATACGGTATTTTAATCAAAACCGTTAGAGGCATTTTTGAGAAAATCAAAATTTTCGAATAAAAGTTCCATGTAAAGGATAGTTTGGAGTAGGGGGATTTTTCTCAAAATCTTCGTTTCGCATCCCTGGAAGATACTAAGCTTAAATACCAAGTTTGGTACTTTACCGACTTTTCGTTTTTGAGTTATGGTGTTCACAGACACACGGACACACGCGAACCTTTTTCTGAAAATGTTTTTTTTTTTTTTATATAGGGAACCCTAAAACATATATTTCCAGTTAAATCTCGGTATCGAATTTTTGGGTGGAATACAATACCTTCTGTATACACTATGGGCATAGTACGTGTAGAGAAAGTAAAAATGCTAGGATAAAACAGTCGTGTTACTTTTACACGCCATATTGTGTGTATATTACCGATGCAGCCATAGGAGCAGGATGAAGGAATGTGGAAGAGACATCGAACCCGGTATAATAGGTGCGGGGGAATGCAAAGTGACTCAGCGAAGGGAAGCATGCTGTTTTGTGTGTTGCGGTGCGCTGATGGAATTAAGGAATTTTCTATTACGTTCTGTGGGGCACACGATCCTATAGTAACATATATCACCCCGCCCCTCCCCAGCTGTCCCGGTGGCGGCCCGACCGCGCCTGCGCACATACAGCCAGTAAAAGTGAACGTATACTTGTTTTAGATGGAATACCAAACAAAACAATTTATACTAATGCCACAGAGATATATTCTCTGTACACGACGGTAAAAGAAATTGCTAAAGGCGAGAAAAAACCATGATTTGTTGCATTCATATCACTTTCTGCAGTCACTCTTCTACATGTTATTCGTATAAGAAGCTTGTGTGTTCCATTCGCATGACTTTCTCTACTTCTGTGTAACAGATTATTGTTAATAAGCTTATTCTTCTATTTACTTCAAGCTAATCGAGAAAAAATTACCAGAAATAGTCTTATTACTTGCTTCCTTGTAAGTAGGAGGTTAAACTGAAGTCAAAAGCTGGTTACTAGGTGACTGAAGTTCCTTTGTTTGTATGGGCACCAGTTGACAAATTCCTGTATGAGAAAAGTACAAGTTTTTCAAAGCTGAAACCAAAAACAAGGAATGTCTCAAAAACGATCAACACCTCGAAAAATGTATATAACATAAATTGTGTGTTTTAAAGTGCTCTACATTTTTTGTATGGTAAGCTTTTGTCCATTTTTCACGGTTTAGCAGTTATGCAAAATTCCTCAAGAATAAAATAGTCTTCAGAGGCTATTTCCAGAAAATTCAAGATATACATATTATTTGTCAGGTAAATCTCTTTAATATAGATATTTTAATCAAAAACTTAAATACCAAGTTTGGCATTAAACGGTCTTTTCGTTTTTGAGCTATGCTGTCCACAGACACACAGACACACACACACACACACACATACACGGACCGTTTTCCAAAAATGCTTTTACCTTCTCTATACACCATGTACATAGTACGTGTAGATAAAGTAAAAAATCATTTTCTACATAAACTTTACGCATTTTACTGTAGATATAACAAAGATACAACAGACAAATACGTTTAGATATTTTAAAAACTCTTCCCAATGTAATTGCTTCTCTCTTAATGACTACGAGAGAAACTATCTGATGTGTTGCGTTCACAAGAATTTCTCTATCCGTCTGCAAACCAACTATTCTTACAAATGAGCTTTTCATCTGCATCATGCTAATCGACCGTTTCAGAAAAATTATGTAATTTAAACTCGAAATCAAAAAAGAACAATATTTTGGAAACGTGTAGCTCTATAACAACTTCAGAAGCTGTTCCCAGAAAATTTGTTTTTCAGCTATGCTGTCCACAGACACGGATCTTTTTCCAAAAATGCTCTTTTTGGATGCAGGGGGACTCAAAACATGTATTTCCGGTGAAATCTCGGTATCGAATTTTTGGGTGGAGCATAATACCTTCTCTACACACTGTGTACATAGACGAACAGGCCGTGCTGTGGTACGAGGCCTCTTCATGCTGTATGATGTTTATTCATTTACTAAGGCAGACATTCCCTCATCTAATTGTAATTCAATCGCACATGGTAGTCTGTCCCGATTTGAACCAAACCCGGGAGATATGCGCTGTCGCACAACCTGCCCCACGAGGAAATACCCGGGTTCAAGTCCGCCCTACAGCTTCCTGAATATTTTACCCATATCCTCTGCCACATCAAGGCACTGGGGGATCCAACACAGCAATTTTGGACTGATTTGCGTTAGATATAACATTTCCAATTTCTCCATGGTTTACACATGTAACATAATGCGATTTCTGAAGCTTTGTATTCCAAATTACGTGCAAAGGCATTAAGAGTAGGGATTTAAAAAGCACATGACTTTCTTTACACTCCAATCTATTCACATGAAAGTTTATTAGTTTTTCTACCAAGTGCAACAGGATGGCACGTAATGTGTCTATCAGTTTCGGTTGAGAAATAGAACTACTAAATAAAAGTGAAACTACTTTATTTGTGAAAAAGTGAAACAATACGAGGGTGGGCTCATAAGTCCCAAGCCTCACACAGATATGGCGCCACTAGATGGTAGTATCGTATAGTTTAACTCTAGACTAGCTTGTATCCATAGTTACAGGTCAATAGCTTGTTTAGTTTTTTAATGACAGCATTTTAAAGAAGACAACTTAAGAGTTTTCACGAAAATGGAGGATTTAGAAAAACGAGCAGTGATTAAATACTTCCATTTGAAAGGCTTAACGCCTAAAGAAATCAAGGAGGAAATGGGCAGTACATTGAAAGACTCTGCCCCTTCACATTCAAATATTAAAAGGTGGGTTGTGGAGTTTAAAATGGGACTACGAGCACTAGTGATGAGCCTCGCTCTGGGCGCTCTGTAGAAGTGACGGCTCCAAAGATCATTGAACAAATTCATCGTTTAGTACTACAAGATCGCAGATTAAAGTTGTTTGAGATAGCAGATGCTGTAAACATATCAAAAGAACGTGCAGGTAATATTTTAAGTAATGTTTTGGGCTTTCACAGGTCTGTGCAGGATGGGTGGCGCGTTTGTTGACACCTGATCAAAAGTTGCAAAGAAAGCGGTTTCTGTTAAGAATGTGGAGCTCTACCGTAAAAATTCCAGTGAATTTTTGAGATGGTTTATTACCATGGATGAAACTAGGATACATCACTACACTCCAGAAAGTAAATCACAGTCAAAACAGTGGATTGTGCAAGGTGAACCAACTCCAAAAAAAGACAAAGTCAATTTTGTCAGCTAACAAGTTTATGGCGAGCGATTTCTGGGATGCACAGGGAATTATTTTTATTGATTACTTGGAAAAGGATAGAAGTTTCACTGGTGACTACTACACAAGCTTAATGCAACGTTTGAGTGATGAGGTGAAAAGAAAAATACCTCATTTAGCAAAACAAAATAAAAAAAAACAAAAAACAAAAAAAAACTTTCATCATGGCAATGCTCCGACCCATCGTTCAGTCATTGCAATGGGAAAAATGTGCTAATTAAAGTTCGAATTAATTGAATATGCGCCTTAGTTGCCAGATCTAGCACCCAGTGTATACCACCTGTTCCCTACCTCAAAAAATTTCTTGGAGGACGAAGATTTCACAGTAATGATGTCATTGATGCGGTAAACAGTTGTTTTGAGGACCTTGATAAATCGCACTACAGAAATGGTTTAATTGAATTATAACACCGCAATAACAAATGTGCTGTTTTCATTGAGAGGCCCGGGACTTATCAGCTGACAGTAGTATGCATTTGCATTTATGGATATCCTACTTACATCAACACTCTTAATATGATGTCAGCTCAGTGTATTTATGCATTCTTGAAGACGGCGTGGAAATGCCTCCATGGCACGTCGCGCCATCTCCCGTGGAATGGCACGGATTTCCTGCTCGATGGTATCTTTCAACTCCTACAAACGGTACGAGAATACTTTTTCTTTCAGTTATCCGCACAGAAATTATTCCGCAACTTATAAATCTGGAGATTGGGATGGCCAAAATAAATCTCCAAAGCGGGAAATCAGTTGATTGGCGAACACTCGTTAGAGAAAAAGCCATGCTTTGAAGTGCAGTATGTGGCATAGCACCATGCTGCTATAACCAAATGTTGTTCAACTGTCGTTCCTGGAGTTCTGGCATGACAAAATTTTGCAAATTTCAACATGGCGGTAGGAATTCACAGTTAGTGCTTCACCAGTACAAGTCTCGGAAAAAATTGGACCAATAATCCCACATACCATTACTTCCTGGCGAGGATTTTGGTTTTGTTTGTCCTCGCTTCATCTGACTTGAACAGTTGGTGCCAGTGTTGATACAGGTGGAGCTGCGCTTCACTTAGGGAGCGCGGAACAATGATACAGCTGCAATCCTTGTCGTATGAGCCAACAATCCATGGAGTATCAATTTGCCGTATAATCATATTTGATTCATGCGCATGCGCAACTCAAGATGAACAGGAATACCAAGCAAAATTGGTAGATGTATTACGTGCCACTCTGTAAGTGCATACATAGTAAGTAGAGAAGTTTTGTATTCCATCTAAAAATTCTCTACCGAGATTTCATTGGAAATATATGCTTTGAGGAACCCTGAATTAAAAATTAATTTTGAGAAAAAGATCCGTATGTGTCTATGGATAGCATAGCTCATAAACGAGAACTCTTAAATACAAAACTTTGTTTTTACAGCGTTTAACACCCTTTTTTGCTACAAATGGCACCGCAGGTGATGACAGTGATGATACATACAATGAAGATGGAGCATCGGTGGAATGCGATGGCGGGGAAACCGGAGAACCTGGAGAAAACCCGCCCCTGCGCTGCTTTTTTCACCACACAAAACTTGGTATTTAAGTTCAGTATCTTCTAAGAATGTAACACCAAAATTTCCATGAAAATCTCATTAACCCAAACTAATCTTTACATTAAGGAGGAGTTTTTTATTTCCTCAAAACTGGTTCTACAATTTTGATTAAAACACCGAATATTAAATATATTTAAATGACAAATAACTTATCTGGAATTTGTTGGGAATAACTTCTGGAGGTCTCTTCATTCTTAGTGACTTTTGCCAAACTGGTAAACCGTAAGAGATAGACAATATCTTATTAAAAAAAAATGTAGAACTCGTTAAAACACACAATTTATGTCTTATACATTTTTGTAGGTCTAGCCATATCAAAGATATTTTCTGTTATTGGCTTCAAATTTAAAATATTTAAACTTTTCTCAAACGAGAAATCCTTATTCGTTTCTTATATAGCTCCTTTTAAATTATAAGCTCACATATGGTGATTTGTGTGAGTGTATGTGTGTGTGTGTGTGTGTTTGCGTGCGCGCGCGTGCGAGTGTGTCTGCGGACAGCATGATTTAAATATCTGATGTGTTCCATTCACATGACTTTCTCTACCTCTCTGCAACAAATTATTGTTAAAAAGCTTATGCTTCTATTTACTTCGTGCTAATCGAGAAAAAAATTAGCACAGATAGTCTTATTACGTGCTTCGTTGTAAGCAGAAGGGAAATAAGGGAGCACTATAGGCTAATAATCAAAAGCTGGCTGCTAAGTAACTGAAATTTCTTTGTTTGTATGGACAGGGGTTGACAAATACCTGTATGAGAAAAATATAAGTTTTTCATAGCTGAAAACAAAAAGAAGGAATGTGCCAAAAACGATCAACTCCACGAAAAAAAAAATATATATAATAAATTGTGCGTTTTAAGGTGCTCTACATGTTTTGTGTTGTAAGTTTTTCTCCATCTCTTATGGTTTAGCAGTCGTGCAAAAAACCGTAAAATTGACCCAAAATAAAGTAGTCTTCAAAGGCTATTCCCAGAAAATTCAAAATATACATTTTATTTGTGAGGTAAATATCTTCAATATACGAAATTTTAATCAAAATCCTTAGAGCCATATTTGAGAAAATTAAATTTTTCGAAAAAAGTTCCATGTAAAGGGTTGTTTGCGGTGGAGGGATTTTTTTCAAAATCTTCGTGTCGCATCCCTGGAAGATACTAAACTTAAATACCCAGTTAGGTATTTTACCGACTTTTCGTTTTTGAGTTATCGTGTTCCCAGACACACGGACACACACACGGACCTTTTTGTGAAAATGCTTTTTTTTTGGATACAGTGGACCCTAAAACATGTATTTTCGTTGAAATCTCGGTATCGAATTTTTGGGTGGAGTGCAATACCTTCTCTATACACAATGAACGTAGTGCGTAAATACGAAACAATATTTAAGGTTAGTATTTTCCAAGAATGAAATTCGAAGAGGTTCAGAAAAATCCCCCACTTCGAACTACACTTTACATGGAACATTTTTTGAAATTATCGATTTTCTAAAAAATAGCTCTAGCATTTTGATTAAAATGTCATATATTAAAGATGTTTAATTGACATATAAAATGTATGTTCTGAATTTCCTGAGAAATGCCCGTGAAGTCTTCCTCATTCTAAAAAAAACGTTTAGATAACTGTTAAACCGTAAAAGATAGACAAAAGAGTCACTACTCAAAAAAGTAGATCTTTTGTTTTCTATTTTTCTTTCATTTAATTTTTCTCAAATAACACACACACATTCACTATCAGATACATATTTACAGTTTGTGTGGCGGATAGGGAATAATTCTGGTTAAAGAAAAGTTCTCCGCCGCAGCCAGGAATCAAACCCGGGACCTCTGGGTGAGAAGTCAACTCGTGACCACTCGACCACGGAGGAGGGAGTCTTCTCTAAATTGATTAATACGTTATTGTGATAAGTTGTAATTATGATTTGTGGTGTCATAGATATAATAAAATTTATCTTAGGTTGTGATATATCTATCTTTATGTTTTATTAGTTTTTTTTTGTTAATATTTATATTTAATTAGAATTTTATTAGGATGGGATGGCTTAGGTTTAGTCTCTTATTGTTTAGTTATTTATCTTTAGAACACACAATTTCTGAAAGCAACACCGTAAAAAATATTATTGTAGAATGTAAATAATTAAAAATGTTGATTTTTTTTAACTTCAAGAACAACCTAATTAATTAATTATTAATATTTTAACGTTTTAATTATAATATTATTAGCCAATTATTTATTGAGAAGTATTAATTGTTCTTGTTATTCCCTATCAACTTCCAACTGTTAAATTAAAAATAAAAACAAATAACTCTCACCCCGACGAAACAAAATAAATTACTTCATAAGCACCACATTTTCAATTTTACGAATTTGTTACCTAAACGCAATGAAAGCTTAAAGTATATAGGTTCGTCTACTGACATTTATTATTTTTACTTTCTCTAACGTTAAAACACATAACTTATAGCTTTATATTGTACACCTACCCTTTTCAGTTATACAGCCTGTTATTGGTTTTAATTTTAAAATATGTTAAACGTTTGTTTTTATATTTCTTAATGTTTCTTTCTAAGAAGGAGGAGCTTATAATATTTTCTGTTGACTGTTTAAAAAGTACACAATACTGCCGTATTATGTGCCGCAGAGAATAATGAGAGGGGGACAGAGAGACGTCATCCCCTCCCCTTTTTGAAAATCCTTCCAGGACGCTAATACCGGCTCATAAAAACGGGGACGACCCTCCTGATATTTTTATTGGCTATTTTCTCCCCTTTACTTCTCTCGGAAAAAGATGAGTGCACAAGTGAATAAAAAAGGAAGTGAATAAAACCGAGTCTGCACGGCGTCACAGGTGGCGCTGCGATCATTAACACACTGTCGATGGGCATTTGTCTTCAGGTGGGTGATTCTACATCCAGTAGAGAAAGATTTCCATGAAAGTTCTTGATTTAGCAATTTTACAAGAAATGTTTACCTATCCATCTGAACTGAGAGACACATGGATTAACAAAAACATTTATTGAAAAAGAACTCCCTCAAAATAAAAGGAAAGTATTTTTAAAAATCTTATGTGTTCCTTTCACAAGACTTTGTCTACATCTCTGCAACAAATTATTGTTAAAAAGCTTATGCCTCTATTTACTTCCTGCTAATCGAGAAAAAATTAGCCGAAACAGGCTTATTACTTGTTTCCTTGTAAGTAGAAGCGAAAGAAGGAGTACCATAGGTCAAAGTGATAGGCTAAAGCTGGTTGCTATGTGACTGAAGTCCCTATGTTTGTATGGACATGAGTTGACAAATTCCTGTATGCTTTTTAAATCTGAAACTAATAACAAGAAATGTCTTAAAAACGATCGACTCCAAGAAAAAAATGTATATGTCATATATTGTGTGTTTTAACGTGCTCTACATGTTTTGTGTGGTACGTTTTTGTCCATCTCTCACGGTTTAGCAGTTATACAAAATTCCGTAAAACTGATCCGAAATAAAGTAGCCTTAAGAGGCTATTCTCAGAAAATTCAACATATACATATTAATTGTCAGGTAAATATCTTTAATATACGATATTTAAATCAAAATCGTTATAGCCATTTTTTAAGAAAATCAAAATTTTCGAATTTTTTTCCATGTAAAGGGTAGTTTGGAGTTGGGGGATATTTCTCAAAATATTCGTATCGCATCCCTGGAAGATACTAAACTTAAATACCAAGTTTGGTATCTTACCGACTTTTCGTTTTTGAGTTATCACGTTCACAGATACGCGGACACGGACACACACACACACACACACACACACACACACACACACATAAGGGACTCTAAAACATATATTTCCACTTAAATCTCGGTATCGAATTTTTGGGCGGAGTGTAATACCTTCTCTGTACACTAGGCACATAGTGCGTATAGAGAAAGTAAAAATGTCTGTCTATGTGAATATAAAAGTGAGTAGCAATAGTAACATATCTGATGTGTTCCATTCAAATAATATTCTCTACCTGTTTTCCAACAAACTATTTGTCCAAAGGATTATTCTTTTATCTGCATTGTGGTGATGAAGATAAACATGGTCTTATTACTTTGTTACTTCTAAAGCTGGTTTCCATGTGATGACGTTGAAATTCAGTTCTCTTCGCGTAATCAGGAGTAAAACAAGAGAGATATGAAAGGAATGCCAACTTCCGGCTTGAGAAAAGTATTTTTAAAATTAAAAGCAATAATCGGGTATTTCTGGGGGACGGTTAACTCCACAAAAATCAGGTGGCTCAACAGCGCCGCATTTTACTTGTGCAGATAACGTTTCGTGCGATAAAGAAGTTGTGGAATTCAATGGGGCAATTAGAAACAAACAACGGTCAGTGGCGGTTGAGCGACTTTTTTTTTTTTTTAATATATTTTCGGAGTCTTGCCAGGACCCGGTGCTATATTCTTTTTTCTTTTCCTTTGCTTTTTCCAGTTTCCTGCATTTCCTTAGTTGACCTATTTATTTACTGTTTTCTTTTTACTTGCACATACACAGACATATACACATTTACAAACATCCATGCCCAAGGCGGGACTCGAACTTCTAAGCCAAAGCTAAGCAGTTTAGCGATAGCGGCTACGGACACCGGTATATCAGCCAAAACGGAGAGAGAATCGTGCTCTCTCAGACTTGTACTAGAGCCCATGGTGATATACAAGAGACCGAAAACGTAGTAACTGCTTTCCACTTCAGTTTCAGATCCTTTATTTTGAGATAATAAAGTCACCTATCAGTGTTCACCAATAGCTAGTTTTGTAATTGTGTGTTCGCTCTTCTTATTTAACATTAGAGATTAGATCCACAGAACGGTAAATCAAAGACAGAGTAGATACGCCACGTACGCGCGTCACTCCTGAAGACCTCGATAGGGGCGATAGTTAAGAGTTTCTGTCTACTAAACTCTTCAAGTTATGGCCGGAGGACATTGTCCAACAACCCCTCCCAGGCTTACGCAATCTCGAATTGTTTTCGGAAACCACAATCTCGTCGAGTCCAACCCAATCTGGGAGGGTCTCAGATGTTCAGTACAACGTACTTTTAGTAATATCAGAAGTACCAAGGGTGGTCGGGGTCCGCAGCGTTCGCACCGGGGCAGGTCCCAAACTCCCCCCCCCCCTACGGAGAGCCGTCGGAGTATCCAAAACGGCCAAATCTAAACTAATGAATTAGGTCGCTCTAGAGACGTTTCTGTTGAAATACCTGTGGACACTATTACTGCCGTCTGCTGCAGGATGAGAGAAAATGCTGCAAGAGAAAAGATATAACAACTGATTTCTAACCATCTTACGCAGTGATGAACAATGCCACATGCCGTAAAATGACTAGCTGCACATGGATTCTATCATAGGATCTGCTCCAGAAAAATGTTCCACGACCCGGGTAAAAACTGTGTATGGGGACTATGCAACAAGACATGTGAAGTGTACCATATTATAACTTGCCCTCTATTATAGAATATAGCGAGATATAACATCTGATGTGTTCCATTCGCATGACTTTCTCTACATCTCTGCAACAAATTATTGTTAAAAAGCTTATGCTTCTATTTACTTCATGCTAATCGATTAGCAGAAACAATTAGTTATTTCTTTATAAATACAAGGAAAATAAAGGAATATGAGAAGCTAAAGCGATAGTCCAATCTTTCAAAAGTTCGTCGCAATGTGTTTGAAATTCTTCTCATGAGAATAGTTTTAGTAATTTAAAATTGAAACCAATAACAAGGAATATCTCGTAAACAGTTAATTCTAAAAAAGCTATACATAGCATTAATTGTGTATTTTAATGAGATTTACATTTTTTGGGTAGTAACTTTTTGTCTATCTCTTAGGGATAATCAGTTATTCATCCTGAATGAAGAGGTCTTCAGAAGCTATTTTCAGAAAGTTCAAGATATATAATTTGTCTTATGAACACCTTTAATATGTGGCATTTATGATTAAAACAAAGTTTTCAAAAACTTTTCCAGTTAAAGGCTAGTTTCCAGTGGGAGAACTTTCTTGAAAAAGTGTTGCATTCTTCGGAAGATACTAAACTTAAACACCAAGTTTGATACCTAACTGTATTTTCATTTTTGAGTTATGACATTCACATAGACTCATCAAAATATACAGGAACCTTTTTCTAAAATGGGAATTTCCAGTGAAATCTAGGTATCGAATTCAATACTTTCTCTTACACTATGAACATAATACGTGTAGGGAAAGTAGGAAAAATCTGATTTGTCCCATTCACGTGACTTTCTATACATCTCTGCATATAATTATTGTTAGAAAGCTTATCCTTCTATTTCATTTATGATAATCAAGAAAAAATTAGCAGAATTAGTCTTATTACTTGCTTCCCTGTAAGTAGAAGGGAAATAAGGTAGTACCATAGGTTAAAGTGATAATCAAATTCTGGTTGCTATGTAACTGAAGTTCCTTTGTCTGTATGGACAGGAGCTGACAAATTTCTGTATGAGAAAAGTTGTTTAAAGCTAAAACCAATAACAAGAAATATCTCAAAAACAATCAACTCCACGAAGAAAATATATATAACATAAATTGTGTGTTTTAACTTGCTCTACATTTTTGTGTGGTAAGTTTTTGTCCTTCTCATACGGTTTAGCAGTTAAGCAAAATGCCGTAAAATTCATCTAGAATAAAGCAGTCTTTAGAGGCTATTCCCAGAAAATTCAAGATATATATTTTATTTGTCAGGTAAACATCCTTAATATATGATATTTTAATCAAAATCGTTAGAGCCATTTCTAAGAAAATCATAATTTTCGAAACTTTTTCCATGTAAAGGGTAGGTGGGAGTGGGTGGATTTTCTTGAAAATCTTTTGTGTCTCATCCTTGGAAGACACCAAACTTAAATACCAACTTTGCTATTTAATGAACTTTTCGCCGACACACACGGACATTTTTCTAATTTTTTTTAACTCAAAGGACCTAAAATATATATCTTTCCGGTGAAATCGAATCTTTGTGTGGAATACAATACCTTCTCTATACACAATGTGCATAGTTCGTGTTGAATAAGTAAACATACGTAGTATATAAATAATGTGTTTTGACAAGATCTTCAATTTTTGTGTAGTATGCTTTTGTCTATCTTCTACGGTTTAACCGTTATGCAAAGTCCTGCAAAACTCATCAAGAACAAAGAGGCCTGTAGAGGCTATTACCAGAAAATTTGAAACATATTTTATTTGTGGTTTAATATACGATACTTTAATCAAAATCGTTAGAGTCATTTTCGTGAAAATCAAAATCTTCAACAATTTTTCCATGTAAAGGCAGTCTTATCATCCCTAGAAGATAACAAATTTAAATACAAACTTTGCTATTTAATAGAATTTTCGTTTTTGAGATACGAAATGATACCCACACAGAGGACCTTTTCTAATTTTTTTTTACTTTCTCTAAAGGCACTATGTACATAGTGTATAGAGAATGTATTGCACTCCACCAAAAAATTCGATACCGAGATTTCACCGGAAATATATGTTTTAGGGTCCCCTTTATCTAAAAACAGCATTTTCGGAAAAAGGTCCGAGTGTGTGTCCGTGTGTCCATGTGTCTGTGAGCACGATAACTCAAAAACGAAAAGGAGGTAAAATACCACACTTGGTATTTAAGTTTAGTATCTTCCAGGGATGCGACATGAAGATTTTGAGAAAAATCCCCCCACCCCCAACTACCCTTTACATGGAACTTTTTTCGAAAATGTTGATCTTCTAAAAAATGCTTCTAACGATTTTGATTAAAATTTCGTATATTAAAGATATTTACCTGAAAAATAAAATGTATATTTTGAATTTTCTGGGAATAGCCTCTTAAGTCTACTTTATTCTCGGTCAATTTTATGGAATTTTGCATAACTGCTAAACCGTAAGAGATGGACAAAAACCTACCACACAACAAATGTAGAGCACCTTAAAACATACAATTTATATACATTTTTTTCGTAGAGTTGATTGTTTTTAAGATATTCCTTGTTTTTTTTTTTAGCTATAAAGACATACTTTTCTCATACAGGATTTTGTGAACTCGTGTCCATACAAACAAAGGAACTCCAGTCGCAGAGCAACCAGCTTTTGACTATCACTTTAACTTATGGTACCCCCTTATTTCGCTTCTGCTAACAAGGAAGCAAGTAATAAGACTATTTCTGCTAATTTTGGCTCCATTAGATGAAGTAAATAGAATAATTTGTTGCAGTAATGTAGAGAAAGTAATGTGAATGGAACACATCAGATTTTTGTATTCAGAGGGGCACTAAATATGTATTTCCGTCGAAATCTCGGTATCGAATTTTGGCGTGTATAGGTGCATAGTACGTGTAGAGAAAGTAAACAAAATTGTGTCCTCGTTCCTAACATGGGTAGCATGGAAGAGCCTTTGTAAATGGGGTCCAGGACCTCACACGACCAGGGAGACAGTGCTAAACAGGACTTTTGTTTGATTTCATTCTGTATGCTAACAAAGCCTGCTGACATGATCGGCTGACCAAGTTAATTGAGTCCAGCAATAATTCACCACATGCTGGCAGCGCTCTGCAGAAGACAAATCTTTATTACGACTGTCTTCCCCTCGACAAGCGTGTGCGATGTGTAATAAGAGGGAAATAAAAAGAGGACCACCTGCGTCTCTTTGTGCGGCAGACAGCTCTTCTTTTCTTTTGGAACCTCTAATTAATATTCCTGTCGATTCAAAAGCCTTTAGATGTCAACATGCTCCCAGTAGGGGAAAAATGGTTTTATATGTGCAGTTTTCTTTGCCTGTCGCGTGTATACCTTATATGTTCCGTTTCGTAATCGGCCTACCCTCTCCGTATTTGCAGGACTGACACCCCTATAGGCCTAGGGGTCAGGGAGCCTACGGCATGAAACCACAGAATGGTGAACCTGTTACAAGGGCATGAACATGAGGATGGGGATGATAAGGGAAGTTGATTGTTAGAAAGGCGGTGATGGAGCAATAGACGGAATGAGTGACGGGGGAAACCGGAGGATCCGGAGAAAACCCTCCCAGACGCCGCTTCGTCCACCACGAATCTCAAATGTGGGAACTTGGAATTGAACCCGGGCCACCTAGATGGGCGCCGTCTCTAATTTATGTTTCGTTTCGTAATCGGCTTACCCTCCACGTATTTGTAAGATTGACATTTCCCAAGGACTTACAAGCCAGTGCCTAGAAGTCGGAAGCCTGTCGGGGAGCCTACGTCACGAAACCACAGAATGAAGAACCTGTTACAGGGGTCGGTCCGTGGCCAGGCATGAGCATGAGGAAGTGGGTGTTAAGCGAAATTGATGACTTACAAGCCAATGCCTAGAGGTCAGAAGCCGTCGGGGAGCCTACGGCACGAAACCACAGAATGGAGAACCTGTTACGAGGGGTTGGCCCGTAGCTAGGCATAAACATGAGGAAGTGGATATAAGCGAAATTGATGATTGGAAAGACGATGATGGAGCAATAGTTGGAATGAGTGGCGGGGAAAACCGGAGGACCCGGAGAAAACCCACCCAGACGCCGCTTGATCCACCACAAATTTCACATGCTAACGCTTGGGATCGAGCCCAGGCCGCCTAGATGGGAGGCGAGCGGTCGAACCACTCACCCTCTGGGTCGTCCCTACTTTACATGTTTCGTTTCGTAACCAGCTTACCCCGTCCCGGAATTGTAGGACTGACCCCCCCTAGGACTTACAAGCATAACCTAGGGGTCAGAAGCCTATCGGGGAGCCGAAGGCACGAAGCCACAGAATGGAGAACCTGTTACGAGGGGTCGGCCCGTAGCCAGACATGAACACGAGGAATTGATAAGCAAAATTTATGATTGGAAAGGTGATGATTGGTGAAATGAGTGGTGGAGGAAACCGGAGAACCCGGAGAAAACCTGCCCAGACGCCACTTCGTCCACCAGGAGTTCCATATGCGTACGCTTGGAATCGAACCCGGGCCACCTAGGGCGAGCGGTCTAACCACTCAACCACGGCGCTGTCCCTATTTCATATGTAAAGCTAAAAAAAGTGTTCCATTCACACGATGTTCTCTACATGTCTGTAACAAATTATTGTTAAAAAGCTTATTCCTCTATCTGCTCCATGGTAATTGATAAACCATTAGCAGAAATAGTCTTACTACTTCTTTCCTTGTACGTAGAAGGAAAGAAAGTATGGGGAAGAGACAAGTTCTTTTTTTTTGTAGTGTTTAACGCCCGCTTTAACTACTAATGGCACCGCAGGCGATGATACATGAATGAATGATAATGGAGCCCCGGTGGAATGCGATGGAGGGGGAAACCGGAGTACCCGGAGAAAACCCTCCCCAGCGCCGCTTTGTCCACCACAAATCTCACATGCGGTCGCTTGGGATCGAACCCCGGCCGTCTAGGTGAGAGGCAAGTGGTCTAACCACTCGGCCACGGCGCGGCCCGAAGAGAAAAGTGCAGAGTGACTCAAAATAATGGTAAATTTTGAAAACTGATGTGACAACGTTGAGCCATAGATAGCTCCAAATGGCATACAGAAGGCCTTGCCTTTTAGTAAGCACGGAGCAATGGAACGGCGCACAGAGTGCCTTTGCGATAAAAAAAACTACTACAGGAATGGAAACCCATGAGCTGCCGCTTTTCCTGCCAACCGTAAGGTTTCAGCAAGACAAAGCAACCGCACATACAATACGGATAACGATGTGAGCTGTCCGACGATTGTTAGGTAACCGTGTCATTTCAAGGCATGGTGACATTGCATGGCCCCCAAGATCGCTCGACCTGACAGCTTATAATTTTTTCTTGTGGAGCCACCTTAAGAGCGCGGTTTACCGCACTCGATCTGCTACCACCGAAGAGCTTAAAACAAGAATAAAAGAGGAAATCTCCAGGATTCCTGTTGAAATGTTAAGTCGAGCCATGCATAACGTTCCTATCAGGCTTCAAACCCGGCGGAAGACGATGGACTTTTTGGGGCGTAAAAATGTTTAGCATGACTTCCTTCGGAAGATAGGTAAAGCCGTCGGTCCTGTGTCGTAGATTTACCGCGCATAAAAGAACCTCAAGTCTGATAGTGAGGCCTCTGAATAAAATTAAGCGGCATTTCACGCCCAGTATAGACTGGGAAACTGAGAACCACAGCAGTTAAAGAGCGTCCATAAATAAATCTCCCATTTCATTTCCTATCTGGCTTCAGGAATGTGTGCGTCTAGAGAGAGCTCATCTATGGGATGTGATATTTAAAAAATAAACATGATTGTGATATTCAGTAATGGCATTCTCTGTAATATATATTGACAAATATGTGTAAAGTATTTGGCGCATCCATTAATCTCCATTCCAAAATTCCCCATTCTCTTGAGTCACCCTGTACATTGATGTCTCTGGAAAAATGGCTGGAGAGGGTCTAGCATGGGCAAGAACAGGAACAATGTTATTAAAAGGTCTAAAAGTAGATGAAGATTTATGCCCACTATCTGGCATAGTAGATAATTATTTACACTGTATAATTGAGTGCGAGGAAACTAAAATATGGAGAGAGAGAGAGAGAGAGAGAGAGAGAAGAGAGAGAGAGAGAAAATATTAAATAGAATTTGGGAAAAGTTACCGACCATTTTTTGGAAACAATAAGAAAAAAATTCTAAAACAACTAGGTAATTATACAGGGAAAGTAAGAGAGAAAAGCGGGAGGAAATTCGCCAAAGAGAGGATGTTAATACAAGGGCCGTCGTAATAAAACTGACGAGGGTGTAAGTATAAACGAAATAAATAGATTAAGTTAATAGGGTATAAAATGTATAATCTGAGGGAATGGTACTTAAGCGTAAATAACCAAGGTATTAATCTTATTATCTAAGTTTGCCGGGCTTGTCTGGACTCACCCTGAAGATGCCGAACGCAGCTTTCTGCGAAACGTCGGTTATACCAACCACTGGACCACGGCTTACAAGCCCGGCAAACTTAGATACTAAGATTGATAACGCCGGCCGTGAAAGCCTAAGCCTCTACAACCAAGGTATTAACTGTATATGATACCAAATTCAGCAACTTTTGGAAAGCAATTATGAATGTACAGGTAGGTAGGTAGGTAGGTAGGTAGGTAGGTAGGTAGGTAGGTAGGTGGGTGGGTAGGTAGGTAGGTAGGTAGGTAGGTAGGTAGGTAGGTAGGTAGGTAGGTAGGTAGGTGGGTAGGTGGGTAGGTGGGTAGTTGGGTAGGTGGGTAGGTGGGTAGGTGGGTGGGTGGGTGGGTGGGTGGGTAGGTAGGTAGGTAGGTAGGTAGGTAGGTAGGTAGGTAGGTAGGTAGGTAGGTATGTATGTATGTATGTATGTATGTATGTATGTATGTATGTATGTATGTATGTATGTATGTATGTATGTATGTATGTATGTATGTATGCATGCATGCATGTATGTGTGTGTATGTATGTATGTATGTATGTATGTATGTATGTATGTATGTATGTATGTATGTATGTATGTATGTATGTATGTATGTATGTATGAAGTTTGTAACTGAAAAGATGAAATAAAATATCTATCTATAAGTAAAGGTTAAATAAGGGAGTACCAAACGCGAAAGTGACAGTCAAAGCTTTTAAAAGCTGGTTTCTATGAAATTGAAATCCATTTCTTTGAATGGCCAGGACTTGACAAATTCCCATATGAAAAAAGTTTAAGTACTTATTTTAAAATTGAAATCAATAACATACCATACATATATATATGGTATTTTAGTCAAAATCTTTAGAGATGTTTTTGAGAAAAGCAAACTTTTTGTAATTTTTCCCATACAACAGGTAGTTGGGATGCGATACAACTCGCAACGAAATTCCCCTCGAACTCACTCAACTGCTGCATACAATAAATTCACAGGGCAGGGCTTTCTTGTCCTTTTTATACATGCTAATCAAGTCACTGGAAACTTCTAGAAACAGTCGCACATGCAAAACCGCCACATCTGTCACAAATTCATATAGGGTTAACAATGCGCAACTTTAACGACAAAGAACCTTCCGACAGAACACATTCCACTGACACAGGTGTAACAATCACAGCTGCGATATCAAAAGAACTTCCGCGGCACACACCTACAGTAATACACGAATAACAATGTGTGCCAACATTCAGCTATATGTTATGAAGCAAGCCGTTCTGCGCTTTCGGCCGCAGGGTGTAGTCATAAAAACGACAACAACAACAACAACAACAATAATAATAATAATAATAATAATAATAATAATAAATGATAAAATCAATAACTCACTAGACTTTTCCGATTTATTTAGGAAAAATCAAAATTCAGCGGGATTTGCTGAGTATCTCACGATAGACAGAAGGTATATACAGATTACACCTTATAAATACAATATGTGTAGTAATTTACTTATATTTAAATTAATATATGCAACTGATTTCAAATTCTGTTTCTGTATTTTTTATTTTTTACTTTCTCTAGCCCCGTATGTACAATGTACATAGGGATAGAGAAGTATTGTATTCCACCCAAAAATGTTATACCGAGATTTCACCGGAAATACACGTTTTAGGACCCCCTGTATCCAAAAAAAACATTTTGAGAACAAGGTCCGTGTGTCTGTGAACTCAAAACGAAAAAACGAAAACTAGCTAAAATGTCAAACTTGGTATTTAAGTTTAGTATCTTCCAGGGATGCGACACGAAGATTTTGAGAAAAGTTCCCCCACCCCAAACTACCCTTTACATGGAACTTTTTTGGAAAATTTTGATTTTCTTAAAAATGGCTCTAACGATTTTGATTAAAATAGCATATATTAAAGATATTTACCTAAGAAAGAAAACGTATATCTTGAATTTTCTGGCAATAGCTTCTGAAGACCTGTTTGTTCGGGCTGACTTTTGCTTAATTTGGCATAGCTAGTAAACCGAAAGAGATAGACAAAAGCTTACTATACAAAAAATTTAGGTCTTGTTAAAATACACAAGTTATGTCATATACATTTCTCTCGTGGAGCTTGCCGTTTTCGAAGTAGTCATTGTTATTAGTTTCAGTTGTGAAGTACTTATACTTTTCTCAGACGGGAGTGTCCGTTTTTCTTTTGTTCTACTCCTGGCCAAGAAAAGAAGCGATTTGTGATGACAATCACATAACGACAGCTTTTAAAACAATTTGACTATTGGTTTAGCCTAGTGTATTCCCTTATTTTCTTCCTACTTATACGGAATTAAATAAGAACAACATTGTGCTAATGTGTACCACGATTAGCAAGGTGCAGAAAGAAGAATAATCTTATGTATGAAGTTTGTAGAACAGCTAGAAAAAGTCATGTGAGTGTAACACATCAGATATTTTTTTTCATGTTGTTTGGTTACGTGCTGTTTTAGTGAAGCTAAAAAGTAAACAAATGACGATCGCAAACAAATTAACAGATGCTAGGGAGGTGATCACAACAGACAAATGCTACAGAAGTGACAAAAACAGACAAATACTAGGGAGGTGATACAGTTGTGGAATAAGCAGCCATGATTGGTTGAAACACATCGTTTCATCTTGTTGGTTATAAGTAAAATAACGTAATATATATTTGGAAACTCGTACGAAAGAATGCTCTACTTTTTTAGAATTTTATTCTACAGTTACTTTTACGTAATAAAATGGGGGAATACGTAATTAACTAATGGCAATTTGTGTAATGACTAACAGACAACAGAACAAAGTAATTACTGCTATATGCACTCAACTCATTTTGGCAACTGGTCATGCACTACATAGCATCAATTGTGGCTGTAGTAAATCTACCATAGCTATAGCTTCATTGTATAGCAATCCACTGATGTCCTTTACTTTTTCTACTGATTACTTAAACTATATAATATATTAAAATACCACAGAAATTCAATACCAATTTGTATGAACTGTATATCTCATAAATTATTATTATTATTTTTTGGTGTTATACTTTCTCTAGCATCGTATGTACGAAGTGGATACAGAAGGTATTGTATTCCACTAAAAAATTCGATACCGAGATTTCACCGGAAATACATGTTTTAGGGTCACCTGCATAATAATAATAATAAAAAAAAAAAGCATTTTCAGAAAAAAGATCCCTGTATGTCCGTGTGTGTGTCTGTGGAGAGCATAGCTCAAAAACGAAAAGACGCGAAATACCAAACTTGGTATTTAAGTTTGGTATCTTCCAAGGATGCGACACGATGATTTCAAAGAAAATCTCCCCACCTCTAACTACCCTTTACATGGAAAAATTGTCGAAAATGTTTTTCTTAAAAATAGCTTTAATTATTTTGAATAAAATACTACACATTAAAGCCATTTCCATCACAAATAAAATGTATACCTTGAAATGTCTGGGAATAGCCTCTAAAGACCTCTTGATTCTGGATGAATTTTGCTGAATATTGCGTAACTGGTAAACCGTAAGAAATAGATAAAACTTACTACAAAAAATGTTTATCTCGCTAAAACACACAATTTACGTCTTATGTGTTTCTTTCGTAGAATTGGCCATTTCTGAATATTTCTTTTTATTTGTTAAAGATTCAAAATACATTTTTCACTCGGAAAGGTGTGAAACTGGCTTTTAAAACATTTGACTATCGTTATAGCCTAGTGTATTACCTTATTTCCCTTCTACTTACAAGGAAGCAAGTAATTAAGATAATGTCTGTTAATGTTTAGTTCAATTAGCATCAATTAGACAGAAGAATAGTTTTTATAAGAATAGTTGGGTTACGTAATAGGTAGAGAAAGTCGTGTGAATGGAACACATCAGATTTTTATATGTGCTATTTAACTGGTAAAAGGCTTTTGTAAATTGTCTTCCGAGTTACATCTGTTAGTTATTTACAAATAAAGTTATATTTAAAACTCGGTTGCTAATTTTAAAAGCGAATGCATTGCATCAGTTTGCACTTTAACACTTGGGTCTTTAGACAGTGTTTATTTTTCTACTGAATAACACTGGTTATCTTGGATTATCCTTGGAAAATACTATACATAAATGCCAAATTCGGTATTTAGAAGTGTTTTCGCCACGAAAAAAATGTATATAACATAAATTGTGTGTTTTAATGTGTTCTACAATTTTTGTGTGGTAAGTTTTTGTCCATCTCTTACGGTTTACCAGTTATACACAAATTCGTAAAATTCATCCAGAATAAAGTACTCTCCATAGGCTATTCCCAGAAAATTCAAGAAATACATATTATTTGTCAGCTATATATCTTTAATATACGACATTTTAATCAAAATCGTTAGAGTCATTTTTTAGAAAATCAAAATTTTCGAAAATTTTTCCTTGTGAAGGGTAGTTTAGGGTGGGGGGAATTTTCTTGAAAACCTTCGTGTCGCATCCTTGGAAAATACTGAACTTAAATACCAAGTTTGGTATTTAACGGTATTATCGTTTTTGAGCTATGCTGCCCACGGGCACACACACACACACATAGATACACACACATACACACAGACATACACAGATAGACAGACACACACGGACATTTTTCTAAAAATGTTTTTTTTATATTCAGAGTGTCTTAAAATATGTATTTCCAGTGAAATCTCGGTATCGAATTTTTGGGTGCAATACAATACCTTCTCTATACACTATGTACATAGTACGTATAGAGAAAGTAATAATGAGAGAATGGAAAAAAGGGAAAAAGGAGCAAAAAGAAATACATTCTCGGAGTCCCGACAAGCCCCCGGAAATAATAATAATTATAATAATAATAATAATAATAATAATACATATTTCCTGTGAAATCTCGGTATCAAACTTTTGGGTGGAAATAAAAAACCTTCTGTATACACTATGCACACAGTACGTGCAGAGAAAGTAAAAATTATTTGGAATAATTGTTTATTTTTTCACACAAGTCGTGTGTAGGACAGGAGTTGGATAGGTAAGAGTCAGACAGAAAAATGCAATGCCATAGCCTGGATTTGAACCACGGATGTCCCGATCTCTAGCTGGTTGCTCTAGCCTCCTGTCCTATACACGGCTTGTGTGAAAAAACAATTATTCCAATACCAATTGACCATAACAGTTGGCTATACTATGAATCCTGGGTCTAAGGTACTTACAACATTGTAAGTCGCCATTGAGGTTGTCATCTCAAAATAATTTGAAACCACTTTGTGGTTTACCGGGAAACATGCGAGTCAGTTGAGAAATGCAATGTTATACCGGCATGTTGCCATGGTAGCTCAGCGGCAGAGCAACCGCCTAGAGATCCGTGGTTCAAATCCCGGCTATGACATTGAAATTTTCAGTCTGACTCTACTTAAATATTATGCGTTTTTTTTTTGTTTTATTCACAGGATACGAAATTTCGGTATCGAATTTTTTCTTGGAGTACATTACTTTCTCTATCTATTATTTACATTTACATTCATGCTAGGGAAAGTAAAAATTAACTATATGCATGTATCCATGTGAATGTCAAGATGTTTGAGAGCTAATCCCCTGCTAAAGAGGCATGATACATACCAACTTAACAAAATGCTGTACCGAGTTTGCCAGGAATACAAATGAGCCGATAGAAGCGAGGAGGTACAACCATCATGTTTAATGCCCTCGTAAGTCGTTGTCGGTGATTTGAGGCAAGTTTGTTTTGGCAACACTGAGCGAGCGTGTATAATTGATGGCCAAGGCTGCCACCTTTCTTGCCCCCGGGGAGGGTACCTGGGGACACATTCACAGCCAGCCCCTCCGCCCCATGTTTATGACACCGAACATTCCGTCTGCTACGCATATACTATGCAGAAAGACATTGGCTTCGTGATAAATATTTCATCGAATGGCCTGCCTCAGAGCGAGCTTTTCCTGCCTCTCGGTGACCGGAGACTGACCATCCCGGGTGTCTCAGTGGCGGACAACTCGTGTCTTAAACCTACAGTCACAAATTAATTTCCTCACAAAAGAGTATTCTTTTATCTACGACATGCTAATCAAAGTAAACATTCGCAGAAATTGTCTTATTACTTGCCTCCTTGTAAGTAATAAGGAAATACACTGGGCTAAAGCGATAGCCAAATATATTAAAAGCTGGTCCTCCGTGAAAAATATGATGTGTTCCATTCACATAACTTTCTCTACAGCTCTGCAACAAATTACTCTATTTACTTCATCTAATCGAGAAAAAATTAGCAGAAATAGACTTATTACTTGCCTCCTTGTAAGTAATAAGGAAATACACTGGGCTAAAGCGATAGCCAAATATATTAAAAGCTGGTCCTCCGTGAAAAATATGATGTGTTCCATTCACATAACTTTCTCTACAGCTCTGCAACAAATTACTCTATTTACTTTATCTAATCGAGAAAAAATTAGCAGAAATAGACTTATTACTTGCTTCATTGTTATTAGAAGCGAAATAAGGGGTTACCATAGATTAAAGTGATAGTCAAAAGCTGGTTGCTATGTGACTGAAGTTTCTTTGTTTGTATGGACACGAGTTCACAAAGTCCTGTATGAGAAAAGTATAAGTTTTTTATAGCTGAAACCAAAACAAGGAATATCTCAAAAACAATCCTATAAGAATAAATATTTTAAAAACCATTATATATATTATTGTATTACTATTATTAATTGGTATTTACTATCATTAGTTTGTATTACTAGTATTAATATAAAATCATTATTGCAAGTAAATGTTGTATGTTTAACTCTACCACAGGCATACATGCATACATACACATTCATAGATACACGCGTACGTACATACATACATATACTAACATACATGCATACATATACACATACATGCATACATACACACATACATACATATACATACATGCATACACACATACATACACATGCATACTTATACATACATATACATACATACACACATACATATACATACATACACATACATACACACATACACATACATATACATACATACACACATCCATACACATTACACATACATACACATACATACACATACATGCTTATACATACATACACACATAAATATACATATACCCATACATGCATACATATATACACACATACATACACTCGTACATAAATACACACATACATACACATATACATACATACGTAACATACATACACATGCATACATATATATAGACACATACATATACATACATTCATATACATACATACATTCCTATACATACATACACACATCATACATATATACATAAACATTCATACAAGTAGAAGGGAAATAAAGAAATCTCTTAGTAAAACTGACAGCCAAATATTTTAAAAGCTGTCGCTTTGCGACGCCAATAAAATTCATTTCTCTTTGCAAGGGCAGGTATAAAAAGGGGGAAAAAACAGAAATTATAAATTCTCATTTGGATAAATATAAAATATATATATATATATATATAAATAATATATTTGGTAGTTTGGTAGTAACAAGGAATGTGTCGGGAAATCCAAATATATATATATGTGTGTGTGTGTGTGTGTGTGTGTGTGTGTGTATAACATAACTGTGTATTTTAACGAGATCTAAATTTTTTGTGTAGTAAGTTTTTTTATCTCCTATAGCTTATCAGTTATAAGAAAGTCATCCAGAATGAAGAGATCTTCAGAGATTGTATTATTTTTCTAAAGTTAATCGTTTCCGAGGTATTCCTTGTTATAGGTTGAATTTTTAAACCACAGAAACTTTCTAAAACGAAAAGTTATATTTCGTTTCATGTTTCTTTTATTTTACCTCAAGCTATGTAAAGAGAACAAGCTTTCGAATGTTTCACAAAGCTACAAAAGTTTACAAGATCTGACTATCGCTTTAGCCTAGCGTTTTCCCTTATTTCCCTTCTAAGAAAGCAAGTAGCATGATGTAGATAAAAGAATAATCTTTTGTAAAAATAATTTATTTTCAGAATAGTAGAGTAAGTCAAGTGAATGAAAGACGTAGGGTTTTACTTTTTTGCACATCTTCAGCGAAACGTCTCACATTTTACTTTCTCTACACATACTATGTACATAGTATATAAAGAAGATACTACATTCCACCCACAAATTCGATACCGAGATGGGACTGGAAATACATGTTTTGGAACCACTATCCAAAATAGCATTTTTAGAAAAAGGTCCGTGTGTGTCTCTCTGTAGGCAGTATAGCTCAAAAACGAAAACTTGGCATTTAAGTTCAGTATCTTCCAGGGCTGCGACACGAAGATTTAAAAAAAAAAAACACCCAATTACCCTTTATATGGAAAAATGTTAGAGCAATTTGATTTTCTCAAAATTGGCTCTAACGATTTTGATTAAAATACCGCAAATAAAATGTATATCTTGAACGTTTTTTGAAAAGCGTCTAAAGTCCTCTTTATTATGAGTGAATTTTGCTGAATTCTGCGTAACTGGTAAACCGTAAGAGATATATAGAAAAGTATTATTCAAAAAATGTAGATATGGTTAAAACACAGAATTTATATCATAAACATTTTTGAGATATTCCTTGTTATTGATTTTAGTTGATGAATACTTATAATTTTCTCATACGGCAACTTGTCAATTCCGCGTAAATAATGGATTTCAATCCCATAGCAACCACATTTTAAGACATTTGACTGTCTGTTTATCTTAGTGTATTCTCTTATTTCCCTTGCACTTATAAGGAAATAAAACAAATCTGATGTGTTCCATTCACATGACTTTCTCTACAACTAAGCAATAAAGTATTGTTAAAAAGCTTATGCTTCTATTTACATCCTGCTAATCGAGAAAAAACTAGCAGAAATAGTCTTATTACTTGCTTCCTTGTAAGTAGAAGCGAAATAAGGGAGTACCATAGGCTAAAGTGATGGTCAAAAGCTGGTTGCTATGTGACTGAAGTTCCTTTGTTTGTATGACAACGAGTTCAGAAAGTCCTGTATGAGAAAAGTATGTTTTTTATAGCTGAAACCAAAAACAAGGAATATCTAAAAAAACAATCAACTCCACGAAAACATGTATATAACAAATTGTGTGTTTTAAAGTGCTCTACATTTGTTGTGTGGTAAGGTTTTGTCGATCTCTTACAGTTTAGCAGTTATGCAAAATTCCGTAAAATTGACCCAGAATAAAGTATTCTTCAGAGGCTATTCCCAGAAAATTCAAAATATATATTTTATTTGTGAGATAAAAGTCTTTAATATACGAAATTTTAGTCAAAACCGTTAGAGCCATTTTTTAGAAATTCAAAATGTTCGATAAAAGTTCCATGTAAAGGGTAGTTTGGGGTAGGGGAATTTTTCTCAAAATCTTCGTGTCGCATCCCTGGAAGATATTAAACTTAAATACCAAGTTTGGTATTTTACCGATTTTTCACACACACACACACACACACACACACACACACACACACACACCCACACAGATCTTTTTCTGAAAATGCTTTTTTGGATACATGGACCCTAAAACATATATTTCCGGTGAAATCTCGTAATCGAATTTTTGGTGGAGTGCAATACCTTCTCTATACACTGTGTACATACTGCGTATAAAGTAAAAACCAATTCTGCTAATGCTATCTCGATTGGCATGAAGTAAATGGAATAAACTTATTATAAAGAATTTGTTACAGGGACGTACAGAAAGTCGTGTGAATAAAACACATCAGATTTTTTACCTTTGTAATCTCTATTTTGCATTTTTGGAAAAATACAATACCTCCAAAGCTTACCATTAGGTTTAGTCAATTCTTGCTTGCTTCAACGTAACGTACTCACGCCAATGATCCATCTGACAAAATCTCTAAGCGGATTTGACGTTGTCTAGCAGACGGCAGAGGAGAGCTGCAAATGTAAAATACGAATGTTATTAACAACGCTCTAAAATATTCAGTACCTCTGAGATACACCAAAGACACGTAAGTATTATTTTATGAGCCATATAGGGATTTCCCAGTTCCATCTAGTAATACTCTACAAAATCTACCATTACTCCATAACACTAGGGCACTAAAACGCACATAGTAGGTAGAGAAGGTATTGTATTCCAACCAAAAATTCGATACCGAGATTTCACCGGAAATCATATTTTGGCGAGCCCTGAATCCAAAAATCCAATGTGTTTCATTCATAGGGCTTTCTCTATATCTCTGCAATAAATTATTGTTAAAAAGCTTATGCTTGTATTTACTTCATGCTAATCGAGAAAAAATTAGTAGAAATTGTACTATTACTTGCTTTCTTGTAAGTAGAAGCGAAATAAAGGAGTACCAAGGCTAAAGTGCCTAAGTTGGTATGTGACGGATGTTCATTTGTTTGTATGGACAGGAGTTTACAAATTCCTGTATGAGAAAAGTATATTTTTTTTAAACTAAAACCAAAAACAAGGAATATCTAAAAAACGTGAACTCCACGAATAAAATGTATATTACATAACTTGTGTGTTTTAACGTGCTCTACATTTTTTGCCTTGTAAGTTTTTGTCCATCTGTTACGGTTTAGCAGTTATGCAAAATTCTGTAAAATTCATCCAGAATAAAGTAGTTTTCATAGGCTAATCCCAGAAAATTCAAGATATAAATTTAATTTTCGCGTAAATATCTTTAATATACAATATTTTAATCAAAATCGTTATAGCCATTTTTGAGAAAATCTCAATTTTCGAGAAAAAAATCCATGTAAAGGGTTGTTTGGGGTGAGGTAATTTTTCTCAAAATCTTCGTGTCGCATCCGTGGAAGATATTAAGTTTAAATACCAAATGTGGTATTTTACCGACTTTTTGTTTTTGAGTTATCATGTTCACAGTCACATCTACACACGGACACACGGATTCACACATGGGCCTTTTTCTGAAAATGCCTGTTTTGTATACAGGGGACCCTAAAACATATATTTCCTGGTATTGAATTTTTGGGTAGAGTGCAATACCTACTCTATACACTCTGTACATAGTATGTGTACAGAAAGTAAAAAGAAAGCATGTTTAGTTAAAAGTCAGTGTGTGTTTGTGTGAGTGTGTGAACACGATAACTCAAAAACGAAGGTTTTCAACAAACTTCCACTCCAAACTAGCCTTTATATGACAGATTTTTGAAATATTTGATTTTGTCAAAAATGGCCCTAACGATTATAACTGAAATAACATATGTTTAAGATATTTAAATGGCAAATGAAATTTTATCTTTTAGTTTTCTGGGAATAGTTACTGAAAATCTCTTCATTCTTTTGCACAACTCGTAACATCAAATCGACAATATTTTTACTACTGACTTTCTCGAGCTGTTCTACAAACAAATTTTCTTACAAAAGATTATTCTTTTATCCATGTCATGCTATTCGAGATAAACATTAGCATAATTTGTCTTATTACTTAATTCCTTCTAATTAGAAGGCAAATAAGGATGCTCATTATGCTAAAGCGACAGGCAAATCTTTTAAAAACTGGTCGCTATTTGAACCATTAAGGTTCGGTTCGCTTTACATGGTACCGTTTGAGAAAACTTAATCAGTTTAATTGAAACCAAAAATAATGAATATCTCGAAAACGGTACAAGAAAACGTATAGGATATAAATTGTATGTTTTAACGAGTTTTCGTTTTAAGTTTTAAGTTTTCGTCTGTCTCTTACGTTTTACCGTTATGCAAAATTCAACCAGATTAAAGTAGTCTTCAGAGACTATTCCCAGAAATTTCAAGATATAAATTTTATTTGTCATGTAAATATCTTTAACATAAGGTATCTTTCGTTAAGAACCACTTTTGAGCAAATCAAAGCTTTCGAAATTCTTTCCGTGTAAACGGTAGCTTGAGGGGGGGGGGAGGTTCTCAAAACCTTCGTGTGAAATCTTCGTTTGGTATTTCACTGAATTTTCGTTTTAGAGTTATCGTGTTCACAGACACACTGAAACACACTTGACCTTTTTCTAAAAATGTCTTTTTGGACTTTTTTCCGATGAAATCTAGGTATCGAATTTTCAGAACAATCTACCTATGTTGGATAGGTAGAGTCAGACTGAAAAATTCAATGTCATAGCCGGGATTTTAACCACGGAGCTCCCGAGCTCTAGCCGGTTGCTCGACCACTGAGCTACCATGGCAACAAGCCGGCGTCACCCTCGGTGGTGTAGTGGTTATCATTCTAACTTCATATACCCAAGGTCACGGGTTCAAACCTGGCGGAGGACGATGGCTTTTTTCGAAAGGGAAGTAAATCCGTTGGTCCCGTGTTGTAGATGTACGGTACGTAAAAGAACCTCAAGCCTGATAGGCCTCTGAGCAAAATTAAGCGGTCTTTCACACCCAATTTAGAATGGGACGCTGAGAACCACAGTAGTTAAAGGGTTTCCATAAATAAAACGCCATTTGCATTTCCAATATGCCGGCATAGCATTGAATTTCTCAACTGACCCGCATGTTTCCCATAAACCACAACGTGATCTCAAATTATTTTGAGATGATAACCCCAATGGCGACTTACAATGTTGTAAATGCTTTAAGTCCCAGGATTCCTAGTATAGATAATTATTATGGTCAATTAATCCAAATCTACCCATGTGCTATGTGGAGAAAGTAAAGCTCTGGCTTTAATGCTTTAGAGAATCAATTGTTTCAGTTAAACGAGATAGATTTCATCCTGCATGAACGTATAGCAAGGGTCGAGTGTATGTTCTGTTAAACGCAAGAGCCGCCACTGCCAGGGAACCAGACCAGCTTAATTATTACTATCAGTCCAGCAGGAAATGCAGTGACCCAGACGTGATCGCTAGCACCGTCTTTTGTCTTTACGTCTTTAGAGACACATCCCTGTATTTTAATTGCACTCTTGGAATTAAAACATTTTAGGTCAACCAGAAACTATTCAGTTTAAAATCTATTTTATAACTACAAACAGAAACAGAATCTCTCCATGTGCACAAAGACCATACCACTGTATGTTACATTCAAAATTCTTAAATTTCAGTTCATAGCTTTATATTTTAACACACAAGGGATAAAAAACATCGAATGTGTTCCTTCCACATTACCTCCTCTACCTATTCTGTAACAAACTGTTCTAACAAAAGCTTACTATTCTATCTACGCCACGCTAATCAAGATAAACACACACACACACACACACACACACACACACACACACACACACACACACACTCGCATTCACACTCAGACACACAAGACAGACATACACACATGGACTTTTTTCTGGATCAGGGGGTCCCAAAATATATACTTCCGGTGAAATCTCGGTATCGAATTTTTGGATGAAATGCAATACTTCCTCTATACATATATACATAGTAGGTGTAGAGAAAGTAAAAAAGATGTATAGATGCCTGCGTAGAAAGTTTTTGTCTACCTTTACGGTTCTTCAGAAGCTATTCTCAGAAAATGCTAGATATAGTTTTTATTTGCTATGTCTCCTCGGGCTGCGCCGTGGCCGAGCAGTAAGACCACTAGATGTCCTGGGTTCGCTTCCAAGCGATCGCATGTGAGATATGTGGAGGTCAAAGAGGCGTAAGGGCGGGTTTCCTGCGGGTTATCCGGTTTCCATAGGTGCTCCATCATCCCATGTATCTTCAGTGTCATCGCCTGCGGTGCCACAAAAAAAGTGTCTCGAGTTCGATATTATAGAGAACGAGATATATTCTACTGGCAGAATTTGCAATTATCATTAATATTATTTATTAATTTATAATTTAATTAAGACATTGATATGGTAATGGCTTATTTTTTACTTTCTCTACACTTGAATTTTCTGGGAATAGCCTCTGAAGACTACTTTATTCTGGATGAATTTTGCCGAATTTTGCATAACTGCTAAACGTAAGTTCTAGACAAAAACTTACTACACAAAAAATATAGAGCACGTTAAAACACACAATTTATGTTATATATATTTTTTTTTCGTGGAGTTGATAATTTTTAAGATATTACTTGTTTTTAGTTTCAGCTTTGAAAAACATACCTTTCTCATACAGGAATTTGTCAACTCCTGTCCATACAAACAAAGGAACTTCAGTCACATAGCAACCAGCTTTTGACTATTACTTTAACCTATGGTAGTTTCTTATTTCGTTTCTACTTACAAGGAAGCGAGTATTAAGAGTATTTCTGCTAGTTTTTTCTCGATTAGCATAAAGTAAATAGAAGCACTAGCTTTTTATCAATAATTTGTTGCAGAGATGTAGAGAAAATCATGTGAATGTAACAAATCAGATATTTTTTTTGGGTAGTGTTTAACGCTCACTTTTATTATCGATACATGGAATGAAAATGGAGCACCGGTGGAATCCGATAGCAGGGGAAACCGGAGAACCCGAATAAAACCCGCCCCTACGCCGCTTTGTCATCCACAAATCTGACATGCGGTTGCTTTGGATCGAACCCGGGCGTGGTGATAGTTTTGAGATATACGCCACTGACAATAGATGACTATGGAATAATGCGCCACCTCGCTGAACGGGACATAGAGCACGTTGTGACGGTATAGGTGTCTGTTATCATAGACAGGGCTCGGAGCCGCTAGATATCCAGGCGTCAGGAAAAAGCCCTCTTCGCAAATGGCCGTGACGCGGTATTGTGAATTAATGAAGCCGAAGAGGACCATTTGACCGCAGTGGCAGCGACATCTTTTTTGCAAGAGAGGACTCTACGTAACACTGACAGTCTCATCTAAGTTTGATCGGGTCTCCGTCTCCAGTTTCAAACCGTATACTCACTGCATTTCGTCTTGCTGATACAGCCAAGTTCAATATCTGCTTTCATTTTACTCATCACATTATCACCGCCAACTGTACAAAAATAAAATCTGATGTATTCCATTCACATCACTTTCTCCACATCTCTACAAAAAATATTATTAAAAAGCTTATGCTTCTATTTACTTCATGCTAATCGAGAAAAAATAGCAGAAATAGCTGGTTGCTATGCGACTGAACTTCCTTTGTTTGTATGGACAGGAGTTGACAACTTCCTGATGAGGAAAGTATAAGTTTTTTAAAGCTGAAACCAATAACAAGGAATATCTAAAAACGATTAACTCCATCAAAAAAGGTATTTAAGATAAATTGCGTGTTTCAATGTAATCTATATTTTTTGTATAGTAAGTTTCTGTCTATCTCCTACGGTTTGCCAGTTATACAAAATGTTGTAGAATTCATCCAGAATAAAGTAGTCTTCAGAGTCTAGTTCCAGAAAATTCAAGATATATATTTTATTTGTCAGGTAAATACCTTTAATATATGCAATTTTAATCAAAATCATTAGAGCCATTTCTGAGAAAATCAAAATTTTCGTGTAATTTTTCCCTGGAAGATACTAAACTTAAATACCAAGTTTGGTGTTTTACCAACTTTTCGTTTTTGAGTTACTGTGTTGACAGACACACTGACACACACATACGAACCTTTTTCTGAAAATGCTTTTTCTGGATACATGGGACCCTAAAACATATACTTCCGGAGAAATTTCGGTATCGAATTTTTTTACACACTACGTAGATAGTACGTGTAGAGAAAGTAAAAAATCTTATGTGTTCCATTCACATGACTTTCTCTATATCTCTGCAACTAATTATTGTTAAAAAGCTTATGCTACCATTTACTTCATGCTAATGGAGAAGAAACATAGCAGAAATAGTGTTCTTACTTGCCTTCTTGTAAGTAGAAGTGAAATAAGGGGGTATCATAGATTAAAGTGATGGTCAAATGCTGGTTGCTATGTGACTGAACTTCCTTTGTTTGTCTGGACAGGAGTTGACAAATTCCTGATGACTAAAGTATAAGTTATTACTTTCTCTATACTCACTATGTACATAGTGTATAGAGAATGTATTGCACTCCACCAAAAAATTCGATACCGAGATTTCACCGGAAATATATGTTTTAGGGTTCCCTGTATCCAAAAAAAGTCTTCAGAAAAAGGTCCGTGTGTGTGTGTCCGTGTGTCCGGGTGTCAGTGTGTCCGTGTGTCTGTGAATACGATAACTCAAAAAGAAAAGTCGGTAAAATACCAAACTTGGTATTTAAGTTTAGAATCTTCCAGGGATGCGACACGAAGATTTTGAGAAAAATCCCCCCACCCCTAACTACCCTTTACATTGAACTTTTTTCGAAAATTTTGATTTTTTAAAAACTGGCTCTAACGATTTTGATTAAAATATCGTATATTAAAGTTATGTACCTAACAAATAAAATGTATAATTTGAATTTTCAGGGAATAGCCTCTGAAGACTACTTTATTCTGGATGAATTTTTCATAACTACCCAAACCGTAAGAGATGGACAAAAACTTAACCCGCAAAAAATGTAGAGCACGTTAAAACACACAATTTATGTTATATACATTTTTTTCGTGGAGTTGATCGTTTTTGAGATGTTCGTTTTTCTTGGTTTCAGCTTTGAAAAACATACTTTTCTCTTACAGGAATTTGTCAGCTCCTGTCCATACAAACAAAGGAACATCAGTCACAAAGCAACCAGCTGTTGGCTTTCACTTTAACCTTTGGTACTCCCTTATTTCGCTTCTACTTACAATAAATCAAAAAATAGGTCTATTTCTGCTAATTTTTCTCGATTAGCATGAAATAAATAAAAGATAAACTTATTAACAATAATAATTTACAGAGATATAGAGAAAGGCATGTGAATGGAACACATCAGATTTTTTAAAGCCGAAACCAATGACAAGGTATATCTCAAAAACGATCAACTCCATCAAAACATGTGTATAACAAAGTGTGTGTCATTGTGATCTATATTTTTGTATAGTAAGTTTCTGTCTATCTCTTACGGTTTGCCACTTATACAAAATTCTGTAAAGTTCATCCAGAATATAGTAGTCTTCAGAGTCAATTCCCAGAAAATTCAAGACATACATTATTTGTCAGGTAAATATCTTTAGTATATGCTATTTTAATCAAAATCATTAGAGCCATTTATGAGAAAAACCAAATGTTCTAAAACGTTTTCATGTAATGGGTAGTTTGGGGTGGGGGGTTTTTCTCAACAGCTTCAGTATCCCATCTCTGGAAGATACTAAACTTACCGTGGTTTTGTTTTTGAGTTATTGTGTTCACAGACGCATGGAGACACACACCCACATACGGACTTTTTTCTAAAAATGTTTTTCTTTTGGTTACAGGAGGTCTTAAAGCGATATTTCAAGTAAAATCTTGGTATCAAATTTTTGGTTGGAATGCAATACCTTCTCTATACTCTATGTATATAGTACGTGTAGAGAAAGTAAAAATCTGGTGTGTATTTTACTGCTAGAAAGTTGCATACTTGAAGGCACCAATGAAGAATAATTTGCTTTTTTAAACGCTAATAACTAACGCATAGTTTGCTCTTTTGTCCCCATAGAGATTTTTGTCACACCTGTGACCAAAGTGTAGTTTTGATTTCTCAGCAACACGCGCTCGCCTCGCCTCGCCTGATATTGATTTACAGTTAATGAGATCTGAACCTGTTTCTGAAACTCCTTCTTCTCGAGGACAGAATGAAAATTGGCGTGTACTGTTTTTATTCCCTGCCGGTCCTCACATTTTCCTCTCCTCTGCCCCTTAATTTAAATTCGCTTTGCGGCGAACACACAAAGTCCAAGAAAACCTCAGAAACAATTGCCAGAGAACAAGGGCCTGTCAGAGAATGGCATTATATACTGTCTTGTGGAAAAGAAAGAGTTCACACTGTCTGTCATTTTGTCGTCTTTTGATATACCATTTTTCTATGATTCGGTGTTTTCATCTTTGCGTCTCTGACATTAAAATAAACACAGGGAAACAATTTGTAAATTTCTCGGTAATAAACCTCATTAAAAGCTAACATTTAAATAAAACAAATATTACGTAGGGTAACAAGTTCGTCTGACGTTCAAGAGATCTAAAACCAAATATCGTACGGACAAGTTGGGCGTAAAAGGTTTTTACTTTCTCTACACGTACTATGTAAATAGTGTATAGAGAAGGCATTGCACTCCATCCAAAAATTCGATACCGAGATTTCACCGGAAATATATGTTTTAGGGTCCCCTATATCCAATAAAATCATTTTCAGAAAAAAGGTCCATGTGTGTATGTGTATGTGTCCGTGTGTCCGAGTGTCTGTGAACACGATAACTCAAACGAAAATTTCGTAAATTACCAAACTTGGTATTTAAGTTTAGTATCTTCCAGGGATGCGACACGAAAATTTTCAGGAAAATTTACCCACCCCAAGTTACCCTTTACATGGAACATTTTTTCGAAATTTTTTATTTTCGTAAAAATGTCTTACGATTTTGATTAAAATATCATATATTAAACATATTTACCTGAAAAATAAAATGTATAGCTTGAATTTTTCTGGGAATAGTCTCATCCTTATTCTGGATGAATTTTAAGGAATTTTGCATAACTGCTAAACCGTAAGAAATAGACTAAAACTTACCATACAAAATTGAGAGCACGTTAAAACACACTATTTATGTCATATACAGTTTTTTCGTGGAGTTGATTGTTTTTGAGATACTTCATGTTATTTGTTTCAGCTTTAGAAAACTTATACTTTTTTCATATGCGAATTTGTCAACTCCTGTGCATAGAAACAAAGTAACTTCAGTCACATAGCAACTAGCTTTTGACTAATACTTTGGCCTGTGGTACTCCCTTATTTCCCTCCTACTGCCATGGAAGCAAGTAATAAGACTTTTTCTGCTAACTTTTTCTCGATTAGAATGAAGTAAATAGAAGCATAAGCTTTTTAACAGTAATTTGTTGCAGAGATGTAGAGAAAGTCATATAAATGTAACACATCAGATTTTTTCCATATTTCTCCTATGTTGAAAAGATGACTATTGGGTAACTTTAGCCTCTGTGGAGCATAGACTCTTTTCAGCATTATTTCACCAGTTCATTGTCCATAATGGCCTGGCTGGATAAAAGATATTATGTGGGTGGATGGATGGGTGTTTGGGTGGATAGGTGGGTGGATGATGGATGTGTGGATGGATGGGTGGATGGATGGGTGGGTGGATGGTGGTTGGTGGGTGGATGGATGGAGTACCGAAGAAACGCCTCTACTAGATTTGACTATTAATATGCTGATGATTATTTGAATGACATATTTACATTTTCAAGAATCAATTTTCAGAAGTTACTTGCCCAAGATATTTGGGGTTTTATTTGATATTTGGTAAACAAATATAAGATATCTGTAAAACCCAAAGAATTTTAGTATTAATTTTTTTTTTTTTTTTTTTTTTTTTTAGCTTAACGTCCTTTAAACTGGTTGGTCATATCGGACGATGAATGAAGCTATTGATATGATGCTCAAATGAACTTGGGATCTTTGGAACTTAAAGTTACTCGACATTCATGTTCTCAGGATAACGAAAAACCTCGATTAAAAACGTATTCGGGTAACTCAACCTAAGCGAGATTCGAACTCGCGACCTATTGAATGTGAGGCAGTCACGCTACCCAGGTGGTCTTAAGAGTATATATAATTGCAAACCTTTTGAGTCAAGTATAACCTTCCTGGGTAATGGACGTTGAACTTACAAGAAAGTTATCAATATGCTCATATCGAAAATACCTCAAAATCTTTTCCCTAATCATCCATGTAAAATAATAATACCATGATCTAAATATAAGCTGCTATTTTCAACTTAAAGTAATTTCAAATGTGTTTTTCCAATATCTTGTAGGTTACATATTATCGTAGAACTTCTAACACGTGAAGAAGCCTGTACAAATGACGCGTTTACTTGTGCACGATGCTCAACCAACTTTTAATCTCTACTTCAACACCAGTCACTTCTGTTTCGTTTTCGTCCCTGCAAGACGCTAACCAGGACGGTTCTCTCCGGCTTGCATGTCCATCTTCTTATATGCTTCGACCCGACATTTTCCAGGTTCCAAATCGGATTGTATCTTTGGAGGATAATGATCCCAGTTGTCAGAAGCCTGTTAGGGAGCCAAAGGCAAGAAACTACAGAATAGAGAATCTGGAACGAGTGAGGTATGAGCTTGAGGAGATAGATGATATGGAATGCAAGCAAAATGGACGATACGAAAGGTGATGATGGAGCAAATGGTGGAATGAGAATGGAGGGGGAACCCGGAGGACCCAGAGGAAACCCTCCAAACGCCGCTTTGTCCACCACAAATCCCACAACTCGGGCCGACACATTTTTTGAAGCGGTTATTGCAAAGCTTGTGCACAGGTACGATAAATGTCTCAATCTTTTCGGTGATTATGTTGAAAAGTAACCATAAGTGTAAAGAACTTTTAGTAATAAAATAATTGTTTTCTATGAACCTGTCTTTTATTTATAGCATATAGGAGGTTGAAAAAAAAACGTTCCTGGTACTTATAGTAAACTAAAGCCTCAACATTTTAAATAAACTTGTTTTATTTTGCCTTTATAAGCTGTGCAGGATCATAAAGAATTAAGCCGTTACCAATACGGGATTACTGGAGGCCCAAGTTGAGGACGACCGGCGTATTAAATGCATATCAAAGCCTGGGCGATGTTAATGGAGGTATCAGGTGCTGAAACTGACCACTAGCATTCTCATTAACATGTACCGTGATGTGATAAGCCTGACGTCATCAAAAGGGACCCGTCCTTATCACAGGAACACTACAAAACTTATCCACCACTAACAGTATTGCGTGCGAATTCAAATTCTGCTGCGCAAATCTGCTTAACCACGCACGAATATTAACTCGATTGAATTCCTACGTAATATCGCGATAGGTTTTCAGATCATCGAATAAAGCAAAACTTCAATGTAAATAATAATAATAAAAATAATAAAATTACAATTTCTCTAGCTATTCTATAAACAAAATATACTTTTAAACCATTATTCTTTTATAGACATTATGCTAATCGAGATAAACAATAGCAGAATTGGTCTTATTAGTTACTTATAAGTAGAAGGGAAATAAGGAAATACCTAGGTCAAAGCGATAGTCATATATTTTAGAAGCTGATCGCTATGGGAAACAATTGAGGTTCGGTTCCCGTTTAAAATGGAAATGGCGTGTTATTTATGGACGCCCTTTAACTACTGTGGTTCTCAGCGTCCCATTCTAAATTGGGCGTGAAAGACCACTTAATTTTGCTTAAAGGCCTCTCGATCAGCTTAAGGTTCTTTTACGTGCCGTAAATCTACAACATGGGACCAACGTCTTTACTACCCTTCCGAAGGAAGTCATGCTAAGAAAAAAAAAAAAAAAACAATCGTCCTCCGCCGGGTTTGTACCCGTGACCTTGGGTATGTGAAGTTATCACGTAACCATTACGCCACGCAGGGCGACATATGGTCCCGTTAGAGAAAAGTTAGCTAGTTCAAAATTGAAACCAATAACAAGGAACATCTCGAAAACGGTCGACTCTACAAGAAAAACGTGTATGATATAAATTGCATGCTTTAATAACATTTACATTTTTGTGTAGCAGGCAAAGAACTCTTCAGAGGCAATTCCCAGGAAATTCAAGATATACATTGTATTTGTCCTGTTAATGTCTTTAATATACGGTATTTTAATCAAAATTCTTTGAGCCATTTTTGAAGAAAACAAAATCTTAATTTTTTTTTTGCAGTAATGGATAATTTGTGGTGGTGGGGGGCTTTCTTGATAATCTTCATGGACGATATTAAATATATTTACCAAGTTTGATATTTAACAGTCTTTGGGTTTTGAGCTATGCTGTTCACACACACACACACACACACACACACACACACAAACACACACACGCATATCACACGGACTTGTTTTCTAAAAATGCTTTTCTCGGACACAGGAAACCCCAAAATATATATTTCCGGTGAAATGTATATCTAATTTTTGGGTGGAATACAATAAGTACATTCTCTATATACTATGTACATTGTACGTGTAAATGATATAGCACATTTAAAAAGAAACAAAATAGCAAGATTGTAAACTTACTACTGCACTGTAAAATATTGTATACTTGAAACACTACATAATATATAGGGTCTTTGAACATCAGTTAAGTGACCGCTGCGACTTCGTTGGGTTGCGCGTATACAATTGACCCAATTTTCAATGACAGAAGGACGTAAATTAGGTCCAGCTTCACGAATAACACACGTGATGTTATTCATAAGATCATTTACTGTTTCTGGCTTGTTGACATAAACTCGAAATTTAACATAATACCACAAGAAGTAATCCAACGGCCTTAAATCACATGACCTCGGGGGCCAGTTAACATCACCACCACGGGAAATGATGAAACCTCTGAACTTCTCCTTCAAAAGATCGATTGTTTTGACAGCAGTGTGACATGTGGCACCATCTTGCTGGAACCATATGTTTCTGAGATCCATACCATCCAATTGAGGCCAAAAATAGTCCGTTATAAGAATCCGGGATCTTTCTCCATTGATAGAGCTTCTCCATCTTCGTCTTGGAAATTTCACAATTTCTATCCGTTGCTGAGTGCTGTAACGTTCCATGGCTGTTTGTCAATAACAACTGTAACCACCTGAAAAAAATGAATGCTGTAACTCCATAACAACGGCAGCTATTACATGTTAAAGATAGACATTCTTGTTGAAAGATCCTATATAAGTATTATTGTAAGAATTCCAATAACTAATGTTACAAGCTAGATACAATTATTAATTTATTATGCAAATATTGTATTCAAAGTGTTATAAAATGTCTTATTGTTATATGATGTCGCTATAAGACCTGTGTAGTTAGGCAGCATTAAATAAAACTATAAATAAAAAATATAAATTACCACAGCTCTGAATAACCGAAAGTTCTTCCCCAACACTTTTTGTTATTTTAAAGATATATCAGTGTATAAAACAATTTAAACTGTAACACATTACTTGCTATTTTTTTAATGATTTGTAATGATCAGAGCTAGGAAGTTGGTACCAATTTCCTTATGCAGAGTAAGAGCGGCCAGGGTTGGCAATACCAAGCGGTGTTACTTGTGTGAGCAAAGGTCAACGTAGAGTGCAACCCATTACTGCAAAACAGCTATCACTGCATAACACAGAACCACGTAGTTAGGACGGAAGGCGTTCGAATAACATCTTTGCTCAAATGTGAGCAAAATCAACTTGTTTTACGACCATAGTAAGTTTTCTAGCTGAGTACTTATTCGTGTACTCATTTAGAAACCGATGGCAGTTCTAATATACAAACTGTCAAAAGTCTAGTAACAGAACAGTTTCACAGAAGTATTATTGTTTATTGTAAATTTATTCAGAGTTACCTACAACTATCACACCATTACAGTCCAGAGATATGGAGCTGAACTGAATCTGTGTGGCATGCAGGGTTCAATGTAGTGTATTGCATACAAGCTGCACTTTTAGATCCCAACAAATGCTATTTACTTGGTGATACTGACACGGAACTGATAAAAATATTTTAAATATGCTCCGATCACGTCATGCGAAGCGGAGCGGACTTTTTCGCATTTCAAATTTTGTTTGTCGGAACGTAGACTGAGGTTTTCATTTGAAAGGTTTCAGAAGTACACATAGTTTTCAGTAATACGGATGCAGATGAATTCCTGTTTTCGTTTTTACCTAGTAAGAATCTGAGACATTTAAGTAATTAATTTTATTATTTGGATACCATTTAACATTCAATCGGTAAATATTACAATCCGAGCTATAACTGCTTGGGTGTTTTTTATAATGTAACATATAAAGAAGGAAATCAGAGTCACCCTTATATATGTAATAATTTGTATGTTGTTGATAATTAATGATCTAAATAGGTGACAATAAGTTTGTTTACCTCTAACCCCTTGTTCTTATCAATAGCTTGTTTTGATGCGGCGAGACGGTCGGTCGCAACTATATACGGAACGGCGAACGGTACAACTTCCTAGCTCTGGTAATGATATCGATAATTACCTATGCAATGTTCTATGTATGTTTTAGAACTAGCTTTTGTAGTTCCGTTATTGTTCTTATATAATATCTGTATTACTTTCTCTACACGTACTATGTACATAGTGTATAGAGAAGGTATTGTATTCCACACAAAAAATCGATATCGAGATTTCACCGGAAATACATGTTTTGGGTCTCCCTGAAACCAAAAAAAGGTCCGCGTGTGTGTATGTGTATGTGTGTGCCTTTGGTCAGCATAGCTCAAAAACGAAAAGACTGTTAAGTGCCAAACTTGGTATTTAAGTTTGGTGTCTTCCAAGGATGCGACACGAAGATTTTCAAGAAAATCCCCCCACCCTCAACATGAAACTTTTTTCGACATTTTTGATTTTCTCAAAAATGGCTCTAACGATTTTGATTAAAATATCGTATATTAAATATATTTACCTCACAAATAAAATGTATATCTTGAATTTTCTGGGAATAGCCTCTGAAGACTACCTTATTCTGGATGAACTTTATGGAATTTTGCATAACTGCTAAACCGTACGAGATGGACAAAAACTTACCACACAAAAACGTAGAGCACATTAGAACACACAATATATGTTAGACACATTTTCTCCTGGAGTTGATTGTTTTTGAGATATTCCTTGATTTTGGTTTCAGCTTTGAAAAACTTATACTTTTCTCATACTGGAATTTGTCAATTCCTGTCCATACAAAGAAAGGAACTTCAGTCACCTAGTAACCAGCTTTGGACTTCACTTTAACCTACGGTACTACCTTAATTCGATTCTACTTACAAGGAAGCAAGTACATAATAAGACTATTTCTACTATTTTTTCTCGTTTAGCTTGAAGTAAATAGTGTGTTGCAGAGATGAAGGGAAATGGAACACACCAGATTGTTTCATTATTGTAATGTTGTGATGATCAGAAAAAAAACAAAAAACAAAAACATTGAGTTCGGCAACCTTAAATAAATAATATTTTAAAAAAAGTAAAGAAAGTGCGTAAACGTACGAGCACGTGTAAAAGTTATCAAATAAATTGTCAACAAAGTTTTTTTGTTACAGATGATCGGATTTCTAGACGACACAATGTTTACTCTGTCAGGACTGTAAGGAGGCAGCGAGACAGGAGATCCCAATAGAAATAAAGGTTTTCCATGTTAGCTGTCAATTGTCTGCTGGACATGTTGTGCAGGTAGCCTGGGGGACGAGGGGATGATCTATGGTCGGTGAGAAAAAAACTGTTGCAGTGAGAAAACGTCTGAGACGACAATTTCAGCATCGTTGAACTATTTACTATTTTATGAACTTGTCTAGCCTTACGTAAAATAGCTTTTATAACCAAATACTGTGGGCGTTGACGGTGCTCTTCGTTTCAACTTAGTCAATAAACCACTAAGTCCAGATGCCCAAAATGTTATAAGATTCCGTTTGTAACAGCTTCACAGGCTTCTTTATCCATTATTATTTATTAATTCCTCAAGCTCATTTCAAGTAGATATAGAGGTGTTTCAATCTATTAAAATATTGTATATGGAGATTACACAAAGGATTTGAATTCCCCTGAAAAAAATTCGAATCTGCTCCATTCTTATGACTTTCCCTATTTACAAACATCTTAAAAAAGTTCATTCGTCTTTTTACTTCATGCTAATTGAGCTAAAAATTAACAGGATGGTCTTATTACTTAGTTCCTTATAATTAGAAGGAAAATAAGGGAACACACAAGGCTAAAGCGATATGGATCTTAAGTCGCTGTGTGAAAAAGTTGATGTTCGGTTCGCTTTGCATGGTCCCGTTTGAGATAAGTTAAATAATTTAAAGTTGAAAAAATAAAAAGGAAGATTTTGAAAACAGTCAACTTTATAAGAAAAAGGTGTATGTCAAACTATGTGTTTTACGGAGATCTACATTTTTTGTGTAGTAGGTTTTTGTCTGTTTCTAACGGTTTAACCGTTATGCAAAATTCTGCAAAACTCTTCCAGTATAAAGATATCTTCAGAGGTTATACCCATAAAATTCAAAATGTACATTGTATTTGGGGTATAAATGTCTTTAATGTACGGTATTTTAATCAAAACCATTAAAGCAATTTTTTGAGAAAAACAACATTTTCAAAAGATTTGTCATATAAAATTAGCTTGTGATGGGAGAATTTCATTGAATATATTCAACTCGCATTCTTAGAATCCTCTAAATATAAATACCAAGTTTGGTATTTATCGTTCCTTTCGTTTTTTACTATCTCTATACGAACTATGTACGTAGTGTATAGAGAATGTTCTGCACTCCACCAAAAAATTCGATACCGATATTTCACCGAAAATATGTTTTAGGGTCCCCTTTATCTAAAAAACAGTATTTTCAGAAAAAGGTCCGTGTGTGTGTCCGTGTGTCAGTGTGTCCCTGTGTCTGTGAACACGATAACTCAAAAACGAAAAGTCGGTAAAATACCAAACTTGGTATTTAAGTTTAGTATCTTCCACGGATGCGCCACGAAGATTTTGAGAAAAATCTCTCCACCCCAAACTACCCTTTACATGGAACATTTTTCGAAAATTTTGATTTTCTAAAAATGGCTCTAACGATTTTGATTAAAATATCGTATATTAAAGATATTTACCCAACAAAAAATAATTTAAATATTTTGAATTTTCTGGGAATAGCCTCTGAAGACTACTTTATTTTGTGTGAATTTTCCGGAATTTTGTATAACTGCTAAACCGTAAGAGATAGACAAAAACATACCACACAAAAAATGTAGAGCACATTAAAACACACAATTTATGTTGTATGCGTTTTTTTTCTTGGAGTTGATCGTTTTTGAGATATTCCTTGTTTTTTTGTTTTCTTTTTCTCAGGGTCGAAAATCTTAACTTTGCTCATATAGGAATTTGTCAACTCCTGTTGATACAAACAAAGGAACTTCAGTCACATAGTAACCAGCTTTTGACTATCGCTTTAACCTATGCTACTCCCTTATTTCCTTTCTACTTAGAAGGAAGAAGATAAGACTATTTCTGCTAATTTTTCTAGATTAGCATGAAGTAAACAGAAGCATAAGCTTTTTAAGAACAATTTGTTGCAAAGAAATAGAGAAAGTCATGTGAATGGTACACTATCAGATTTTTAGCTATGCTGTCCACAGGCGCACATACCCATACACACGGACGTTTTTCTAAAAATGTTCTTTCTTTGGGTTCAAAATATGTATCTGTGGTGAAATCTCGGTGTTGATATTTTGGGTGCATTATAATACCCTCCCTATACATTATGTTCGTAGTACGCGTAGAGAAAGTAAACATAATGAATATGCCAATTGCAGCAGAGATTTGAATTTCCCTGAATAAAAAAAAAATTAATGTGTTCCGTTCATTTGTTTTTCTCTACCTGCTCTGCAAAGGTTACTTGGGAAGTTAAAGGCCTGGGTGCCATGTAAACCGAGGTAGTAGCAAGGTCAGTTAAAATGTGTATATAGCTTAGGTTGGAGTAAGAAAATTTTAAAAACTTTGTAAGAAACCTGATGTGTTCCATTCACATGACTTTCTCTACATCTCTGTAACAAATTATTGTTAAAAAACTTCATACTAATTCAGAAAAAATTAGCAGGAATATTCTTATTACTTGCTTCCTTGTAAGTAGAAGCGAAAGAAGGGAGTACCATAGGTTAAAGTTATAATCAAAAGCTGCTTGCTATGTCACTGAAGTTCCTTTGTTTGTATGGACAGGAGTTGACAAATTCGTATGAGAAAAGTTATGCTTTCAAAGCAGAAACCAAACACAAGGAATGTCTCAAAAACGATGAACTCCACGAAAACAAAGGTATATCATGTGTTTTAACGTGCTCTACATTTTTGTGTAGCAAGTTTTTATCCATCTCTTACGGTTTAGCAGTTATGTAAAATTCCGTAAAATTGACTCAGAATAAAGTAGTTTTCAGAGGCTATTCCCAGAAAATTCAAGATATACATTTTATTTGTCAGGTAAATGTCTTTAGTGTACGATATTTTAATCAAAATCGTTAGAGAAATGTTTTAGAAAATCAAAATTTTTGACAAAAGTTCCATGTAAAGGTTAGTTTGGGGTAGGGGGGATTTTTCTCAAAATCTTCGTGTCGCATCCCTGGAAGATGCTAAACTTAAATACCAAGTTTGGTATTTTACCGACTTTTCGTTTTTGAGTTATCGTGTTCACAGACACACGGACACCCGCACACACACAACACACACACGGACCTTTTTCTGAAAATACTTTTTTTGGTTACAGGGGATCCTAAAACATATATTTCCGGTGAAATCTCGGTGTCAAATTTTTGGTGTAATAGAAGATTTTTCAGGGCACATGGGTTACTAAAGCATGTATTTTTGTTTGAAATTCGTTGTTTATTCTATTTACTAAAGGAGGTGGTAGAGGAAGTAGTCAAGTGACCTCTATGAGCCCAAAATGGTATTGAAATGTTTCGCTGCAAGATTACTGAGAATGAAATGTGTGTCCCTGGGATATCAGCGTCACAGAGCCGAGATAAGCCGAGGGTAACAAACTCTGTGACAGCCGATGTGGTGTGATACACCGCCAGGTTTACGAGGGACCTCACAAATCCTACGTGAAATAAAGAAACCACAGCACATGAATCATGCCGTAATAGGCTGCTCGAACAGTCATCTTTTGAAATTATATCCATCCACCCCAGATTTAATGTAATCTTGTTCTGGGAGAGGACGAGAAATCCTCGACATCTAAAAACTCCATAAAGGGGCCACCCAAGAGGGGGATTCCTTAATACCCTTGACCAGGCGGGTTGTTCTGGCGGGGAATCTTATGTTGGGAAACAAGATACACGTACAAATATTACTGTTATCAAAGAAGTGGCCAGCTTGAAATATTTCCCTCACAATTGTAATTAAGGGTATTCCTATTTCTGAAGGAATTGGTGTTTCTTAATTTTTACTTTCTCTACATAGTACACAGGCAAGTAAGATATTGCAATCCACCCAAAAATTCGATAACGACATTTCACCGAAAACAAACGTTTTAGGGTTCCCTGTATCCAAAAAAAGTATTTTCAGGAAAAGTTCCGTTTGTGTGTGTGTGTGTGTTTGTGCGTGCGCGCGCGCCTGTGCCTGTGAACAAAATAACTTAAAAAAGCAAAAGTCAGTATAGAATACTAAACTTGGTATATAAGTTTAATATCTTACAAGGATGCGACACGATTTTCAAGAAACTCCTCCTACCCCCAAATACGCTTTACATGGAACATTTTCCGAAAATTTTGATTTACTCAAAAATGGTTCTAACGATTTTGATTAAAATATCCTATATTAAAGATATTTACCTGACAAATAAAATGTATATCTTGAATTTTCTGGGAATAGCCTCTGAAGAATACTTTATCTGGAGGAATTTTACGGAATTTTGCATAACTGCTAAACTGTAAGAGAGGGACAAAAACTTACCACATGAAAAATGTAGAGCACTTTAAGACACACAATTTATGTTCTATACATTTTTTCGTGGAGTTTATCGTTTTTTAGATATTCCTTGTTTTTGGTTTCAGCTTTTAAAAAATGTTTTTCTCATACAGGAATTTGTTAACTCGTGTCCATGCAAATAAACGAACTTCAATCACATAGCAACCAGCTTTTGACTGTCACTTTAACCTATGGTACTCCCTTATTCCGCTTCTACTTACAAGGAAGCAAGTAATAAGACTATTTCTGCTAATTTTTTTCTCGATTAGCATGAAGTAAATAGAAGCATTAGCTTTTTAACAATAATTTGTTACAGAGACTTAGAGAAAGTCATATGAATGGAACACATCAGATTTTTTTTAAGAATGGTTTGTTGCAGAAAAGGCAGAGGAATTCACATGAGCGTAACACATGAGATAATGAATTCCAACCAAAATTTCGTTACCGAGATTTTATCGAAAATGTAGATTTTTATACACCCTGAATTTAAAAAAATTGGAAAAATGCCGTGTGTGTCAAGCCAGATTATGCCAAACTTGATATTCAAGTTTAGCACCTTCCAAGGATGCACACGAAGGTTATAAAGAAAGTCCCTCACCTCCAACTATCCTTTACGAATGGTATTTTTCGAAAATGTTTATTTTCTCAAAAATGACTAACGATTTCGATTAAAATGCCATAAGTTTAAGATATTTTCATAACAAACGGCATGTACCAAGATTTTTTTGGAAATATGCTCTAAAGATCTCTTCATTCTGGATGGCTGCAGTATATCTTTAGCAAAACTAGTAAATTGTAAGGGATACACAAAAACTTACCATACAGAAATATAGATGTCGTTAAAACACAATCTATATCATATACATTTCTTTGTGCAGTTAGCGTTTTCGTGATATGGAGTTATTGGTTTCAGTTTTAAGTTACTTCAGTTTTCTGTTTCTTTACGTCTATCCTTTAATATTATCAAGCAAAGAGAACTGAATTTCAATTGTTACTCATAGTCACTAGCTTTTACAAAGTTTGACTATTGTTTTAGCCTGAGTATTCCCTGTTTCCTTTCTTTTTACTAAGAAACAAGCAGGAGGACAATTCTGATAACATTTATCGTGATGTATATCAGAGATTAGAATTTTATGAGAATATTTTGTTTGCGGAAGAACACATCAGATTTTTTATTCCAGAAGTATGACACTCTTAATGAATATATTGTATGTTCACGACTCTAAAAGTCAGTGCTAAACACACAGAACCCAATTAATCTAATGTCAAATTTATGTATTGAAAGTAATGCATTCGTTTAAAGTTTTAAACACGTAACAAACCTAAAGAACGAAACAAGATTGAGATTTACTTTCTATTTCATATGTTATAGCCCACGTGTGTGAAAGATTTGGAAATTCTAAAGGTTTCCCAGCCGTAACGCCAGAAGGGAGCTGATGCAGTTTTTTTTTTTTTTTTCTGAGGGAAAGAAAGTGTATCGGTCCGGGGGAATTTTTAATTCGTCTCACGTCCGCTAGGGCTCCACGCGCCGCCATGACAGATTGATGGGGAAGGGCGAATCAACCAACAATCACTCACCATGGTAGTGACGTCATAAAATTCCTCAGGTGTCAGTGTAAAGTGAATGCGTGACCAGGTTGCCGAGAATGGAGTGTTCGCAGAAAGGTTCCTAAGTGCGTATGAATCTGAAAGTGAGGTTGGGGGGAAAAGCTACTTAGTGGTGGACCAAACAATGACGCATCTAGGTTTTGTTTACAATCCCTCTCGCTAACAAAAGAATACTCACCTTATTTTATAACGCTACTAGTAGAACGTGAGGCAACATGCCGTAAGAAGATTATTGTAAAAAAATCTGATGTATTCCATTCACCTGACTTTCTCTACATCTCTGCAACAACTAATTGTTAAAAAACATATGCCTCTATTTACTTCATGCTAATCCAGAAAAAAATTAGCAGAAATAATCTTATTGCTTGCTTCCCTGTAAGTAGAAGCAATATAAGGGAGTACCATAGGTTAAAGTCATAGACAAAAGCTAGTGGCTATGTAATTGAAGCTCCTTTGTTTGTATGAACAGGAGTTGACAAATTCCTGTATGAGAAAAGTACAAGTTTTCAAAGCTGATACCAAAAACAAGGAATGCTACAAAAAGGATCAACCTCACGAAAAAATGTACAAAAACATAAATTGTGTGTTTTAACGTGCTGTACATTTTTTGTATGACAAGTTTTTGTCTATCTCTTATTGTTTAGCAGTTATGCGAATTTCCGTAAAATTCACCCAGAATAAAGCGGTCTTCAGATGTTATCCCCAAAAAATGCAATATATAAATTTTATTTGTCAGCTAAGTGTCTTTAATATACAATATTTTAATCAAAATCCTTAGTCATTATAAGAAAATCAAAAATGTCGAGAAAAAAAAAATGCCATGTAAAGGACAGTTTAGGGTAGGGGGATTTTTCTCAAAATCTTCCTGTCACATCCCTGGAAGATACTAAACTGGAATATCAAGTTTGTTATTTTACCAACTTTTTGAGTTATCGTGTTCACAGACACACGGAACTTTTGCTGAAAATGCTTTTTTTGGATACAGGGGACCCTAAAACATATATTTCCGGTGAAAGTACCAAAATTTCACCGGATACACATGTTTTAGATCCTCCTGAATCCAAAAAAAAACATTTTTATTAAAAGAGGTGTGTATGTGTGTGTGTGTGTATGTGTGTGTGTGTGTCTGTGTGTCTTTGGACAGTATAGTTCAAAAACGAAAAGACCGTTGAATATCAAACTTGGTGTTTAAGTTTGGTATCTTCCAAGGATGCTACAGGAAGATTTACAAGAAAATCCCCCCACCCCCAACTACGCTTTACATGAACCTTTTTCGAAAATTTTGATTTTCTCAAAAATGGCTCTAACGATTTTGTTTAAAATTAAAGATATTTACCTAACAAATAAAATGTACATCTTGAATTTTCTGGGCACAGCCTCTCAAGACTTATTCTAATGAATTTTATGGAATTTTGTATAACTGCTAAACCGTAAGGGTTAGACAAAAACTTACCACACAAAAACTGTAAAGTACACACAATTTATGTTATATATATTTTTATCATGAAGTTGTTTGTTTTTTAGATATTCCTTGTTTTTAGTTTCAGCTTTGAAAAACACACTTTTCTCATGAAGGACTTTCTCAACCCCTGTCCATAGAACAAAGGAACTTCAGTCACATGGCAACCAGCTTTTGACTATCACTTTAACTTATGATACTCCCTTATTTGGCTTCTACTTACAAGGAAGCAAGTAATAAGAATATTTCCGCTAATTTTTTTCTCGAACTAGCTTGAACTAAATAGAAACATTAGCTTTTTAACAATAATTTGTTGCAGAGATGTAGAGAAAGTCATGTGAACGGAACACATTAGATTTTTTTTTTATAAAGTCAAACATATCCAAGATCTGATTTGTTATTGGTTTCAATTTTAAAATACTTATACTTTTCATAAACAAGAAGTCGTTTTAGCCTGTGTATTCTTTTATTTCACCTGATTAATTAAGTAATAAGACCATTTCGTCTAATGCTTATCTCAATTAGCATGAATTAGAAAGAAGATTAATCTTTATAAGAATAATTCGTTTGTAGAAGAGGTAGAGACAATCCATTGTATAGACCACATCAGATTTTTACTTTCTCTAGCCCCGTATGTGCAATGTATATAGGGATAGAGAAGTATTGCATTGCACCCAAAAATTCGATACCGAGATTTCACCGGAAATACATGTTTTATGACCCCCTGAATCCAAAAAGGCATTTCCAGAAAAAGGTCCGTGTGTGAACACGATAACTCAAAAACGAAAAGTAGCTAAAATACCAAACTTCGTATTTAAGTTTAGTATCTTCCAGGGATGCAACACGAAGATTTTGAGAAAAATTCCCCCACCCTCAACTACCCTTTACACGGAACTTTTTTCGAAAATTTTGATTTTCTTAAAAATGGCTCAAACGATTTTGATTAAAAATATCGTATATTAAAAATATCAACCTGAAAAAGAAAAAGTTTATCTTGAATGTTCTGGGAATAGCTTCTAAAGACCTGTTTATTCTGGATAAATTTTGCTTAATATGGCATAGCTAGTAAACCGTAAGAGATAGACAAAAGCTTACTGTACAAAAAATTTAGGTATTGTTAAAATATACAAGTTATGTCATATACATTTTTCTCGTGGAGCTTACCGTTTTCGAGGTATTCATTGTTATTAGTTTCAGTTGTGAAGTACTTATTTTTCTCAGACGGCAGTGTCCGTTTTTCTTTTGTTCTACTCCTGGCCAAGAAAGGAAGCGATTTGTAATGATTGATTTAGCCTAGTGTATTCCTTTATTTTCTTCCTACTTATAAGGAAATAAGTAATAAGAACATTGTGCTGAATGCCTCGATTAACAAGGTGCAGAAAGAAGAAGAATCTTATGTAAGAAGTTTGTAGAAGGGCTAGAGAAAGTCATGTGAGTGTACTTAAGAGCAAGATAATAACACCAAGACTAATTCTTCACTTATCAATGCTACTTCTCTAACAGCAAACGACAACATTAGAATATATTACTCAAAACTCTTATCTCCGAGTTTACGAACTATGGCGTAACTTTGCTCAGTCACTAAGAGTATTCCCCGGTAATGGATAATTTTACAACTGTTTATGTTCACGAAGAAATTAGGTAAATACCCGGGCCAGAACTTTTTTACAACTTTATTAAAGTTGTTGAGCGCACTTTTTGACATTTACTGCCCCCTCTCGCTTTACGACGGAACCTACGTCTTGGTTATCATGCCATAAAAACGTTTGCGCATGCGCCGGGCGGTCGCAGGTGTGGGAAAGAAACCAGCAAGTATATATTATGTAAATTTGAGAAAGACCTCACACACAGGTCTCTTGTTCCTCGTCGTAATTATTTCCAATACCTTATCATTTACACGTATTTAGTGGTAAATGCCACTTAAAACAAGAGCTCTCAATGTTAGCCTACCTTAATGCCTAACAAACGCCTATATACGTTTCTAAAGGATGTATTTATTCTTTGATAACCGAGTGAGGTGGCGTTGTTATAATATGTGCGACTCGCAATCGGTAAACCCTGGGTTCAACCCCCGGCGAACATCTACTCTGACCCATAGCTTCTTCGTTCGTTTTCCCTGATCAACAGGCAAATGACGGGTGCTTTTTACTTTCTGTATACGTACTATGTACTTAAACGTATAGAGAAGGTATTGCACTCCACCCAAAAATTCGATACCAAGATTTCACTGGAAATATATCTTTTAGGGTCCCCTGTATAAAAAAAAAACATTTTCAGAAAAAGGTCCATGTGTGTGTGTTTGTGTGTGTGTGTCCGTGTTTCTGTAAACACGATAACTCAAAAATGAAAAGTCGGTAAAATACCAAACTTGGTATTTAACTTTATTATCTTCCAGGGATGCGACACGAAGATTTTGAGAAAAATCCCCTCACTCTAAACTACCCTTTACATGGAACTTTTTTCGAAAGTTTAGATTTTTTTAAAAATGGCTCTAACAATTTTGATTAAAATATCATCAATAGTCACTTAAGAAACAACTTTTGACTATCACTGTAAGCTATGGTACTCCCTCATTTCACTTCTACTTACTAGGAAGCAAGTAATAAGACTATTTCTACTAATTCTTCCCCATTTGGATGAAGTAAATATAAGCATAATTTGTTTAATAATTTGTTGCAGAGATGTAGCGAAAGTCATGTGAATGGTACGCATCGCATTTCCTAGAGAGTCCCTGTATCTGTTTTCAATTTTAAAATAATTAAAACTTTTCTTAAAAGGGAAGTCCTCCTCCGTTCCATCTCTCATTTGTTTTATTCCTGTCCTTGGGAAAAAAAACGTATTTCAGTAACACTGGTGTAGGGCAACTTTTAAGACATTTGACTATAAATTCAGCCTAGACTATTAACTTATTTCCCTTCTACTTATAAGCAATAAGACCTATAATGTCTATTTTATTGACATTATATATATAAAACAATAGCTTTTGTAAGAATAGTTTGCTTGCAGAACGGAAAAGGAACACATCTTACTTTTAGAAAAAGGTCTATGTGTGTCTGTTACCAACATAACTCAAAAAGGAAAAGTCTAATACCAAACTTCACAATTAAGTTCAGCATCTTCCTAGGATGCGACACGAAGGTTTTCAACAAAATCCTCCGACCTCAAAATAGTCTTTATATGGAAGATTTATCGCAAATTTATCAAAAATGGCTCTAACGACTTGGGTCAAATTACGATATGTTTATGACAAAAGAAATGTCTAGTTTTAACTTTTACTTTCTCTACACGTACTATGCACATAGTGTATAGAGAAGGCATTGCACTCCAGTTGTGTGTCCGTGTGTCTGTGAACACGATAACTCAAAAACGAAAAGTCGGTAAAATACCAAACTTGGTATTTAAGTTTAGTATCTTCCAAGATGCGACACGAACATTTTTAGAAAAGCCCTCGCACCCCAAACTACCTTTTACATGAAACTTTTTTCGAAAATTTTTATTTTCTCAAAAATGGCTCTAACGATTTTGATTAATATATTATATATCAAAGATATTTACCTGACAAATAAAATGTATATCTTCAATGTCCTGGAAATAGCCTCTGAAGACTACTTTATTCTGCATGAATTTTACCGAACTTTGCATAACTGCTAAACCGTAAGAGATGGATAGAAATTTACCACAATAAATGTACAGCACGTTAAAACACACAATTTGTGCTATATACATTTTTTTCGTTTTTGAGTTATTCCTTGTTTTTGGTTTCATCATTAAAAAACTTATACTTTCCAAACAAAGAAACTTCAGTCACATAGCAACCAGCTTTTGACTATCATTTTAACTTATGTTACTCCCTTATTTCGCTTCTACTTACAAGGAGGCAAGTAATACGACTAATTCTGCTAATTTTTTCTCAATTCGCTTGAAGTAAATAGAAGCACAAGCTTTTTAACAATAATTTGTTGCAGAGAAGCAGAGAAAGTCATGTGAATGTTACACATCAGATTTTTTGAGAATAGATTTTGAAGATCCCTTTATTCTGGATGTTTTTTGCTATAACTGGTAAACTGAAAGAGATAATAAGCCTTACTATATAAAAAATGCTGACCTTGTTAAAATACAGAACATGTCATGTATGTTTTTTTTTTAGAAGTAGCCAAGGGGATTACTTCAGAGATATTCGTTCTTATTTGTTTAAATGTTATAATATTTATAATTTTCTGAAAAGGGAAACTCTCATTCGTGTCACGTCTTTTTAATTTTATTCGTGGCAATGCAAAGAGACCTGAATTTAAATTTTCCACATAGCGATCATTTTTAAAAAGATTTGACTATCACTTTATCCTATTGTGTTCACTTATTTCTTATCTACTTATAAGGAACTAATGGATAAGACAATTTCTGCTTATGTTTATCTCGATTAGCTTCATGTAGATAGAGAAACAATCTTTTCTAAGATTAGTTTATTTGCAGAACAAGTAGAAAATGTTATAATACGATTTTCTTTCCATCGTTTCCTTTTCATTTCGTTTCCTACTTATCTTAAAGGAGTGCTTCAAGGTCTGCATACACAAAGGGAAGAGCACTCACCGTGGACAGTAGAGGGATGTCTCAGGACAGCTCCAACAGTGGGACATGTCTGGTAATGTTAGGAACTTCCGCGCGTCTCTGTGGTTTGTCTGCCTCTAGTCTCCTGTGGTTCCGTCACTTGAGCCCTTCCTGCTGGGACGGGTGTTAGTCAAAGTAGATCTGTGTAGTTCGAAGTGAGCAAGGTGTTACCTCCGTTGTCTAATCTATAACCTTTCAACTTTCTATGTTTACATCTTGCAATTAAAATTTAATTTGCTATCTGTTGAAATGACATACTTGTATTGCTTTCTCTAATGCTTCCTATAGAAAGTAGAGAAGTTTTGCATTCCACTCAAAAAGTTGGTATTGATATTTCAGCGAGTGAGTGTGTCTCTGTGAACAACTTTGGTAGTTCTAAAACGAAACGTCGGTTACGCACCAAACCTGATATTTTAGTTCAGCACCTTGCAAGGATGGGACATAAAAGTTTTTAAAGAAATTCGCCACCCTAACATAGCCTTTACACGGGAAAACTTTTGCCATTTATCTAAATGTCTATACTTATATTTTCTCTAGCAAGCATTATGTCGTTCACAAAAGGTAGAGAAAATATTGTATTCCACCCAAGAATTCTATACCGAGATTTAATTGGAAATATGTTTTGTGGACCTCTGAATACAATAAAACACTTTTAGAAAAATCTTATGTGTTACACTCACATGACTTTCTCTAGCTGCTCTACAAACCTCCTACAAAAGATTATTCTTCTTTGTACACAATGCTAATCGAGATAAATATTAGCAGAATGTTCTTATTACTTAGTTCCTTATAAGTAGTAGAGAATAAGGGAATGCGCTATGCTAAAGTGATTGTCATTGCAAATCACTTCTTTGCTTGGCCAGGAGTAGAACAAAAGAAAAACGGACCTGTCTGAGAAAAATTTAAGTATACCTCACAATTGAAACCAATAACAAGGAATATCTCGGAAACGGTTACATCCACAACAAAAACGTGAAGGACATAAATTGTATGTTTTGTCGTGAAGTACATTTTTTGTGTAATGAGTTTTTCTTCTATCTCTTACGGCTTAGCAGTTAAGCAAAATTCGGCAAAATTCATCCAGAAAAAGAGGTATTCAGAGGCTATTCCCAAAAAATTTGAGATATACATTTTATATACATAGATTTCATATACGGGATTTTAAGCAAAATCGTTAGAGCCATTTTTAAGAAAATCAAAATTGTCGAAATTTTGTCCATGTAAAGGGTAGTTTGTGGTGGGGGTATTTTTTTTAAAGTCTTCGTGTCGCATCCTTGGAAGATATTAAACCTAAATACCAAGTTTGGTATTTAACAGTCTTTTCGTTTTGGGGTTATGCTGTCCACAGACACACACACCGACACACAGACGGACAGACACACACACACGGACCTTTTTTTTTTTTTTAAATGCTTTTTTCGGACACAGGGGACCCCAAAACATATATTTGCGGTGAAATCTCGGTATCGAATTTTTGGGTGCATTACAATACATTGTACATATGGGGCTAGAGAAAGTAAAAGGATCTGTATGAGTCTGTGTGCCTGTCTGTGGACAACATTACTCAAAAAACAAAATTGGTATTTAAAATAAGTATCTTTCAAGGATGCAAAATGTAGATTTGCAGGAAAATCTTCCACCCTAAGCTACTTTTGTATAGAAGATTTTTCGAAAGTTTCCTTTTTCTCATTATTTTCTCTAACGAACTCAATTAAAATACGTGTATTCAAGATATTTAAATGACAATTGAATGTATATGATGAATAGCCTCTGAAGTCCTCTTCATTCGGAATGACTTTTGCATAACTGGTAAACCTCAACAGATAGATAACTGTACATTTCGTTAAAACACGCTATTTATGTCATATACATTTTTTTTTAATTATTTATTTCCGAGCTATGCATTGTTACTCATTTCAACTTTAAACGATGAGAGGCAAGTGGTCTAACCACTCGACCACGGCGCGGCCGTGTCGGTGTGTGTGTGTGTGTGTGTGTGTGTGTGTGTGTGTGTGTGTGTGTCTGTGGACAGCATAGCTCAAAAACGAAAAGTCCATTAAATACCAAACTTGGTATTTAAGTTCACTATCTTCCAGGGATGCGTCACGAAGATTTTCAAGAAAATCCCCCCTTAACTACCCTTTACATTTAAAATTTTTGGTAAATTTTAATTTTCTCAAAAATGGCTATAACGATTTTGATTAAAATATTGTGTACTAAAGATATATACCTGATAAATAAAATGTCTATCTTGATTTTTCTGGGAATAGCCTCAGAATACCTCTTTACTCTTGGTGAATTTTGCGTAATTTTGCATAACTGCTAGACCGTAAGAGATAGACAAAAATTTACTTAACAAAAAATATAGAGCTGGTTAAAACACAAAATGTAAGTTGTATACATTTCTTCGTAGAGTTGGCCCTCTTTGAGATATTCCATGTTATTGATTTCAGTATTAAAATGTCTATTCATTTTTCATACGAGAATTTATCAACTCAGAGACATACAAGGAACTTCAATCACATAGCAACCAGCTTTTAAAACATTTGACTATCGCTTTAGGTTATGGTACTTCCTTATTTCCCTCCTACTTGTAAGGAAGTAAGCAATAAGATCGACTCTGCTAATGATTATCTCGACAATATTTACCATATGACTGATTATACGTAAAGCAGGCTTCAGGAGTTTAAATGTATACTACAGATGTTAGCCTCCTTGTAATTCGTTATGCTAAGGACAGAAAGTTGCATGAGACACCTCACTACGCCTTTTATTGTTCTACTTAATGACTAGGTAGGGCTCCTTTAAATATTATATTATTAAGAATTTCTTAAATACAGTTTATCTTCGGCAAGTTTAGTTACAACTTCTAATTACTACAGCTGCAAGAAACTGATTTTCAAATGCCTTTGGAAGCCACATCTCTCAAAATTCTTATGCTCAAAGATCTGTTGAGCTACACTCACATGACCGTTCCACAAACAGACTTCTTACAAAATATTACTCTTCTCCTACATTATGCTAATCGAGATAAACATTAGAGAATACTTTTATTATTTAGTTCCTTGTAAGTGTCTAAAGAGTAGTAGTCAAGTGTTAGTCAAATGTTTTATAAACTACGTTATGCCAGTGTCCTTGCAAATCGTTTCTTTGCTTAGCCAGGAGTAGAACAAAAGAAAAACGGACACTTCCTGTTTGAGAAAAGTATAAGTATTTTAAAGCTGAAACAAATAACAAGGAATATCTTGGAAACGGTCAACTTTAAAACAAAAATGCATATAACAACAATTGTGCATTTTAACTAGATCTACCTGCATTGTGTAGTAAATTATTGTCCATCTCTTACGGTTTAACCATTATGCAAAATTCGGCAAAATTCATCCAGAATAAAGAGGTCTTCAGTGGTTATTCCAAGAAAATCCAAGATATACATTTTATTTGGAATATAAATGTCTTTAATACACGGGATTTTAATCAAAATCGTTAGAGCGTTTGAATTTTTTTTCCATATAAAGTGTAGTTTGGGATGGGGGGATTTTTCTCAAAACCTTCCTGTCGCATCTTTGGAAGATACTTAGCTTAGTAAATAACTAGTTTGGTATTTTACTAAACTTTTCGAGTTCACACACACACACACACACAGACATACACAGACACACACGCACACAGACACAGCCACACACAGACACACACAGACACAAAAAACACACACGCACACACAGACACACACACACGGAACTTTGTTAATACTTTTTTTTTAGATGCAGGGGACTCTAAAAGAATAAACTATTTGATGTTTATATTGTGAGCTTAAGCTCGTAAATTGGTGACAGGTCAAATTACTTAAGTGTATCCGTGTGTCCGTGAACACGATAACTCAAAAACGAAAAGTCGGTAAAATACCAAACTTGGTATTTAAGTTTAATATCTTCCAGAGATGCGACACGAAGATTTTGAAAAAAATCCCCCCACCCCAAACTACCTTTTACATGGAACTTTTTCGAAAACTTTGATTTTCTAAAAAATGGCTTTAACGATTTTTATTAAAATCGTATATTAAAGATATTTACCTGACAAATAAAATGTATATCTTGAATTTTCTGGGAATAGTCTCTGAAGACTACTTTATTCTGGATAACTTTATGGAACTGTGCATAACTGCTAAACCGTAAGAGATGGTCAAAAAATTAACCTACAAAAAATGTAGAGCCCATTAAAACACACAATTTATGTTATGTACATTTTTTTCCTGGAGTTGATTGTTTTTGACATATTGTTGTTTTTGGTTTCAGTTATGAAAAACATACTTTTCTCATACAGGAATTTGGCAACTCCTGTCCATACAAACAAAGGAACTTCAGTCACATAGCAAGCAGCTTTTGGTTATTAGTTAAGGCTATAGTACTCCCTTATTTCCCTTCTGCTTACAAGGAAGCAACTAATACGACTATTTGTGCTAATTTTTTTCTCGATTAGCATGAAATGATTAGAAGCATAAACTTTTTAACAATAATTTGTTGCAGAGAAGTAGAGAAAGTCATGTGAATGGAACACATAAGATTTTTTTTTTTCTGAATTCAGAAGACTGTTTTTACCAAAGTTCATTTCCTCATAATTTTATACCATAGGTCAGAACCGAGTGAAAATAGACTGTTTTATATTGTTTCTATATTTGTTATATGTGTCAGACGTAGCATATTAAAACAGGCTGAATTTAGTTTCTTACTTATGTATTCAATATGGATGTTCCATTTTAGATATTCATCTGTGTATATTCTTAATATTACTTTCTCTATACGTACTATGTACATAGTGTATAGAGAAGGTAATTAATTGCATTGTACCCAAAAATTCGATACCGAGATTTCACAGGAAATACGTGTTTTGAGACCACCTGAATCCAAAAAAGCATTTTTAGAAAAATGTCCGTGTGTGTGTCTGTCTGTCTGTCTGTTTGTGTGTGTGTATCTGTGTGTATGTTTGTGTATCTGTGGGCAGCATAGCTTAAAAACGATAAGACCGTCAAATATCAAACTTCGTATTTAAGTTCAGTATCTTCCAAGGATGCGACACGAAGATTTTCAAGAAAATCCTCCCACCTCCAACTACCCTTGAAATGGAAAAATGTTCGAAAATTTTGATTTTATAAAAAATGGCTCTAACGATTTTGATAAAAATATTATATATTAAAGATATATACTTGACAAATAATATGTATATCTTGAATTTTCTGGGAATAGCCTCTGAAGACTATTTTATTCCGGATGCATTTTACGGAATTTTGTGTAACTGGTAAACCGTAAGAGATAAACAAAAACTTACCACACAAAAAATGTAAAGCACATTAAAACACACAATTTATGTTATATCAATTTTTTTCGTGGAGTTGATCGTTTTTAGATATTCCTTGTTTTTTTGTTTTAGCCTTAAAAAACATACTTTTCTCATACAGGAATTTGTCAACCCCTGTCCATACAAACAAAGAATTTTCAGTCACATAGTTACCATCTTTTGCTGTCACTTTAACCTATGTTACTCCCTTATTTCGCTTCTACTTACAGGGAGGCAAGTAATAAGAGTATTTCTGCTAATTTTTTCTAACTTAGCATGAAGTAAATAGAAGCGTAAACTTTTTAACAAAAATTTGTTGCAGAGATATAGAGAAAGTCATGTGAATGGATTACATCAGATTTTTTTCTATTGCCTTGTTGTTTCCCTTACTGAGTTATCTTGTGTTGAATTTACTTAACAATAGTATTAAATTTATAATTCTAGTTTTTAAGTTATTAAGTTCATTCCATTGCATGAGAAACATTAATCCAATTTATTTAATGTCGTCAACGTGCAGTTATGTGAAATCTAGGTATATAATTTTTGGGCAGATGGCAATACTATCTCTATGTATTATGTACTAAATAGATCGTAAAAATTAAGTGTGGTAAATAAATTATAAAGTTTACAAAATACGTTCTAGTATAGTAATCTATATGTCAGAATGTTTACATATTTCATTTATTTATTTATTACTTTCTCTACACGTACTATGTACATAGCGTACAGAGAAGATATTGTATTGAACCCAAAAATTTGGCACCGAAATTTCACTGTAAATACAATTTTGGGTTCCCCTGAATAAAAAAAAATTGGAAAAGGTTCGTGTGTGTGCGCGTGTATCTATGTGTGTGTTTGTGTGTGTGTGCCTGTGTCTGTGGACAGCATAGCTCAAAAACGAAAAGACCGTTAAATACCAAACTTGGAATTTAACTTTAGTATCTTCCAAGGATGCGACACGAAGATTTTCAAGAAAATTCCGCCACACCAAGTACCCCTTACATGGGAAAGTTTTCGAAAATTTTTATTTCCTAAAAATGGCTGTAATGATGTTGATTAAAATATCGTATACTAAAGATATTTGCATAAAAAATAAAATGTATTTCTTGAGTTTTCTGGGAATACCTTCTGAAGACATCTTTACTCTTGATGAATTTTTCGGAGTTTTGCATAACTGGTAAGCCATAAGAGATAGACAAGACCTTTAAGTACAAAACTATAGAGCTCGTTAAAACGCACAATTTATGTTATAAACATTTTCTCTTGGAATTGATCATTTATTCTTTGTTAATGGTTTCAGCTTTAAAATACTTATACTTTTCTTATACGGGACTTTGTCAACTCCTGGCTATACAGACACTTCAATCACATAGCAACCAGCTTTTAAAAGAGTTGACTATCACTTTAGCCTAGTGAATCCCCTTATTTCCCTTCTAATTACAAGAAAGCAAGTAAAATACCATTTCTGCTAAGTTTTTCTCGATTAGCATGAAAGATGTAGTAAGCTTTTTGGCTGGTAGGGAAGGTATAAACAATTGATGGATCACCCTGGTAAAGCTGCCTTATTAGTGACCTGATCCCAGACAGCCATTACCACCACACACTAACATAATAAACAACTGAAGGTGTAGACAGCAAAAGGTGGGAGAGTTTACGGCTTCTCCAAGAAATGAAATGAAACGAGATTTTGTTTCTTAGGGGTTGCAGGGGCTATCCCTAAGAAATTTAATTTCTGGCACGCTCCCTGCAGGGTGCATATTAACTATATGGCGACAGGCAATATGTTTCCAGGGGATGAAACCACTTATACAGCAGAATAAAAATATATATGTATATAAAGCGTGTTTACCCCCCGCCGCCCTATTCGGTCGACATTGTGACAAGGGGATGATGGAAATGCCGAGCTACCCCATCGTTCATTCTGATGGTGATGGAATGAAGAAACATTCTACTTAGGGGTTGAAATCTTGACGGCCGCCCCCTTCGCCATATGGGGGAAAAAAGAATCTTTGTTGTTGGGCTTTTGGAATATTAAGGCACTAACGAGATGAGAGTATCAGCTACAAAATACTTGTTTTAAATGCATTTTAGTTTATCTACCCCGTACAATGTATATAGTAGGTAGAGAAAGTATTGTATTCCACCCAAAAAATTGATTCCGAGATTTCACCGGAAATATAGATTTTGGATCCCACGAATCATAAAAACAAATCAAATTGTGTACGCGAGTGCTTGTGTGTGAATAAGATATTAAAAAAGCTAAAAGTCGGTTAAGTACGAAATATGATAATTCAGTTCAGCATTTTGCAAGGACACGACAGCAACATTTTCAGGAAAATCGCGACCCTTTTTTTTTTGGTAGTGTTTAACGCCCGCTATAACTACTTGTGGCACCGCAGGCGGTGACACTGATGATACATGAATGAAGATGGAGCACCGGTGGAATGCGATGGCGGGGGAAACCTGAAAACCCGCCTCAGAGCCGCTTTGTCCACCACAAATCTCATATGCGGTTGCTTGGGATCGAACCCGGGCCGTCTAGGTGAGAGGCGAGATCGCCACATTCCAACTCCGCTAGGAAATTTTTTAGAAAACTTTTTATTTTCTCAAAAAATTGCCGTAATGATTTTGAATAAAAATGTTTACGACAAAAATGTATATCTTGACTTTACTGGGAATAGCCTCTGACGTCTTATTCATTCTCGATGTCATTAACATCACTGGCTAACCGTGAGAGATAGATAAAAACTGTAGATCTCGTCAAAACACACACTTTATGTTAAATACCCTTTTACTTTCTCCATACTACAATGTACATAGTGTATAAAAGAAGTATTGTATTCCACTAAAAAATTCGACACCGAGATATCACCGGAAATACATATTTTAGGACCCCCTGAGTCCAAAAAAAAAAGAATTTTTTCAAATGGTCCATGAGTGTGTGTGTGTGTGTGTGTGTGTGTGTGTGTGTCTGCCAACCAAAAATACCGTTAAATACCAAACTTGGTATTTAGGTTTAGTATCTTCCAAGGATGTGACACGAAGATTTAAAAAAAAAAAAAAATCTCCCCATCACAAACTACCCTTTACATGGAAAAAAGTTCGACAATTTTGATTTTCTTAAAAATGGCTCTAACGATTTTGATTAAAAACTCGTATTTTAAAACTATTTATGTCCGAAATAAAATGTATATCTCGAATTTTTTGGGAATAGCCTCTGAAGACCTCTTTATTCCAGATGAATTTTGATGAATTTTGCCTAACTGCTAAACCGTAAGATATAGAAAAAAACGTACTGCACAAAAAATGTACCTCATGACAAAACACACAATTTCTGTCCGTTACGTTTTTGTTGTGGAGGTAACCGTTTTCGAGATATTCCTTGATATTGGTTTCAATTGTGAAGTACTTAAACTTTTCTGACACAGGAAGTATCTGTTTTTCTTTTGTTCTACTCCTGGCCAAGCAAAGAAGAGATTTGCGATGAAACTTGGCATAACGATAGCTTTTAAAACATTTGACAACCACTTTAGCATAGTGCATTCCCTTATTCCCCTCTACTTATAAGGAACTAAGTAATGACATTCTGCTAACATTTATCTTGATTAGCATTGTGTACAAACAAGAAGAATCTTTTGTAGGAGTTTTGTAGAGCAGCTAGAGAAAGTAATGTGAGTGTAACACATCAGATTTTTTATTTAGTTTTGTAGAGTTAACCGTTTCCTAGATATTCCCTGTTATTAGTTTTATTTGTTCATACCTATACTTTTCTCAAATGGGGAGTAGCTATTTCTTTTCTTTCATTTTATAACCAATACACAACCAATACTTTGAAGACTTAACTATCACTTAAGCCCACTATATTCGCTTATTCCGTTGTAATAATGGCGTTTCTTCAGTTGTTTATCTAGATTAAGGTAAAGTATAGGTCCTTTGAAAAGTCACTTCAAACTTTAAATCGCTGTATTATAATATCTGAGACAGGATAAAAACAAATAAAGTCATTTACTGGCAAAACAACAGTTTATTTTGTTCTTTTTTTTTCAATTCACCGTTACTAAGGGTACATACACTGTTTACTTTCTCTACACGCATTATGTGCATAGTGTATAGAGAAGGTATTGTACTCCACCCAAAAATTCAATACCGAGATTTCACCGGAAATATATGTTTTAGGGTCCCTTATATCCAAAAAAAGCATTTTCACAAAAAGGTCCGTGTGTGTGTGTGTGTGTGTGTGTGTGTGTGTGTGTGTGTCCCTTTGTCCTTGTGTCTGTGAACACGATAACTCAAAAACGAAAAATCGGTAAAATACCAAACTTGTATTTAAGTTTAGTATCTTCCAGGGATGCGACACGAAGATTTTGAGAAAAATTCCCCCACCCCAAACTACCCTTTACATGGAACTTTTTTCGAAAATTTTGATTTTCTAAATAATGGCTCTAACGATTTTGACTAAAATATCGTATATTAAAGATATTTACCTGACAAATAAAATGTATATTTTGAATTTTCTGGGAATAGCCTCCGAAGACTACTTTATTCTGGGTCAATTTTACGGAATTTTGCACAACTGCTAAACCGTAAGAGATGGACAAAAACGTACCACACAACAAATGTAGAGCACCTTAAAACATACAATTTATGTTATCTACATTTTTTTCGTGGAGTTGATTTTTTTTTAGATATTCCTTGTTTTAGGTTTCAGCTATAAAAACATACTTTTCTCATACAGGACTTTGTGAACTCGTGTCCATACAAACAAAGGAACTTCAGTCACATAGCAACCAGCTTTTGACTACCACTTTAACCTATGCTACTCCCTTATTTCGCTTCTACTAACAAGGAAGCAGTAATAAGACTATTTCTGCTAATTTTTGCTCCATTAGATGAAGTAAATAGAATAATTTGTTGCAGTGATATAGAGAAAATCATGTGAATGGAACAATCAGACTTTTACTTTCTCTACACGCACTATGTGCATAGTGTATAGAGAAGGTAATAGAGAAGGTATTGCACACCACCCAAAAATTCGATAGCGATATTTCACCGGAAATATAATGTTTTAGGGTCCCTTAAATAAAAAAAAATTCATTTTCACAAAAAGGTCCGCGTGTGTGTGTGTGCAGAGATATAGAGAAAATTGTGTGAATGGTACACATCAGATTTTTTTGAATAAAGCATAAGTAAATTTATTTATGCTGTTATAAGAATTTGTAAGTTACAAATTCTGTCACTAAATGATAGAATACAGTTGCTTCAATGTTGTTATAAAAGCAATATAAGTTTTTCTCAGGGTCTGTCACGAACATGGTTCTGCGATGTGGGGGGGGAGGGTAGCTATTTAAGGGTAGTTAAAGGAAGGCAAATGTTAGAGTAATGATAACAACGAGACTTAAATTAAGCTAATATATTAAGAAAGATCAAATAATTTGTTGCTTGCGCATGTTTGGTTTACAAAGGTGCGGGCTGCAATATACTCCATTAATCCATCCTGGCCAATATTATTCTGGTTATGGGGTTACTAACATAAAGCCTTACCTTAAAAAATATGTCATGGTGTGTCTAGGTGAGGTGAGAGAAGAAGTGGTAGAAATGGTTGATAGACTGAGCCCGGAGCGACGCCCCAAGCAAGCAGAGGTTCCCCGACGGTCAAAGACAAGACGGTTGGGTCTACAGTCCCTTAAATAGATTTAGAGGAGTTCCGTAAGGGCATTCCAACATGGTGGCCGTTCGCCTAATATGGAGAACGAACGCCCTGATAGTGGGTAGTCTTAGCCAAATGCTTAAATGTTCTAGAATATCCGGTGTGACGTCAAAGTGCACGTAGTCCAACGGAAGTTGATGGCACTGAGAGTGCCATCGGAAGAGGCTCGTCTCTTCCATCTTGTTAATTAATCAGCTTATAACAAAGCTTGTATTTTTCCAAGAATATGTAAGAATCAAATCTAAATTAATTCAGATTAATTAATTCTTAATTAATAAAACATGACTAAAACAATATAAATTAAATTATCGCCTGTAACACGTGCGACACTATCCAACCCCAACATGATACAGATACGTGACCATGATGGAATTGTGAAACAATCTATTTTGCATCGTATCGGAGTCCCTTTGGACAATAGACAATCATCTTTCCCTTGCGTGTGGGAGAAAATGTCACCTCGTCAGAGAATATCACGTTATATCCATTTTATTCCAGTTACAGATGGCATTTTCTTGTTGGATTGGTTTGTGAAGGGTTTTCTTTTGCAATGCCATGTACAGCATGAAGGTATAAGACACACTATAGGACAGTATGGAATAAATAAACTCACACACAATAAAATAATCCGCAATACTGAGATATTCTGCCCTACTTAGTAAGTTGCTGTTTATTTAATAATCCGTAATTAACGACGCTATTGCATTGAACATTTAAACTTTTATGTAAACCAGTTTTTAACACTTATGGTTACTGTTCAACATAATCACCGAAAATATTGAGACATTTGTCGTACCTGTGCACAAGCTTTGCAACATCCGCTTCAAAAAAACGTTGCCGCCAATGAATTCAAAAGAGCATTGACGTTGTTTTTAAGATATTCGTACTTTACGTTTGTGGAGAGCCATCCAAAACAAACGAAGAGGAATGCTGACTTCAGGAATTATGTTGATCCATGACAACGCTCGTCCACACACTGCTGGCACAACCCATCGGCTCCTTGAACAATTTCAATGGGACATTTTCGATCATCCGCCGTACAGTCCTGACCTGGCACCCAGTGACTTTCACCTTTTCCCTGAACTGAAGACGTGGCTAGGAGGGCAGCACTTGCATACCAACGAAGATCTTCAAAACAACTTCAATGCTCATTTGAAATCACTGGCGGCAACATTCTTTGAAGCGGGTATTGCAAAGCTTGTGCACAGGTACGATAAATGTCTCAATCTTTTCGGTGATTATGTTGAAAAGTAACCATAAGTGTACAAAACGTTTATAATAAAGTAACTGTTTTCTATGAACTTTTTTTTATTCATAGATTATCGGAGGTTGAAAGAACAAGGGCCCTCGTATATATATATGATTTTCGCGTAAAAAGTGTGCCCAAAATGACAAATATGTGACGTCACACATAGTATAGAGAGGCTTTCTCTTTAGGTGGTGTTTCTCGGGCTGAGCTATGTCATGTAACCTCACGTGAATACGTTACGTTACGACCCATCCCCCGTACCCACTGCACCATGCCCGCCAGTGGAAATCGGGTTACTGTTTTCATTGAATTTCACACCGCATTACGGCGCTGCAGAAAATGGCGGGCCTATTCTTTTGTTTCTGCAGGGAAAAGGTTTTGACCGAAATGTACACAAAATGCAGCCATTATGTCCATCGATCCTTTGCTAAATTTGTGTGTTTGCAGCCTTTTGTGTATGTATGGGATCATAATGTGAATGCATTAAAACCGTTCCAGAATGAGGTTTGACATGCGGTCGTTGCCACTAATGCGATTGCGTCATCGTTACCTCCCCCGCGCCGCGCCCGAGCAGACAACTCCAACAAACCGCGCGGCAAGACGCACTGGCCCAAGTTGCAACTAACTGCTGGCGGGACTCAACGAATCCTTCCACGACCCACTTCTAAGCATAAGATTTATTTTGTGTCCATCGTATTTATCATAGCTTCTTTTACCGTAGAAGAAAATATTTTGTGTTTCTTACATGTGACTTTTTTTACCTATTCTATAAGAAACTAATATTACAAAAGCTAATTCTTCTGTGCACTTCTTGATAATTAAATTAATTATTAGCACAAATGGTTTTACCACGTAGTTCCTGGTAATTTGCAAGGGAAGAAAGGGAGTGCACTAGGCTGAGGCATTAATAAAATATTTTAAAAGCTGCTGCTATGTGACTGAAATTCGGTTGGCTTTACATGACCAGGTGTAAAAAAAAACCGAATGACAAAATTCCGTTTGAGAAAAGTTTAACCAATTTATAATTTAAACCAATATCAAGGAATATCTTATCAATAGCTAACTCAAAAAAATCTGATGTGTTCCATTCACATTACTTTCTCTACATCTCTGCAACAAATTATTGTTAAAAAGCTTATTGTTTCCATTTATTTCATGCTAATCGACAAAAACTTAGCAGAAATAGTCTAATTACTTCCTTTTGTGTAAGAAGAAGAGAAATAAGGGAGTACCATAGATTATAGTGATAGTCAAAAGCTGGTTGTTAAGTGACTGAAGTTCCTTTATTTCTATGGACAGGAGTTGAAAAACTCCTGTATGAGATAGGTTATTCTTTTGAAGCAGAAAACAAAAGCAAGGAATATCTCAAAAACCACTAACTCCACGAAAAAAATGTATGCAACATAAATTGTGTGTTTTGATGTGCTCTACATCTTTTGTGTGGAAATATTTTGTCTATCTCTTACGGTTTGCCAGTTATGCACAATTCCGTAAAATTCACTCAGAATAAATTAGTCTTCAGAGGCTATTCCCAAAAAATCAAAATATACATTTTATTTGTCAGGTTAATATCTTTAATATACGATATTTTAATCAAAATCGATAGAGCCGTTTTTAAGAAAATCAAAATTTTCGAATTTTTTTCCATGTAAATGGTAATTTGGGGTGGGGGATTTTCCTGAAAATATTCGTGTCGCATCCTTGGAAGATACTCAACTTAAATACCAAGTTTGGAGTTTAACGGTCTTTTCGTTTTTGAGCTATGCTGCCCACAGTCACACAGACACACACACACATACACACAGACATACACTCACACGGACATTTTTCTAAAAATGCTTTTTTTGGATTCAGGGAGTCTCAAAACATGTGAAATCTCGGTATTGATTTTTTGGGTACAATACAATAGCTTCTCTATACACTATGTGCATAGTTCGTATAGAGAAAGTAAAAACTCTGAAGTGCTCTGACCACATGTCTTTATTTCATCTCTACAGTAAATTATTGTTAAAATATTATTCTTTCCATTTACTTCATGTTAATCAAGAAAAACTGGCCTTATAACTTGCTTCCTTGTATGTAGAAGCGAAATAAGCGAGTACCGTAGGTTAAAGCGCAAAAGCTGGTTGCTATGTGACTGAAATTCCTTTGTTTGTATGGTCTAGATTTGACAAACTCCCGTTTGAGAAAAGTACAATTAAGTATTTTAAATTTGAAACCAATCAGAGCGAATATCTTAAACAGGATCAACTCCACGAAAATATTATATAACATATTTTGTGTGTTTTAACAAGCTCTGATTTTTGTGTATTAAGTTCCTGCCTATCTCTTACGGTCTACAAAATATGCAAAATTCTTCAAAATTCATCCAGAATAAAGAAAGAGGTCTTCAGAGGCAATTACTATAAAATTCAAGATATGTATATTTTATTTTTCATATAAATATATTTCGTATCCATAATTTAATCAAAATCTTTAGAGCCATTTTTGAGAAAATCAAAATGTTCTAAAAATGTTCCATGTACAGCATAGTTGGGGGTAGAGGGATTTGCTAGAAAATCTTCGTGCTTCATCCTTGAAAGATATGGAACTTAAATACCAAGCTGGTATTTAACGGACTATTGTTTTCTACTTTCTCTATACGTACTATGTACATATAGTATAGAGAAGGTATTGCACTCCACCCAAAAATTAGATACCGAAATTTCGTATATTAAAGATATTTACCTGACAAATACAATGTATATTTTGAATTTTCTGGGAATAGCCTCTGAAGACTACTTTATTCTAGATCAATTTTACGGAATTTTGCATAACTGCTAAACCGTAAGAGACGGACAAAAATTTACCACACAACACATGCAGAGCACTTTAAAACATACAATTTATGTTATATACATTTTTTTGGTTGAGTTGTTTGTTTTTTAGGTATTCAGCTTTCAAAAACATACTTTTCACATACAGAAATTTAACTATCCCTGTCCATACAAACAAAGGAACCTCAGTCACATAGCAACCAGCTTTTGAATATCTCTTTCACCTATGGTACTCCCTTATTTCGCGTCTACTTACAAGGAAGCAAGTAATAAGTTTATTTCTACCAATTGTTTCTCGGTTAGTATGAAGTAAGTAGAAGCATTAGCTTTTTAATAATAATTTGTTGCAGAGATATAGAGAAAGTCATGTGAATGGAACACTTCAGATTTTTAACTATACGACCCACAGACACATATGCACGGACAATTATGATGTGTTTCATGCACATGAATTTCTCTACCTATTCTGTAAGAGACTTATCTTACAAAATCTTATTCTTCTTTGCAATTAATGCTAATCAAGATAAACATTAGCAGAAATGCCTTTACTGCCTAGTTCCTGGTAATTTACAACGCGAGGAAGGGAATACACTAGGCTGAAGTATTGGTCAAATATTTTAAAAGCTCCCGCTATATGACTGAATTTCGAATCTCTTTGCATGCCCAGGAGTACAGAAAAAGAAAATTAAATAAAAGATTCCAGTTAGAGAAAGGTTTAACCAATTTATAATTAAAACCAATATATTGTAAATGATGGACTCCAGAAAAAAAAATGTACCTACATGACATAAATTGTGACTTTTAACTAGATTTTTGCATATTTTTACTTTCTCTATACGTGCCATGCACATAGTGTATAGAGAAGGTATTGCACTCCACCCAAAAATTCGATACCGAGATTTCACCGGAAATATATGTTTTAGGATCCCCTGTATCCAAAAAAAAGTATTTTCAGAAAAAGGTCCGTGTGTGTGTGTGTCCGTGTGACTGTGTCTGTGTCTGTGTGTCTGTGAACGCGATAACTCAAAAACGAAAAGTCGATAAAATACCAAACTTAATACTTAAATTTAGTATCTTCCAGGGATGCGACACGAAGATTTTGAGAAAATACCCCCACCCCAAACTACTCTTTACATGGAACATTTTTCTAAAATTTTGATTTTCTAAAAATGGCTCTAACGATTTTGATTAAAATATCGTATATTAAAGATATTTACATGACAAATAAAATTTATATTTTGAATTTTCTGGGAATAGCCTCTGAAGACTACTTTATTCTCGGTCAATTTTACGGAATTTTACATAACTGCTAAACCGTAAGAGATGGACAAAAACTTACCACACAACAAATGCAGAGCACCATAAAACACACAATTTATGTTAAATACTTTTTTTTGTTTTTGAGATACTCAGCTATAAAGACTTATACTTTTCTCATACAGGACTTTGTCAACTCGCGTCCATACAAACAAAGGAAGTTCAGCCGCAGAGCAACCAACTTTTGACTATCACTTTAACCTATGGTACCCCGTTATTTCGCTTCTACTAACAATGAAGCAAGTAATAAGACTATTTCTGTTAATTTTTGCTCCATTAGATGAAGTAAATAGAATAATTTTTTGCAGTGATATAGAGAAAGTCATGTGAATGGAACACATCAGATTTTTGTGTAGTTCTAAGCGGCTAAAAGCAATACAAGCGACAACCACAATGAAGAGTTCTTCAGAGGCTATTCCCAGAAAATTCAAAATATACATTTGGTCTATAAGAAATTTTAAACATAAGGTATTTTAATCAAAATCGTTAGAGTCGTTTTTGAGAAAATAAAAACTATCGAAAAATATTCCATGTAAAGGCTACTTTGGGGTGGGGAAGTTTTCTTGAAAATATTCACATCACATTCTTGAAGCATACTAATCTTAAATACCAAGTTACGTATTTACTAGACTTTGCGTTTTTGAGTTCTGCATCCACAGACTCGATCACAAACACACCCGGACCTTTTACTAAGAATTTTGTTTTTTTTATTCAGTGTCCTCAAAATATTATTTTTGGTAAATCGCGGTAGAGAAATTTTGGTGAAATACGATACCTTATCTATCTACTATGTGCAGTATATATACCTGCTAGAGAAAGTAAAATTTAGTAATAAATAGCTGGGAAGAATGTTTTGTTCCCTGTTGTATTTCATCACTGTGGTGAGATGTCTCTCAATGGACGTTATTTGCCTAAAAAGGTGAAACAGAAATGTTTTTGAAATATAGGTGCTAAATCTATAGAGAGACAGAAATTTTATCATCGGGATTTTATCTCTGGGGAGAGTTTAAATTCCTGGTTCCCTAGAGATGGTTGGGCTTTTCAGCTAATATTAAAGAATCTGATGAGTACCATTCACATGACTTTCTCTACACCTCTGCAACAAATTATTGTTAAAAAGCTTATACTTCTACTTACTTCATGCTAATCAGAAAAATTAGCAAAAATAGCCTTATTACTTGCATCCTTGTAAGTAGAAGCGAAATAAGGGAGTACCATAGGTTAAAGTGATAGTCAAAAACTGATTTCTATGTGACTGATGTTCCTCTGTTTGTATGCACAGGAGTTGACAAATTCCTGTATGAGAAAAGTATGTTTTTCCAAGCTGAGACCAAAAACATGGAATATCTAAAATACGATCAACTCTAGGAAAAAAATGTATATAACATAAATTGTGTGTTTTAAACGGCTCTAAATATGTTGTGTGGTAAATATTTGTCCATCTCTTACGGTTTAGCAGTTATCAAAATTCTGTAAAATTGATCCAGAATAAGGAAGTCTTCAGAGGCTATTCCCAGAAAATTCAGGTTATACATTTTATTTTTCAGGTAAATATCTTTAATGTACGATGTTTTAATCAAAATCGCTAGAGCCATTTTTAAGAAAATCAAAATGTTCGAAAAAGTTCCATGTAAAGGGTAGTTGGGGGTGGGGGAATTTTCTTGAAAATCTTTGTGTCCATTCCTTGGAAGATACCAGTCTTAAATACCAAAGTTGGTATTTAACTGTCTTTTCGTTTTTGAGCTATGCTGTACAGAGACACACACACACACACACACACACACACACACACACACACACAGGCACACACACACATGTACCATTTTCTGAAAATGCTTCTTTTTTTTTTTTCTTTTTTTGATTCAGGGGGACCCAAAACGTGTATTTCCAGTGAAATCTCGGTATCGAATTTTTGGGTGCATTACAATACCTTCTTTATACACTATGTACATAGTACGTGTAGAGAAAGTAAAAAGAGGCTTTGCTGCATTTTTCAAGTATGGATACACATATTTATGCACAATTCCACTGTTATTTTAGTTTATAAAAGCTTTATATTTTGCTTTCTTGAAGCTGTAACTGCATTTAATATTTGTAAATTGTTTGTTTATTCTTGTTTGACATTTGGTCAAAAATTGCGGTTCCTTTAACCTTATTTATCAGGTTCGATATTTCACCCTAGTTTTGGTTCCATTGTAATGGGGATAAATAGATGAAATCCCTGGGCTTATACAGAAGCTCCATATTACTTTTTGAAAGATAGTCAACCATTTCTTTTTCAGCTTTATTTGTATCTGTATAACTTGTCGAAAATGAGCATTGCAAGTCGCCAAGTAAAATAGTATTTCCTGATGTGTCTTGGATATCTAGCTAAGGCCTATTATGTGGAGGATTGTATAACCACATATCTTTATGTTTTCTTGTTTTTTGCATACATTTAACATAATTATTTCAGATTTATCATTTTGATTAATATTTTTTAGTATTGCGAATTCATTCCATAAATTAAAAGATGTGAATCAAAACGATAAATCTCAAATAATTATGTTGAAAGTATGGAAACAACAAAAACAAATAAAAAAATCTGATGTGTTGCATTCACATGACTTTCTCTACTTTTCTGCAACAAACTGTAGTTAAGAAGCTTATGCTTCTATTTACTTCATGCTAATTAGCAGAAATAGTCGTATTATTTGCTTTCTTGTAAGTAGAAGCGAAATGAGGGAGTTCCATAGATTAAAATGATAGCCAAAAGCTGGTTGCTGTGTAACAGAAGTTCCTTTGTTTGTATGGACAGGAGTTAAGAAATTCCTGTATGAGAAAAGTATAAGTTTTTCAAAGCTAAAACGAAAAACCTGGAATATTTTAAAAATGATCACCTCCACGAAAAAAAAAACGTATATGACATAAATCGTGTGTTTTATCATGAGCTACAGTTTCTTTCTAGTAAGTTTTTCCCCATCTCTGACGGTTTAGAAGTTATGCACAATTCCGTAAAATTCATCCAGAATAAAGTAGTCTTCAGGGGCTCTTCCCAGAAAATTCAAGATATACATTTTGTTTGTCAGGTAAATATCTTTAATATACGATATTTTAATAAAAATCGTTACAGAAATTTTTAAGAATATCAATATTTTCAAAAAAAAAAGTTCTATGTAAAGAGAAGCTGGGGTGGGAGGCTTTTTTTTTAAAATCTTGGTGTCGCATTCTTGGAAGATATTAAACTTAAATACCAGACACACACTCGGACATTTTGCTAAAAATGTTTTTTTTTTTTTGTATTCAGGAGTCTCAAAACATATATTTCCGGTGAAATCTCGGTATCGAATTTTTGGGTGCAATGCAATACTTTCTCTATACACTAGTACATAGTATGTATAGAGAAAATAATATAAGACAGAAACTGCCGGTTTTAACGAGACTAACGAGAGCCATTTTTGAGGAAAAGATAATTTTCAAAAAATTGCCATGTACTGGGTAGTTTTGGCTGGAGATATTTTCTTGCCAATGTTCGTGACTCAATCTTGGAAGATATTAAACTTAAATACCAAGTTTGTAACTTAACGATCTATTAATTTTAGAGCTATGCTGTCCACATACACAAACACACACTGACCATTTTAAAATGACTTTTTGGCATAGAGGGCCTCAAAACATATGTTTCCGGTGAAACCTCGACATCAAATTTTCGGATGGAATACAATACGTTCTCTAAACGCTACGTACATAGTACGAATAGAGAAAGTAAAAATATGATATGTTTTATTTATATGGCTTTCTAAACCTATTCTGTAGGAAACAATTATTACTTAAGCTTATTCTTCTGTCTAATTTATGCTAATCAAGGTTAAAATTATCAGAAATTGTCTAATTACTTAGTTCTTATACGTAGAAGGTAAACAAAGTAATACACTTGGCTAAATCTATATTAATATATTTTAAAAGATGGTTCCTATGTGGTCGAAATTCGATTTTCCTTGCATGGCTTGGTGTAAAAACAAAAGAAACAAGAATGACGAATTCCCATTTGAGAAAAATTTGAAGTATTTTAAAAATGAAACAAATAACAACGAATATCGCGGAAATGGTTAATTCTACAAAAATGTATATGATATAAATGATGTGCCTTAACGCGATCTAAATTTCTGTGAAGTAAGATTTTGTGTATCCGTTATGGTTTACCGGTTATTTCAACTTTAACCAGAATGAATAGGTTCTATAGAGGATAATCACTGACAATTTAAGATATACATTCTATTTGTTATGTAAATATATTTAATGGGTCAGAAGCTTGTAGGGGAGCCAGAGTCATAAAACCATAGGATGGAGATATGGATGATAAGAAAGGTACTGATGGAGCAATTGATGGAAAGAGTGGCGGCCCCCGGACACCACTTTGTCCACCACAAATCCCACAAGCGGGCACTTGGGATCGAACCTGGACCTGCTGGGTGGAAGGTGAGCGGTATAAACACTTGGCCATGGCGCCGCCAATATCTTTAATATACAGTATTTTAATCAAAATCGTTATAGCCGTTTTTTTAGAAAATCAAAATTTTTTGATTTTTTTTTACTTGGAAACGGTAGTTCGGCATTGGAGATGTTCTTGAAAATCAATGTATCTCATCTTTGAAAGACACTAAACTTAAATTTCAAGTTTGTTATTTAATGAAGTTTACGTTTTTGAGTTACGCTGTCTACAGGTGTGCGTGGGCGCGCGCGCACACACACACACACACAATCACACTCAAACGAGATAATTATTTTTTATTCATATCGTGTATTTCCGGTGATATCTCGATATGAAATTTTGGGTGGAATACAGTACCTTCTTTACCTACTATGTACGATGAGGTATAAGTATGCAATTGGCAGTGACACCTCGGTAACTGCAACCAGCCGCGGCCCCCCGGGGGAAGGGTTGTGAGAAGGGGAAACTAAGTGAAGCCAAGCGCAGTGACGCACGGAAGTCCCTAACAGCGTTACTATATGGCACCTCCGGAGCACCACGGAGGCTCCACAGGAGGCATGCCTCTACGACTCCACTTAGCCTCAATCGGCGCAACCAGGGAGGAGAGAGTTTTATGCGGAGCAAACGATTGTGTCATCTGCCTGCAAAGCCCCAAACCACACCTGCCACCGACCTGAAAGATGGCCACATGGCCGCGCTCGCTATAGTGCCTGGCTTTAGTGCTTCGTGGCGCAGGAGATCGTGGGTTCGAGTCCCACCTTGGGTATGGGCGTAAAATCCTTAGCATGGCTTCCTTCGGAAGGGAAGTAAAGCCGTTGGTCCCGTGTCGTAGATTTACGGCGCGTAAAAGAACCTCAAGCCTGATAGAGAGGCCTCTGAGTAAAATTAAGCGATCTTCCACACGCAATTTAGAATGGGATGCTGAGAACCACAGCAGTTAAAGAGCGTCCATAAATAACACGCCATTTTTACAAAATAAATAAATAAGATGAAGGGAAATGAAACCGTGGAAGATGTAGATATACAGCACTCCAGCATTCGCCTAAGCGGCCCCAGGAAAGCCACGGAAAAAACCAGGGCCAGGTCGATGGGGCGCGAACCCAAGCCTCCCAAATGCCAGTTACAGACGAAACCGGCTGAGCCACTGGCTCGGTGTACATACATCACACTTGGTACAGAATTTAAATGTTTTATTATAGTTTAGAGGACATCACAACATATATTTGCAGTGAAATATCGGTACCGAAGTTTTTGTTGGAATTCCTACAGTAGAGAAAGTAATACAGCAATTTGGTACAAAAGAAAGCAAATGGAAAGATAAGCCTAACTCTCTAAGCACCTTATACTGCGAAAGCCAGTATAACCTCTAAAAAACATTTCTACCTTGTGAGCACATTTGTACAGGCCCTCGTATCAGCTGATACTGACGTATGATCCATTTACAGTTCAGCAAGCTTTCCTTTACACGCTCTATTGTTTTTCGAACTGTTCAGCTGCTGCTCTCTCACACACAAAAAAATGCAACATTTATTTTCAATTACCGCTGCATTAAATGAAAACATATGCACTTGAAGGGCTATGCAATATTTTCAGTTGGCATTAACGACCAAGTTAACGTATGTTTCGTGTTTTCTTTTTTACTGGAACATCGATGGGCGTTTTTCTTTATTTCTTTCCCGTCCTACAGGCAAAGGGATACATCAAAACAGTATATTTCTAATTACAACTATCTTATTCTATATCATATTAGTGTCATGTGCATTAGATTCCAAAATAGAATTGCTGTTTGATTCTACTGGAATGTTTTCCAGGAAACGCAATGTAGTGGATAGAATGTTCTGAAAAACACGTAGTTACGATGTTTTAATTAACGTAAACACCACAGGCATGTTTCACAATCATTACAAATTCTTGCACATTGAAAACTTTCTTTGTAATTTGTGAAAGTCTGATGTGTTCCATGGACATGACTTTTTGACCTGCTCGTCAAACAAACTATTCCTAAATAATAAGTAAAAAAGAACTAAAGGTATGCACTAGGCTAAAAGAGTCAGAAATTTTAAAAACTTTTGTTTTTCACACAAGCCGCATGTAAGACGCAACTTGAATAGGTAAAAATCAGACTGGATTTGAACCTCGGATGTCCGGGCCTCTAGAAGGTTGCTCTAGCCACTGAGGTACCATAGCATTAAATTCCCCAACTGACTCACATGTTTCCAGGCAAATCACAAGGTGATCTCAAATTATTTTGAGACAATATGCTCCAATGGCAATTATAATGTCATAAATACTTAAAGTTCTGAGCTTCGTAGTTGAATCAACTATTAAGTGAATGAATGTTATATAATAGTTTCTTTGCACAGCCCGGATATTCATGATTCAAACCCCGGCTGCGGCTTTGGATTTTTTATTCTGACTATATATAATAATTTTTAAAGCTGTCGCTATGCGATTGACGTTGAAATTCGGTTCTCTTTGGATGGTCAGCAGTAACACAAAAGAAAAACGTAAGGGGATATTCTGATTGAGTACAGTATTATAATTTTTTAAATTAGTACCAATAACAGAGAATATCTCAGAAATGGTTAACTCCGCAACGGAAATGTTTGGGACAAACTGTGGGCTTTAACGAGATCAAATTTTTTTTGTTTTATAACGTTTTGTCACTCTTGTAATTTGGAAGTCTCTCTTTAAGGTATACGTACACATTTAAAAGCATTTTTTCTCAAATTTTAAAACTTATTTTTCTGTTATGTGAAATTACAGTGATTCCTATTTAAAATAATATAAGATGTATTTAATTTGCGGACTCTAATTGGACTAAAACATATTTACAATGTTTCGCTGCGCTCCTGGATTCAACATTTATTTTGACTCACTTTGCTCGTTGTTCCTTTACTTTTTACTTTCTCTGCACTTACTATATACATAGTGTATAGAGAAGGTATTGCACTCCAGCCAAAAATTCAATACCGAGATTTCACCGGAAATATATGTTTTAGGGTCCCCAATATCCAAAAAAAGCATTTTCACAAGAAGGTCCGTGTGTGTGTGTCCGTGTGTCCGTGTGTCGTGTGCTGTGAACACGATAACTCAAAAAACGAAAAGTCTGTAAAATACCAAACTTGGTATTTAAGTTTAGTATATTCCAGGGATGCGACACGAAGATTTTGAGAAAAATCCCCCCACCCCAAACTACCCTTTATATGCAACTTTTTTTGAAATTTTTGATTATTTAAAAAATGGCTCTAACGATTTTGATTAAAATATCGCATATTAAAGACATTTACCTGACAAATAAAATGTATATCTTGAATTTTCTGGGAATAGCCTTTGAAGAGTAGTTTATTCTGAATGAATTTTACGGAATTTTGAATAAATGCTAAACCATAAGAAATAGACAAAAACTTACTACACAAAAAATGTAGAGCACTTTAAAACACACAATTTATGCTATATACATTTTTTTCGTGGAGTTCATCGTTTTTTTAGACATTTCTTGTTTTTGGCTTCTGCTATGAAAAACTTATACTTTTCTCATACAGGACTTTGTCAACTGCTGTCTATACAAACAAAGGAACTTCAGTGGTATAGCAACCAGCTTTTGGCTTTCACTTTAACTTACGGTAGTTCCTTGTTTCGCTTATGCTTACAAGAAAGTAAGTAATAAGACTGTTTCTGCTAATTTTTTCTCGATTAGCATGAAGTAAATAGAAGTATTAGCTTTTTAACAATAATTTGTTGCAGAGATGTAGAGAAAAGTCATGTGAATGGAACACATCAGGTTTTTCTGATTCAAATCTCCCTCCTTAGGGCTTGCATAAGATACCACTATAACAAATTCCATAGAGATAGACTTTAGGACCTAGAGCGGCCTTAACATGCCACTCCTTGAAACAACCTTTATGAAAACATAGTGTTAGTTTGTGTACAAACAACTTTCAGAGCAATTGGCCTTTTTGTGAGCAATTGTGGGTTGAAATGGGTAACAAATCAAATCAATTCAGAGATTGAATGGGTTGACAGTGGTACTAATGACATTGATGATTTTAATGCAATTTTAATAGAGAATAAATAAAAGGAGACAAGAACCTGCACAAGAAATGTCCTGCCCCTAAGGCACTATAAATAGAGGGTATAATCGTCCGCCATTTAGGCTCAAGAAGAAGGTTAACAGCAAGATCCAACTTCAAATTCTCTTTAGATAGCACATGGTGCTAAATGGAAGTTGTCGCTTGCTTTACGAAGTTTTAATTACATTCTCTAGTCCCATATGTACAATGTACATAGTGGATACAGAAGGTATTGTATTGCATCCAAAATTCGATACCGAGATTCCACTGGAAATACATGTTTTAGGACCCCCTGAATCCAAAAAAAAAAGTCCGTGTTTGGTATTTAACCGTCTTTTCGTTTAAATACCAAACTTGGTATTTAACTTAGGTATCTTCCAAGGATACGACATGAAGATTTTCAAGAAAATCCCCTTACCCCTAACTACCCTTTACATGGAAAAATTTTCGAAAATTTTGTTTTTCTTAAAAATGGCTCTAACGATTTTGACTAAAACCCCACATATTAAAGTCATTTTTATCACAAATAAAATGTATATCTTGAATTTTCTGGGAATGGCTTATAAAGACCTGTTTATTCTGGATGAATTTTACTTAATTTGGCTTAACTAGTAAACTATAAGAGATAGACAAAAACTTACAATACAACAAATGTAGATCTTGATCAAATACACAATTTATGTAATATACATTATTTTTCTTACGTTGGTCGTTTTTAAGATATTTCTTGTTTTTGTTTCAGCTTTGAAAATCATACTGGAATTTGTGAACTCTTGTCCATACAAACAAAGGAACTTCAGTCACATAGCAACCAGTTTTTGACTATCACCTTAACCTATGGTACTCCCTTATTTCGCTTCTACTTACAGGGAAGCAAGTAATTAAACTGTTTCAGCTATTTTTTTTTTTTTCTCGATTAACATGAAGTAAAAAGAAGCATAAGCTTTTTAACAATAATTCGTTGCAGAGATGTAGAGAAAGTCATGTGAATGGAACACATCAGATTTTTTTTGGTTTCGTAGGTGTAAATGCTAAGGATGGATGAATAAAGGCGTATCACCCGGTCAACATAAAGTGTCTCATGTGTAAGTTTTCATGGCCTCCTTGTGGTCTCCATGGTAACCCAACCTTTTAATTTGCTTCATGTACCTCATCTAGCCAGTTAATTTTCAACCCCTTGTTCTCTATGCGGTTGTTTTGCGATTCCCCCCCCCCCTTCTGCATTTAATTTAGGTTCGAATCCCAAAAGTGCAGTTACATCCCTAGGAATTTTCGAGAGAGCGAACATGGCACGGGGCTATAACAAAAAAACGAAGGGGTAGGGGTACGGAAAAAAAAAAAAAAAACAATAACCCGGTGTAGCGGAGGAATCTATTAGGGGAAAATGAAATTCGAGATGACAGAGACACCTTGGGGAAATGGTTGGAACACGGAAGGTGTCATGTTCGCCGCATTTATCGACGGGGGAGGTTTCCACGGTATAATTGCATCTGGGAATATCTTAGCATCATGTTGTCGGCCTGGCCCAAAGAGCGCAGCCGCCCGCGGGGGGCGACACAACGAAAACTATCCATTAACTCTTTCACTAGCGCCTATTTAGTTTTGTACTTTCTCTAACACATATGTACATAGCAGTTGGAGAAGGTATTCTATTCCACTCTAAATTTTGATAACGAGATTTCAACGGAAATACATGTTCTGGGATCCATTGACTAAAAAAAATAGAAAAAGGTCAATGTGTGTGTGTGTGTATGTGTGTGGACAGCATAACCCAAAAACGAAATGTCCGTAAAGTACCTAACTTGTTATTTAGGATGTGACTCAAAGATTTTCGGGAAAATACCCCACCCGCAACTACCGTTTATGTGCAACATTTTTCGAAATGTTTAATTTTCTCAAAAATGGCAAACAATTTCGAGCCCATGGCAACCACGTTTTACAACATGTGACTGTCAATCTAGCCTAGTGTATTCCTTTATTTCCCTTCTATTTATAAGGAACTAAGTAATAAGACCGTTTATCTCGATTAGCATGAAGCAGATAGAGAAATAAACGTATTATTAATATTTTTTACAGAGAAAGTCATATGAATGCAACACATCACACTTTTCAATGTTCTTATTTTGTAAGTTTAACATTCTTTAACCTGAAATGTCATATCGGGCGATGCATAAATGAAATATGTGAAATGAAGTTAAAATGAGCCCGGGGTCATAGAGCTTGCAGTTGCCCGGAATTTGTCTTCTCAAGATCTGGGTAACCTTCCCTAATCGAGATTCAAACTCGGAAACTCTTAAATGTGAGGCAGACACAATACCGAACTACAGAGTCGGGTCTAAAAATTCTCTGCTTCTGCAGCAACAAACTCTTCTTGCAAAAAATTAATCATTTTAATCTATTTTATTTTACGTCGCCTTAAATTTAGATCACATCACAACCGGTCTGTTCCATAAAATACCTCGTTTATGGTATGTGGTGGAAAATAGCGTTTCAGGAGTATACCGCTTTCGTTGTCTGCCAAGGAGATGACAATAAATGACTTTCGTCATCTGTAGTCAGATGGCGCCTCTAGTCTATCAGCTTCCACCATCCGTAGTCAGATATTCGAGTTCATCTAACTTTTCGAAGCCACATCTCTATATAACGTACTACTCCGCGACAAGAAAATGACGTTAGAGTGCCACTCCGTCTAGCTGCTTTTGATATGAGTGTACCAGCTCTCCTGAAAATGCATTTACTTAGTTACGTAATATAAATTTTACAACACAAAATAAATAAAAATAATCCTATTCATTACCTAATCAGTTTCGTAATGGTACCTCATAACGCAACTAATTTCGTAATCGAACTTCTGTTATGCAACTATTTTCGTAATGCAACAGTTATCACAAAACTGATTAAGCATTCACATAGTACTGATGTTCTTGTATTTTAAACAAAAACCTAACAAACAAATCGTCTATGAATCTAATCATGGCCCACTACACACACACACACACACACACACACACACACACGTATCAATGTAGTAAATAGTTTCAGTGGTCTGACATAATATATGTGATTTGGTGAAATATAAAAGAAATCCACATTACTTTAATTAAAATAGATAAATCGTTTAATGATACACATATGATAACTACATATACAGTATACTTGGTCTGCGGCCTAGTTTGTTAATTCTCCAAGCTCATATTGTAATATAATAAGTTACAATATTCGGATCGTAAATTAATATTTCGGTTTCGCCATGATTTATTTGTAGGTTCTTTTCCAGGACCTCTGAGGAGAGCTTGTTTAGCATCTATGTAGCTCTTCTATGTCTATTGAGTCGTCCTTCGCGGTCTAGGGTAGCTCAGTGGCAGAGCAACCGGCTAGAGATCGGGAGATCCGTGGTTCAAATCCCAGCTAAGGCATTGAATTTTTCAGTGTGACTCTACCTATCCTAAACGCGGCTTGTGTGTAAAAGCAAGCAATTAATCCAATACCAATTGACCCTAATAGCTATACTATGAATCCTGGGACTTAAGTACTTGCAACATTGTAAGCCGTTATTGTCATCTCAATGTAATTTGAGGAACACCTTGTGGTTTACCGGGAAACATACAAGTCAGTTGAGAAATTCAATGCTATGCCGGCATGTTGCCATGGTAGCTCAGTGGCAGAGCAACCGGCCAGAGACCGGCAGATCCGTGGTTCAAATCCCGGCTATGGCATCGGACTCTTCCTAGCCAACTCCTGTCCTACACACGGCTTGTGTGAAAAAACTACTAGCATCTGATTTCTGAGGTCGCAGGTTCAAACCTGGCGGAGGGTTTGATCATTACGGGCGAAAAAAAAATCCTTAGTATGCTTCCTTCAGAAGGGAAGGGAAGCCGGTGGTCCTATATTGCACTTATGGCACATAAAAGAACCTCAACGTCTTCCAATCCAAAATGGGACGCTGAGAACCGCAACAGATAAAGAGCGGGCATAAATAAAATTCAATTTCAATTATTGTCTTTTGAACCTATTACGATAACGTCTATGTAAAGTATGAATGTTGCTGAACTGTGCATAATAATCTTTGTGGTGTCTATTGTCAAGATGTTGAACAGTGTCGGACTGATGGGATCTCCTTGTGGCACAGTTTTTTTTTTTTTTTTTTTTTTTTTTTGTTTGTTGTTTTTCTTCAGTTAAGGGTATACAGAAATTAAAATGCTAACTTAGGTTATTTTATTCCTAGATAATTTAAATTTAAATTAGTGGAATATCTATTTTAACAAACATTACAAACCTAATTTCACCTCATTGAGATGAACAATTTTATTTTATGTATGCATATTTTAGGTATTAATTCTATCCTTTTATATAAATCCTTTGCACCACAAGTTTCAGCATTTCAAATTTATATTCAATAATTGGATGTCTAATAAGTATGAAAGCAATTATTAACAATTAAGGTTGTTTTTAAATAATTGTTTATAAGGCTAAAAGTTTTCAATCTGTATCTGTTAACGTTTTATAAAAACACACAAAATACCATAGCTATATAAATACAGTTACTGACTAAAATATATAAAAATCGAGTTTGCATGTTTTATTTGTAAACTACTGAGGAGTTTTCATACAAAACGTCAAGCTGTTTTGATCATGTCAAAAAATTGTTGTTTTCCTAATAAAATATTTAAATTGTATTAATACATAATTACTTACATGTTTATTTATTTCTGAAAACAGTAGCAAGTTTAAACTAGTTATAGCCGGCAACTCTCACGAACTGTATTCATTATTCCTGAATGATTTTTTTTTTTGCTTCATTTGTATAGCCCCCTTTAACATCAATGGTCATATGGGGGGCTTTCACTTGTGAAACTGTATGATCAGAACATTAGGTTAAACTTTATATTGCTAAACACACGCACATTCACTCTCACATTCATACTTCCAGAATCTATGGGGAATAGGGAATAATTCCGGTTAAACAAAAATTCCCCGCCACTTCCGGGAATCGAACCCGGGACCTCCGGGTGAGAAGTCAGCTTGCTGACCACTGCGGAGGCACTTCCTGAATGATTTGCAGGAGGCTAACACTGCAAGTAATTTGGAACAACTCTAGGTGCACTCTGCCCGAAATATACCGTTGGTTGGATGTGGGGAGGCCAGCCGGTTGCTCTACCTCGCCTGTGGATTCGAATGGGGAGGACCCAGATGAAATAACAGGTGATACGGCAAATCTGGATGTGGGGCAAGTTGAAACACCCGGTGTGAGACCTGTTTTATGCATTTTCGAAACATATTGCTATACTCTCTCTTTAATTATTAGTGCATATTACTGAATCATATTACAAACAGACACATTGGTGGCGAAATCTAGAACTTCAAAATTATTCCACAAATAGGGGGGGGAGACGATATCTAAAGTACCAATATGGCATTTGAAACCGCGGGCTGCTCATTTTAATTGAGTTACTTGAAAGATAATATATATATTATTTGTTAAGGATTAAAAACAATTTTTGAGTTGGGTAAAAAATCGTGAATTTTCATCATTGTGTTCCCTCAAACAGATATCAGATATTTTTAGTCGCCCTTCTTGATGTAATGGTTACCATGCTAACTTCAGGTACCCAAGGTCGCGGGTTCAACCTCGGCGGAGGACGATGAGCGTAAAAATCCTTAGCATGGCTTCCTTCGGAAGGGAAGTAAAGCCCTTGGTCCCGTGTCGTAGATTTACGGCACGCAAAAGAGGCCTCTGAGCAAAATTAAGCGGTCTCTCACGCCCAATTTAGAATGGGACGCTGAAAACCACAGTAGTTAAAGAGCGTCCATAAATAACATGCCATTTATTTATTTATCAGATATTTTCATATGGCTGTAACCTAAGATGTTGTGTAATAAGACCTTGTTTACCTCTTATCGTTTATCAATTATACAAAACCCATTCAGAACGAAGGGGTGAGGATTCATAGGCTATTTGCATATAATTCAAATTATTCATTTTATTTGTTATGTAAATATTTTAAAAAATATCAAAATCTTTAGAGACATTTATGCGCGTAAAGGATAGTTTTGCTTCAGGGAATGTATTACTTTCTCTAGCAAGTAATGCAATGTACACGATGATAGATTTTGTTTTATCCAAAAAAGTCGAAGCGAGATTTCACAATAAATACATGTTTTGAGGACAACCGGATCCAAAAAGCAAACACTTGCTGTGTGTGGATAGCATAGCTCAGAAATGAAAAATCGATTAAATACCAAATTTAATACAAGTTTAGTACCTTCCAAGGATGTAATACGAAGACAGGTAAAAATTCTCCAACCCCATACTAACCTTTACATTGAAAATTCTTTGAAATGTTGGAATTTCTAAAACAAACAAAAAAAGCTTTAATGGTTTTGATGAAAATGTCATATATATTAAATAGGTTTACATCGCAAATAAAATGTATACCTGATTTTCTTGAGAATAGCCTCTGAAGTCCTCTTCATTATGAGTGGCTTTTGCATAAAACCGTAAGAGATAGTCAAAAAGCTACTACACAAAAAATGTAGATATCATTAAAGTGCACAGTTTACACGAATACAGTTATTTTGCACAGCTAAACTTTTCCGAAATATTCCTTGCTATTGGTTTCAATTATAAACTACTTAAACTTTTCTCAAACGGAAAATTATCTTTTAGTTTACTCCTGGCCATACAAAGAGAACTTAGTTTCAATTTTAAAGGATTTTAATATCGCATTAGCCTAGTGTATACTCTTATTTCCCTTCTACTTACAAGGAAGCAAGTAATAAGACCATTTCTACTAATGTTTATCTCGATTAGTTTGCAGAACAGGCAGAGAAGTCATGTGAATGGAACACATTAATTTTTTTCTTCTTTATCTATTTCTTCGTGCCACATCCTTGGATGACACTGTACTTAAATACTAAATTTAATGCTGTGAGTTTTCATTTTCACACACACACTCACACAAACATAGCGAGTGGTGAGGACGTTTTCGAAAAACACTTTTTTTTTTTTTATTCAGCGTTCTCGATATCGAATTTTTGGGAAAATCACTGCATTTCCTCTACTTATTATACAAGTAAGTAGTACAGAAAGCAATAAAATATGAAAATAAGGGCGTTGTTATTTTTTAATGTTTTAAAATATAAGTATAACTTTCTATAGACCCAGGTTGTCGATAAAAATAGAAAAGTTTTATTTGAAAGTAACGTATATGCAATATCTATCAGTAATGAAAACCCTAGATACAAGTATATCTTAGAGTAATAAACCAGTCTGCTATTTGGAGCTACGGCACATATGGGAATAGAACCCATTCTCCTGCTGTTGAATCGGTCTCCAAGGAAACAGACCGCAATGTCAAAGCAGAACGAAGAAATGCATATCGGGATTCGTATTAGATTTCATACTTCTGCCGTCGCACAAGCGATAGTATACATGATTGAAACATACTTTTTGTAAACCAAAGTGCAAATAAAACAGTAAATCTACTCGTACTATTAAGTGTGAGTGTGTTCTTTTTGAGAAAGAAGCAATACCATATCTTGACAATGCAACTCAACGAAGCGCCAATGAAATGACCGAGATTAGGCAATTTCAACCAATCGCGGTCATCTGACTGAGCGATGTTGTCGAAACATCTTATCCCAGCTGATGTTCATTTCTTTGAAATCTTGTCGCACCTGACAATCATTTGTTTAATCTCCTGTCTTGGTTATTGAATTGTACTTTCTATTAATTCAGTGATAAAGACTTATCCAGTCTATACCGTATTTAGTTCACAAAAAGGAGTGAAAATAATCATTTTGTTTTTCTTATGTATAAGGCAAGTAAGTGTATCTTTGTTTTCATTTCATGTACTAGTTATTAAAAGCTAAAATAAAATAACTGTTCCCTATTTCCATTGTTGCTGTCAATATTCGCACAATGGGTCGTAGACACGGTCGGCCATATCATAATTAAGGAGGCAGCGAAGAAAGAAAAAATCTGATGTGTTACACATGTGTTAAGACTCTTCTTGCACTTTGCCAATCGTGGTACTCATTAGCACAATGTTCTTATTACTTAGTCCCCTATAAGTAGGAAAAAAATAAGGGAATACACTAGGCTAAAACCATAGTCAAATGTTTTAAAAGCTGTCGTTATGCGATTGTCATTACAAATCACTTCTTTTCTTGGCCAGGACCAGAATAAAACAAAACCGGACACTCCCGTTTGAGAAAAGCATAAGTACTTCACAACTGAAACTAATAACAAGGAATACCTCGAAAACGGTAAGCTCCAGGAGAAAAATGTATATAATATAACTTGTGTATTTTAACAAGACCTAAATTGTTTGGGTAGTAAGTTTTTGTCTATCTCTTACGGTTTATTAGTTATGCGAAATTAAGCAAAATTCATCCAGAATAAACAGGTCTTCAGAAGCTATTCCCAGAAAATTCAATATATACATTTTATTTGTAAGGTAAATGTCTTAAATATATGACATTTTAGTCAAAATCGTTAGAGCCATTTTTAAGAAAGTCAAGATTTTCCAAAAATGTTCCATGTAAAGAGTAGTTTAGGGTGGGGGGATTTTTCTCAAAATCATCGTGTCGTATCCCTGAAAGATACTAAACTTAAGTACCAAGTTTAGTATTTTAGCTAATTTTCGTTTTTGAGTTATCATGTTGATAGACACACGGACACACGGACACAGACACACACACGGACCTTTTTATGAAAATGCTTTTTTTGGATACAGGGGGTCCTAAAACATGTATTTCCAGTGAAATCTCGGTATCGAATTTTTGGGTGGAATACAATACTTCTCTATCCCTATGCACATTGTACATATGGGGCTAGAGAAAGTAAAAACATTCGGTAAATAAACATGGTCGAATGCGTCATCTATCATTTGAGAACTAATGTAAGTAGTATTAGAAAATAAACCTAATAAAATCTCCCTTCCTATATAATATAAATTATTAATAGTCTATTTCGCTGAACTGTCTAATCAAATACAGCTCGTGTTTTCATCCCTTAGGGCAATTCACTTGCATCACTTCTCTCCGATCCTGAATTATGGACTGATAAAAACACTCTAGTATTACTTATAATACTATTATATCTATACATATAGTGTGTTTCAAATGCCCCCCCCCCATATTTTCTGCTATAGCAAATGAAAAATCTGATGTGTTCCGTTCATTTATCTTTTTCTATATCTCCGTAACTGTCTACTTCATGCTAATCAGGATAAACATTAACGAACACGGTCTTATTACTTTTTTCCTTGTAAGTAGAAGAAAAATAAGGGAACACACTAGCCTAAAACGATAGTCAAATCTTTTGAAAGCTGGTTGTCATGTAGTTAAAATCCATTTCTTTATATTGCCAACAGTTGACAAATTCTGTATGAGAAAAAGTTATTTTAAACCTGAACCAATAAAAAGCAATAGCTCAAAAATGGACAACTCCACGAAAAAACTGTAAATTACATAAATTGTGTTTTAATGAGACTTATATTTTGTTGTATAGTAAGTTTTTGTCTATCTCTTGCGGTTTACCTGTTATGCAAGATTCAGCAAAATGCACCCAGAATAAAGAATTCTTTAGAGGCTATCCCCAGAAAATATACATGTTATATGATATGTAAATATCTTTGATATACGATATTTTAAACAAAATAGTTAGAAACAGTTTTTAGAAAATCATAATATTCGAATGTTTTTCCATGTAAAGAGTTGTTGGAGAGAGGGTTCTTGAAAATGTTCGGCTCACATCCTTGGAAGTTTGAACTTTTCTTATTTAGCTATGCTGCCAGCAGACACACACACACACACACACACACACACACACACACACACATGGACATTTAAAAATGGATTCAGGGGTTCTCAAAACATACATTGCCGGTGAAATCTTAGTGTCAAATGGTTAGAATACACGTTCGTATGTGTAGAAAAGTAAAAATAGGGCCTTACAAAAAGCCTTTCAAACTTTAAATCTCTATAAATATTTTATTTGAGATAGGCTAAAAACAAAAAAAGCCACATATTAAGCAAAAACGCGGTTTGTTTTCCTTTTCTTTACTTTTTTCAGTTCACTGTTACCATGCAAATAGTTAGTTGAATAAAACGTTAGTAATTTTATTAATACGGTTATAAGAATTTGTAAGTTACAAATCATAGTTCTATCACTAATTGATAGAATACAGTTGATTCAATGTTATTATGAAATCAAGAGGTGTTCTTCTCAGGGTTTGAGAAAATTTAGAACTCTTAACAGTTTAAGAGCAGGCACATGTTACGTTCGTCATTATGGAAATTTAACCAGGAAGTTTGGGAAATCTGGCTTTGTTGCTGATAAGGAAAAATCGGGAACGCAAAGGTAATTAAAGATGTCACTGTTGCTGAGGTGCTCCATATCTGCAAATGAATTACTCAGATCTTTGGTGATCGTGTACTCGTGGCCTCCGCGATCTCCAAATCTCAAATTGACCTACTTTTGTTTGTGGAGTTACCTTAAAGAACGAGTTTTCCTGACACATCCATAAACCAACAGCATCTGATAGATGCTATCTCGCAAGAGATTGCTGAAGTTCTAAGACATCATTTGTAAAATGCTGTGTTTGGAGTCGTAGAAAGAATCGTGTGCTTTGAAAAGAGAACGGAGTACATCTTTCTAATATTTTATAAAACGCAATTGCTTTCCCAATATATGACTTCTTTTGTTTTGTTTTTTTTCCTATTTCAAATGTTATAATATTTACAACGGTTTAAAGTTTGAGATGACTTTTGAAATGCCCTGTACTTGACAAAAATTTAATTTGTTCGATTCACATAACCTTTTCTACCTAATTTGCAACAAATTATTCTCATAGTTTTTTCTATTCTCAACTAGATAAACATTGGCATAACTGGTTTATTACTTGGTTTCTTCTTAGCAGTAGTGAAATATGTGAATACACTAGGATAAAATGATAGTCATATCTATTAAAAGCCGGTCGCTATGTGATGCAATCTAAATTCCCTTGTCTTTGCATTACCAGAGAATTCTTTATATTTGCCTGCTTCTCGTTTTTTTTTTTTTTTTTAATTATTGCTTCATTTGTATAGCCCCCTTTAACATCAATGGTCATATCGAGGGCTTTCACTTGTGAAACTGTAGGTACAGAACATTAGGTTAAACTTTATTTTCTAAACACTCGCACATTCACTCTCACATTCATACTTTCAGACTCTATGGGGGATAGGGAATAATTCCGGTTAAAGAAAAATTCCCCCCCCCAGCCGGGAATCGAACCCGAGACCTTCCGGTGAGAAGTCAGCTCGCTGACCACTCGACCATGGAGGCAGTCTTCTTCTCGTATTAACAAACATCTAGAATGCAGATAGAATTCGAGTTGTAAGAATGCATTGTTAAGGTCTTCAATTGTTTCGGATTGTTATTAAGTCCATGACCATGTTATAAAAATATGATGTGTACTATTCACATGACTTTCTCTATATCCCTGCAACAAATTAGTATTAAAAAGCTTATACTTCTATTTACATTATGCTAATCAGAAAAATTAGCAGAAATAGCCAAATAAGGGACTACCATACGTTACAGTGATAGTCAAAAGCTGGTTGCTATGTGAATGAAGTTCTTTTATTTATATGGATAGGAGTTGACAAGTTCCTGTATGAGAAAAGTATAGGTTTTTCATAGCAGAAACCAAAAATAAGGAATGTCTCAAAAACGACGAACTCCACGAAAAAAATGTATATAACATAAATTGTGTGTTTTAAGGTGTTCTACAGTTTTGTGTAGTCAGTTTTTGTCCATCTCTTACGGTTTAGCAGTTATTCAAAAATCAGTAAAATTCATCCAGAATAAACTACTCTTCAGAGGCTATTCCCAGAAAATTCAAGATATACATCTCATTTGTCAGGTAAATATCTTTAATATACGAAAATTTAATCACAATCGTTAGAGCCATTTTTGAGAAAATCAAAATGTTCGAAAAAAGTTCCATGTAAAGGGTAGTTGGGGGTGGGGGGATTTTTCTAAAAATCTTCGTGTCGCATCCCTGGAAGATACTAATCTTAAATACCAAATTTGCTATTTTACCGACTTTTCATTTTTGAGTTATCGTGCTCACAGACACACGGACACACTGACACACTGACACACGGACCTTTTTGTGAAAATGCTTTTTTTGGATATTTGGGACCCTTAAACATATATTTCCGGTGAAATCTCGGTATCGAATTTTTTGGTGGAGTGCAATACCTTCTCTATACACTATGTACATAGTGCGTATAGAGAAAGTAAAAACACAGTAACTCACCAAGGCCATGTGTTCAGCGGATGGCAGATTTCCCCAGGGTAATGTGTGGCAACACGGTTAAGATGGATTGCCTCTGAACTCCTAAATTTAGTACTTGAATATGTTAAACACTTATATGTAACCTTGGAAATAAATTAGGTGATGCCCTTTGCAGGTTCAAGGGCGATCATGGTGATTCCAAACAAACCTTGAGCATAATCAGAGAAGAAGTATATCATTAGTAGAGACAGGCAAAATATGAAGTTTTATATTTCAAATAATGTTTGCTATCATTATGAGAAAAAATATTTTTACTTTCTCTATTAAGTAGAGGAAAAGGCGGCACCGTGGCCAAGTGGCTAGACTGTTCGCCTCCTACCTAGGCGGTCTGGGTTCAATCCCAAGCTCCCGATGTGGGATTTGTGGTGGACGAAGTGGCGTCTGGGCGGGTTTTCTCCGGGTCCTCCGGTTTCCCCCACCTTTCATTCCCCCAATTGCTCCATTATCACATTCTCTAACCTTCATTTCATCTCGTCCACTTCCTCACGCACATACGGGCCGACCACTCGTTCCAGGTTCTCCATTTTGTGGTTTCGTGTCGTTGGCCCTCCGACAGGCTTCTGACCCCTAGACATCCGCTTGAAAGTCTTAGGGGGATGTCTGTCTTAAATACGGGGAGGGTTTGCCGAAATTTTGCATTCCTCCAAAGACTTCGATGTCCATATCTTACTGGAAATATGTGCTTTGAATCCGCCTGAATCCATAAAAGCATTTTTAGAAAAAGATCCATGTGTGCGCTCATGTTGCTGTGAATAACATAACTCAAAACGAAAAGTTGATTAAATAATAACCTTTATATTTAAGTTCTTCGTCTTACAAGATTGTGAAGAAAGTTTTCCCACAGAATCTCCGCGCCCCTAGCTACCCCTTACATGAAACGTTTTTGCTTTTTCACGCACTTAAAAACCATCGGTCTAAGCCGGGTTTGAATTCATGACCTTGAGATCAAAAGACTTCCGCCTAACCAACTGACTATCGCTTTAGCCTAGTGTATTAACTTATTTCTCTTCTACTTATAACTAAGTAATAAGATCATTTATGCTAATGTGTAACATGAAGTAAAAGAATAATCTTTGTTTGGGGGACAGATAAAGGAAGTCATGTAAATGGAACACATCAGATTTTTACTTGCTCTATACGTACAGTGTACACTGTGTATAGAGAAGGTATTGCACTAAAAATCAGATACCGAGATTTCACAGAAGTACAAGTTTTGGGTCCCCATGAACCCAAACGAGAAACATTTTCAGAAAAGGTCCGTGTGTGCGTGTATTTAAGTTTGATATCTTCCAAGGATACGACATAAAGATTTTCAGGAAGATCCCCCCACCAGAAAGTACCCTTTACATGGAAAAATTTTCGACAATTTTGATTTTTTTTAAAAATGGCTCTAACGAATTTGATATAATAAAATTATTTAGATCCCAAATAAAATGTATATCTCGAATTTTCCGGAAATAGCCTCTGAAGATCTCTTTATTATGGATGAATTCTGCCTAACTGCTAAAGCGTAAGAGAAAGGCAAAAGCTTACTGCACAAAACATGTAGATCTCGTCAAAACACACAATTTATGTTCTTTGCGTTTTTGTAATGGAGGTAACCGTTTCCAAGATATTCCTTGTTATAATTTTCGATTATGAAGTACATACTACTTTTCTCAGACAGACAGTGTCCGTTTTTCCTTATTCCTGGCCAAGCAAAGAAGCAGTTTGCAATGACAATAGCATAACGATAGCTTTTGAAACATTTGACTATCACTTTAGCCTAGTGTATTCCCTTAGTTCAATCTTACTTATAAGGAACTAAAGCTTGTAAAGCAGTTAGAGAAGGTGATATGAGTGTAACACATCACCTTTTTTTTGTTTTAAACTGAGGGAGTTGTTTAGCTTTTTCATTAATAAATGTAGCGAAGTACAGTTTGATCTCGTTTTTCATTTGTATGACCAGTTTTAACTTATTCAGTCATTTGGAAGGCTATCATTTTTTAAACAACTGATAGATTTAGTAATTGTGTAAGCTGTAGAATGAAAGTTTGATCATTTTAACATTCATAACTCCAGACTCCACGAAGGATAGTGTTGATTTTAATTAAAGCAGAATTCCACCGCGGAAATTGAACCAGAACTTCTAAGTTCAGAAGTCAGTACTTAACCTGTCTAATCAGAAGTATAGTAAGCCACACAATATTAGATTCCATTTCCCAGGGAAGGCACGTTTTAAAATTCTAACAGGAGCATCTTTGTAAAACAGGTCTGCATGTGTGTGCAACGCTCAAGTTGATATTTAAAGAAAAGTTCCGTACTAATGTTCATAAACGATCGAAAGTTTCGATTTTATATTTTCTATTTTATTTTATTTTAATTAAAGTAATAATAATATTACTACTTTCTCTACACAAAAAATCGAAACAGAGATTGCACCGGAAATACACACTTTAGGGTCCCCTGTATTAAAAAATACTGATGTGTTCCATTCAAATGACTTTCTCTATATCTCTGCAACAAATTATTGTTAAAAAGCTTATGCTTCTATGTACTTCATACTAACCGAGAAAAAAAAATAGCACAAATAGTCTTATTACTTGCTTCCTTGTAAGTAGAAGCGAAATAAGGGAGTACTGCTGGTTAAAGTAATGGTCAAAAGTTGGTTGCTATGTAACTGAAGTTCCTTTGTTTGTATGGACCTGAATTGTTAAATCCCTGTATGAGAAAACTGTGTTTTTAAAGCTGAAAGCCAAAAACAAGGAGTAACTCAAAAACGATCAACTCCACGATAAAAATGTATATAACATAAATTGTGTGCTTTAAGGTGCTCTACATTTTTTGTGTGGTAGGTTTTTGTCCATTTCTTACGGTTTAGCAGTTAAGCAAAATTCCGTAAAATTCATCCAGAATAAAGTAGTCTTCAGAGGCTATTCTCAGAAAATTCAAGATATACATTTTATTTTTCATGTACATATCTTCAACATACGAAATTTTAATCAAAATCGTTACAGCCATTTTTGAGAAAATCAAAATTTTCGAAAAAAGTTCCATGTAAAAGGTAGTTTGGGTTGGGGGGATTTTCCTCAAAATCTTCGTGTAGCATCCCTGGAAGACACTAAACTTAAATACCAAGTTTGATATTTTACCGACTTTTCGTTTTTGAGTTATCGTGTTCACAGACACACGGACACACGGACACACACGGACCTTTTTCTGAAAATACTTTTTTTGGATACAGGGGACCCTAAAACATATATTTCCGGTGAAATCTCGGTATCGAATTTTTTGGTGGAGTGCAATACATTCTCTATACATTATGTGCATAGTGCGTATAGAGAAAGTAAAAAACAGTTTTAGAAAAATGTTCATGTATGTGTCCGTGCGCCTGTGAACACAATAACTCAACAACGAATAGTCAGTAAAATACCAAACTTGCTATTCAAGTTTAGTGTCTTCCAAGGAAAATCCCCCATTTAAACTACTCTTTACATGGAAAAAAATATTCTAAAATGTTTATTTTCTTTAAAAATGGATCCACCGATTTTGATTAAAATGCCGTATAAGTAATATATTTATATGAGAAAAAAAGTTTATCTTGAATTTTCTGGGAACAGTCTCTGAAGACCTCTCTATTCTGGGTGGATTTTGCTGAATGTTGCATAAATGGTAAAGCGTAAAAGAGAGAAAAACAGTAAAAAACACAATTTATGATATTTACAGCTTTTTCGTGGAATTCACTATTTTTCAGATATTCCTTGTCATTGGTTTCAGTTTTAAGAGAATACCCTAAGCTACAACGTTGGTTAAATTGGATTGTTATTGAAATATTATTATTTTTCACGGCCAGAAGTAAACAAAAAATAGATGACTTCATGTGTCAGAAAAGTAAAACTATTTTAAAATTGAAAGCAATGACAACGAAAATCTCCGAAATGGTTCTCTGCACAACAAAACTGGACATGGAATAAATTGCGTGTTTTGACGAGATCTAAACGTAAAGTTTTTGTCTTCTTACCAGTTACGTAAAAGTCATCCAGAACTTCAGAGGCTGTTTCCAGAAAATTCAAGATGTACATTTTATTTGTAATGTAATCATTGTGATAATGTCGTCCGTGTATGTGACCGTTCTCAGAGGTTCGCTCTGGTATGCGGCAGTAGAGCTGGAATGTTAGACATCTTAGTTGGCTGCCTAAACAACACGGAAGAGCGAGTGGAAATGTAATAGGAACTACCGGAAACTCGACTCTCGATTTTTTCTAAACTTCGCATCCAGTATTTCCTGCTAGTTTCCATGAACTTTTTGACGTCATTTTCTAGCTATAAAAGGAGGAAGATTTGGAGTGCAATGATGTTGTACTGTGAATTTTACTGAGTCGCGAGTGACTGGAGTGTTAGCGCACAGTGGTACGCGAGCCATTTTTGGCGTGCAGCTGTAAACTGTCTACGTGCCGAAACGCCCAGTGAATTATTTTCAGTAGTGAATCAAGGACTGTATTTTAACTAATTGTTGAGACAATGCAGACATCTGTTATAATAATTTTAATATACGGTATACAGCCAGCATTTTTCGCAAAATCTTCCATGAAAACGGTACTTGGCTGTGGAGGGATTTTCCTAAAAGTCTTTGTGTCACAACCCTAAAAGATAATGAACTTAAATACCAAATTTGGTATTTAAATGACTCTTCGTTTCTGAGTTATGCTGCACACACAAATTAATTTAAATTAAATTGTGTTTTATTTATGGACGCTCTTTACTGCTGCGGTTCTTAGCGTTCCATTCAATGGGCATAACATACTGCTTAATTTTGACCAGAGTCCTCATTATCGTTTTTACTTTCTCCATACGCACTATGTACATAGTGTATAGAGAAAGTATTGCACTCCACCAAAAAGTCGATACCGAGATTTCACCGGAAATATATGTTTTAGGGTCCCCAATATCCAAAAAAAAAGCATTTTCACAAAAAGGTCCGTGTGTGTGTGTGTGTCCGTGTGTCCGTGAACACAACTCAAAAACGAAAAGTCGGTAAAATACCAAACTTGGTATTTAAGTTTAGTATCTTCCAAGGATGTGACACAAAGATTTTGAGAAAAATCCCCCCACCCCCAATTACCCTTTACATGGAACTTTTTTCGAAAATTTTGATTTTCTCAAAAATGGCTCTAACGATTTTGATTAAAATTTCGTATATTAAACATATTTACGTGACAAATGAAATGTATATCTTGAATTTTCTGGGAATAGCCTCTGAAGAGTAGTTTATTCTGGATGAATTTTACTAAATTTTGAATAACTGCTAAACCGTAAGAGATGGATAAACACTTACTACACAAAAAACGAAGAGCACATTAAAACACACAATTTGTTTTATACATTTTTTTCGTGAAGTTCGTCGTTTTTGTGACATTCTTTATTTTTGGTTTCTGCTATGAAAAGCGCATACTTTTCTCATACTGGAACTTGTCAACTCCTATCCATATAAACAAAGGAACTTCATTGACATAGCAAGCTTTTGACTATCACTTTAACCTACGGTTGTCCCTTATTTCGCTTCTACTTACAAGGATGCGAATAGTAAGACTATTTCTGCTAATTTTTTTCTGATTAGCATAAAGTAAATAGAAGTATAAGCTTTTTAAGAATTATTTGTTTGCAGGGATATGGAGAAAGTCATGTGAATGGTACACATCAGGTTTTTTTTTTTTGTAGTGTTTAACACCAGCTTTAACTACTTATGGCACCGCAGGGGGTGACACTGATGATACATGAATGATAATGATGGAGCGCCGGTGGAATGCGATGGCGGGGGAAACCAGAGAAAACCCGTCCAACGCCGCTTTGTCCACCACAAATCTCACATGCGGTCGCTTGGGATCGAACCCCGGCCGTCTAGGTGAGTGGTCTAAACACTCAGCCACGGCGCAGCCGCTCTTTATTGGATGTGTGCTTTCATTTTCCTTCCAAAGGAGGCTTTGATAAGGATGTTTATACCCGAAAAAAAAAAAACATCAGCCTCCGCCGAGTTTTGAACTCGCGAACTTGTTTAGAATTTTTCCAAGGAGGACGAGAAACACACACACACACACACACACACACACACACACACACAGATTTTTCTTAAAAGTTTTTTTTTCTTTTTTGTTTTTGGACTAGGCGGATCTGAAAAGTATATTAACGTTGAAATCACGCAATCGAATTTTGTGTGCAATACAATGCTTTCTCTACCTACTATGTATGGAGGGCGGTGGGGCTACAACGGGTATTATCAAAAATTGGCTTAAACAGTATATAGCAAAGGCGTACCGAAAATAGATATAGCGCCGTGAAAAAAGTTAAAAGACGATTTTGTGATATATAGTAAACCGGCAGAAAATAGAATTTGAATACAGAAAAAAAAAAACGGGTATGTTCCATTCACGTGACTTTCTTTACATCTCTGCAACAAACATTGTTAAAAAGCTTATGATTATTTTTACTTCATGCCAATCAAAAATTAGCAGAAATAGTCTTATTACTTGCTTCTTTTTTTTTTGTGTGTTATTTAAAGCCCGCTTTAACTACTTACGGCAGGCGGTATTATTACTTGTTTCCATGCAAGTAGAAGGTAAATAGGGAAGTAGCATAGGCTCAGTATTCGTCAAAAGATGGTTGCTATGTGACTGAAGTTCCTTTGTACGGACAGGAATGAGAAAAGTATGTTATTTAAAGCAGAATCCAATAGCATGGAGTATATAAAAAACGATCCACTGCACAAAAAAATGTATATAACATAAATTGTATGCTCTAACGTGCTCTACATTTTCTTTTAAGTAAGTTTTTGTCTATCTCTTATGGTTTGCCAGTTATGTAAATTTCCGTAAAATGCATTCAGAATAAAGTAGTCTTCAGAGGCTATTACCAGAAAATTCAAGATATACATTTCATTTGGCATGTAAATATATTTAATATATGATATTTTAATCAAAAACATTAATGACATTTTTGAGTAAATCAAAATTTTCGAAAAAATTTCTATGTAAAGGATAGTTGGGGGTGGGGGTGTTTTCTTGAAAATCTTCGTGTCGCATCCTTGGAAGATATCAAACTTAAATACCAAATTTGGTATTCAACGGTCATTTAATTTTTGAGCTATGCTTTCCACAGACAGACAGACACACGGACCTTTTTCCAAAAATGTTTTTTCTTTTGGATTCAGGGGGACCCAAAACATGTATTTCCGTTGAAATCCCGGTATCGAATTTGTGGGTGCATTACAATACCTTCTGTATACACTATGTACATAGTACGTGTAGAGAAAGTAAAAACTCGTCCGATATGACCACCCAGGTTAAAGGACGTTAAACCTAATATGTATATATACAGGTTACTACAAAAGAAATAGACAACTTCAACTGCCTGTAAAACAAAAACTATTAGAGATAGCAACCTAATTATTTTGGAGGTATGTTGAGAAACTTTCAAAGTTTCGTTTGTTACTATTGGTAACGCTGTAGTGTTTTGTTTGTTGTTGCAGAAGCTGAAATGGCGGAAAATCCTGTGGAAAAGGCATATTGCGTGTTGGAATTTGCTAGAACGCAATCAGCAACTGTTGTCCAACGACATTTTAGAACACGTTACCACAAAAATGAAATGATGCGCTCACAAAAACCAGCATCGTCTTCATCATGTCGCAACATGTCGATGCAAAAGTCACGCTGTATGACCTTATCTTCTTCACTCAGAAACTGCAACATCTGTAATCTGTAAGGCATCATGTGCAGTCGCTTCCGCAAGATTTTCCATGCAGTTTGCTGTGGAATTTGTAATTGCATGCTTGCCCTAGATGTCGATTTCTGTGGGCTTCTTATGTAGGCAGAACGAACACGTTCAACGTTTTCTTCCGAAACTCTTGGTCTTCCCGAGCTCTTCCCTTTGCACAAACATCCCGTTGTCTCGAATTTTCTATACCAGTCGTAGATTGACTGTCTAGTCGGTGGCGTTTTGTGGTAACGTGTTCTAAAATGTCGTTGGACAACAGTTGCTGATTGCGTTCTAGCAAATTCCAACACGCAACATGCCTTGTATATATATATATATATATATATATATATATATATATAATATTTAAATGACAGCATTTCTTTAAAGCTGTTAGAAAATTTGTATCTTTAAATTCAGTTTTCTTAAAACATCATTTTTAGATAGTTATGTACCTTTCTCTCAGAGACTATGAGAGCTGTAAATCTGAACTTTCTGGACCACAATCGTGATATTATAGTGTATATTGATCATATTAATCTAACAACAACGTTGCAAAGTTTCCACATTTTTAATTTTTTGAATATGCAAATATATTTCTTATTTAATTTCTACTGAAATGTTATCATAGCTGAATAATTGAGGTTCAGAAGATAGCTAATTATACTAAGAACAAGCATGTAAATGTGAGATTATGTATTGCAAATAATATCAGAGAAAAAGGTACATGAATCCACATATTTGAAGACTAAGTTTTATTACTTTTCTGCTGAATGAAATACTTTTTATGGCCTCAACCACATAAGCTATTTTTGCAAACAACCACTTGAAATAATTGTTATGATTTATAGAATAATTCGTACAAATTTTTGGAATAACAATTGAATACTTTAAGAGCAGTGGTAATTCAACTCGCTTAAGGTGTAATTTCAATATGTTCAGACTACCTTGTCCCCTAATGGCGTGCCGTCATGTTGCCATGGTAGCTCATGTTTAGAGTGACTGGCTAAAGACCGGGAGATGCATGGTTCAAATTGAATTTTTCAGTCTTACTCTACCTATCCAACTCCTGTTTCTGTAAACATTGTATAGAGATATTTAGTATATGAGTTGTCAATACAGGGTGTTTTAAAACGACACCAAACGAAGATGTGGACCTTGTTGGTCATACCATACGTGATACGTGAATATAATTTTCAGCTTTAAATTTGGCATAAACAAAAACTTCCATAAAAGCACCATGGATTAGGCAGTCGTACATAAACAAATGGCACGTGCCTGGGTCACTCCAAGAGAGACGCCGGTTAGTAGCAAAGGTCCCAGTCGCGTGGTTTGATAGAAACACCGGCGCGGCACAGGTCACCTTAGTAATGGAAAACGTAGCAGGTGGGTTTTGTTATGTGTTTCGTATAACACGTTCTGAGGTTGTTTACGTGGAGAATGATAACCGTTGTTCCTTCGCTGCCTAATCCACAACGTTTAAACATACATAAAACTTTAAATTTAAGAGTTTCAAAGTTGCAACATCAAGTTTCGGACAAGTCAAACTGTAAACTAATCGACTGCTAACTTCGTTTAGGTATCATTTTGAGACAACCTCTATATGTGAATATGTAGGTGTAGTTGTGAGTGGGTGTGTGTGTGTGTAATGTGTGATATCAGAATGTTCTTTTTTTGTTGATTTATTGTTCTGTTGTTGTAGCGCGTTTGTGTGTGTGTGTGTGTGTGTGTGTGTATAAAATAAGAATAGGGAATAATTTAAATTCAAGTATATTTAGTGAGCATGCACGGATATCTGTTACATACGACTGTGTGACACAATTGATGTATTATTATGTACTTAATAAATACTACTATTACTACTATGTAATTACATAGTAAGAGTAGATAAAGTAAAACATCTGATGTCCTACACTCACATGACTTTCTCTAGCTGCTCTACAAACTTCCTATAAAAAGATTATTCTTCTTTCTACACAATGCTAATCCAATAAACATTAGCAGAATGCTCTTATTACTTAGTTCTTATAAGTAAAAGGGAACTAGGTTAAACTGATAGTCAAATGTTTTAAAAGCCATCCTTATGCGATTGTCATTGCAAATCGCTTCTTTGCTTGGCCAGGAGTAGAACAAAAGAAAAACGGACACTTCCTGTCTGAGAAAAGATTAAGTAATTCAAAATTGAGACCAATAACAAGGAATATCTCTGAAACGGTTACCTCCACAACAAAAACGTAAAGGACATACATTTTGTGTTTTGACGTGATCTATATTTTTTGTGTGGTGAGTTTTTGTCTATCTCTTACGGTTTAGCAGTTAAGCAAAATTCATTCAAATAAATAGGTCTTATGAGGATATTCCCAGAAAATTCGAAATATACATTTTATTTCGGATATAAATAGCTTTAATATACGGGATGTTAATAAAAATCGTTAGAGCCATTTTAAGAAAATCAATTTTTTTTAAAAATGTTCTCTGTAAAGGGTAGTCGGGGTTGGGGGGATTTTTCTCAAAATCTTAGTGTCGCATTCCTGGAAGATACTAAACTTAAATACCAAGTTTGGTATTTTACCGACTTTTCGTTCTTGAGTTATCGTGTTCACAGACACACACACGAACCTTTTTCTGAAAATACTTTTTTTGGATTCAGGGGATCCTAAAACATGTATTTCCGGTGAAATCTCGGTATCGAATTTGTGGGTGGAATACAATACTCCTCTATCCCTATGTAATTGTACATACGGAGCTAGAGAAAGTAAAACTCCTCCGTTAAGGAACTATTTTATTCCTATATCACGTAGGAATCAAATCCGTATACCTTTTAATTTTATCCCAAAAAAAAAAGCATTTTCAGAAAAAGGTCCGTGTCCGTGTGTCCGAGTGTCTGTGAACACGATAACTCAAAAACGAAAAGTAGCTAAAATACCAAACTTGGTATTTAAGTTTAATATCTTCCAGGGATGCGACACGAAGATTTTGAGAAAAATCCTCTCCCCCTAACTACCCTTTACATGGAACTTTTTCGAAAATTTTGATTTTCTTAAAAATGGCTCTAACGATTTTAATTAAAATATCATATATTAAAGATATTTACTTAGCAAATAAAATATATATCTTGAATTTTCTGGAAATAGCTTCTGAAGACCCGTTTATTCTGGATGAATTTTGCTTCATTTGGCATAACTAGTAAATCGTAAGAGATAGACAGAAACTTACTATACAAAAAATTGAGGTCTTGTTAAAATACACAAGTTATGTCATATACATTTTTCTCGAGGAGATTACCGTTTTCGAAGTATTCATTGTTATTAGTTTCAGTTGTAAAGTACTTATACTTTTCTCAGATGGGAGTGTCCGTTTTTCTTTTGCTCTACTCCTGGCCAAGAAAAGAAGCGATTTGTAATGACAATCGCATAACGATAGCTTTGAAAACATTTGACTATTGGTTTAGCCTAGTGTATTCCTTTACTTTCTTCCTACTTATACGGAACTAAATAATAAGAGCATTGTGCTAATGAGTACCACGATTAGCAAGGTGAAGAAAGAAGAAGAATCTTATGTATGAAGTTTGTAGAACAGCTAGAGAGTGTCATGTGAGTGTAACACATCAGATTTTTTAGATAAGTTTAAGATAATATTTGTCCGGCATTTTGTTTGCGTTAATCTGAAAATCTTGTTTGTTACAAGCTGTACCTTTGCTTACACAGAACATATTCGGTCAGTATGAAAGAGGACTTTTAAAAGTGTTAAGGCAGAATGTACTTAGTGGAATTAGTCGCCAGGCTGGGCAATATTTCGGAATTACGGAACACTCGTACAGCTGCGTCCTTGTTAAATTCGCGTGTCGCCATTTCCCAGCTCCAAATGTATTGTTTTTGTTAAAGTAATTCTTTTTAATATTCCACAAGAACCGTGAAAAATATCTCTCTCTTCTCTTGTTGCTTCACGTAGCTGTGTGCATTACAGTGAACTGACAACACGCTCGCGTAATTCCACAGTAACAAGAAAATAGTACTTCCACTCAAAAAATCTGATGTGTTCCATTCACATGACTTTCTCCATATCTCTATAAATTATAATTGTTAATAGGCTTATCTTTTATTTATTTGATGCTAATCGAGAAAAATTAGCAGAAATAGTCTTATTTCTTGCTTTATTGTAAGTAGAAGCGAAATAAGGGAGTACCATAGGTTAAAGTGAAAGCCAAAAGCTGGTTGCTATTTGACTGATGTTCCTTTGTATTAACAGGAGTTGACAAATTCCTGTATGAGAAAAGTGTAAGTCTTTCAAATATGAAACCAAGAAAAACGAATATCTCAAAAACGATCAACTCCAGGAAAAAAATGAATATAATATAAATTGTGAGTTTTAACGTGCTCTACATTTTTTGTGGGTTAAGTTTTTGTCCATCTCTTACGGTTTAGTAGCTATGAAAAATTCATCCAGAATAAAGTAGTCTTCAGAGGCTATTCCCAGAAAATTCAAAATATACATTTTATTTGTCAGGTAAATAACTTTAATATACGATATTTTAATCAAAATCGTTAGAGCCATTTTTTAGAAAATCAAAATTTTCGAAAAAAGTTCCATGTAAAGGGTAGTTTGGGGTGGGGGTATTTTTCTCAAAATCTTCATGTCGCATCCCTGGAAGCTACTAAACTTAAATACCAAGTTTGGTATTTTACCGACTTTTCGTTTTTGAGTGATCGTGTTCACAGGCACACGGACACTGACACATGGACACACGGAGCTTTTTCTGAAAATACATTTTTTGGATGGAGGGGACCCTAAAACATATATTTCCGGTGAAATCTCGGTATCGAATTTATTGGTGGAGTGCAATACATTCTCTATTCACTATGTACATAGTGAGTATAGAGAAAGTAAAAATGTAAACACTACCTGATCACTACATGGTCTTTAAAACACTCGAGTCTGCGTTTTTAATGCGATACTTTGCTCAATTTATTTACGTATTTATTAGTGGTTTCATTCTTTTTTACTTTCTCTACACGTACTATGTACATAGTGTACAGAGAAGATATTGTACTCCACCCAAAAATTCGATGCCGAGATTTAACCGGAAATATATGTTTTAGGGTCCCCTCTATCCAAGAAAAGTATTTTCAGAAAAAGGTCCGTGTATGTGTGCGTGTGTGTCCGTGTGTCCGTGTGTCTGTGAACACGATAACTCAAAAACGAAAAGTCGGTAAAATACCAAACTTGGTATTTAAGTTTAGTATCTTCCAGAGACACGACACGGAGATTTTCAGAAAAATCCCCCAACCCCAAATTACCCATTACATGGAACTTTTTTCGAAAATGTTGATTTTCTAAAAAATGGCTCTAACGATTTTGATTAAAATATCATATATTAAAGATATTTGCCTGACAAATACAATGTATATTTTGAATTTTCTGAGAATAGCCTCTATAGACTACTTTATTCTGAATGAATTTTACGGAATTTTGAATAACTGCTAAACAGTAAGAGATGGACAAAAAGTTACTACACAAAAAATGTAGAGTACGCTAAAATACACAATTTATGTTACGTACATTTTTTTCGTGGAGTCGTCGTTTTTTAGTCATTCCTTGTTTTTGTTTTCTGCTATGAAAACTTTTGCTTTTCTCATATAGGAATTTGTCAGCAGCTTTCATACAAACAAAGGAACTTCAGTGACATAGCAACTAGCAAGGAATAAAGCAAACATAGCAACAAGGTACCAAGTATTAAGACTATTTCTGCTCATTTTTTCTGATTAGCATAAAGTAAATAGAAGTATAAGCTTTTAAGAATAATTTGTTGCAGGGATATAGAAAAAGTCATGTGAATGGTACACATCAGATTTTTATTTTTATTTTCTGTACACGTACTAAGTACGTAGTGTATAGAGAAGATATTGCAGTTCCATCCCAAAAACCTGATGTGTTCCATCCACGTGACTTTCTCTACATCCCTGTAACAAATTATTGTTAAAAACTTTTGCTTCTGTCTATTTCATGTTAATCGAGAAAAACATAAGCAGAGATGCCTTTTTGTAAATAGACGGTAAATAAGGGATTACACCAGGCCAAAATGCTAGTAAAATATTTTAAAACAGGTTCCCAGGTAGATGAATTCCATTTCTTTGTATTGCCAGTATGTGAAAAATGTTAAGTGTTTGAAAGCTGAAAGCAATAACAAGCAATATCTCAAAATGGTCAACTCCATGAAAAAATAGATCAACAAGATCTACACTTTTTGCGTAGTAAACTTTTGTCTAACGCTTATGGTTTACTAGCTATGCAAAATTCAACAAAATGCATCCAGAATTAAGAGGTATTTAGAAGCTATTCCCAAAAAATTCAAGTTATATGTTCCATTTGTCGTGTAACTGGTTTAATATCTTTAATATAGAGTATTTTAATAAAAATCATTAGAACCATTTCTGAAAAAAAATAACATTTTTGATATTATTTCCATGTAAAGGGTAGTTTGGGGCGGGGGAATTTTCCTCAAAATCTTCGTGTCGATTCCTTGGAATATAGTTAACTTATATACCAAGTTTGGTATTTTACCGACTTTTCGTTTTTGAGCTGTCGTGTTCACAGACACACGGACATACTGACACACACACACATATACACACACGGAATTTTTTCTAGAAATACCTTTTTTTAGGGGGGGGATTCAGGAGACCCTAAAACGTCTATTTTCGGTGAAATCTCGGTTTCGAAATTTTACTTTCTCTGCACGATTTATGTACATAGTGTATAGAGAAGATATTGCAATGCACCCTAAAGAGTCTATTTCCAGAGAAATTTCGACATCGTATTTTTGAGTGGACAGTAATACCTTCTCTATACACTATACTCAGACGTGTAGAGAAAGTTAAAGTTCGATACCGAGGTTTCACCAGAAATAGATGTTTTAGGGTCCCCTGTATAAAAAAACATGTTTAGAAAAAGGTCCGTATGTCTGTGAGCACGATAAGTCAAAGCGAAAATTCGGTAAAGTACCAAACTTGCTATAAAAGATTAGTGTCGTCCAAGTTTTCGACACCAAGATTTTGAGGAAAATTCCTCCACCCCAAACTACCCTTTACAAGGAAAAAATTTGAGAAAATGTTGGTTTTCTAAAAACTGACTGACGATTTTGATTAAAATACCGTATAGTAAAGGAGTTTACATGCCAAATAAAACGTATATCTTCAACTTTCTGGGAATTGCCTCTGAACACCTGTTTATTCTGGTTGGATTTTATATAACTAGCAAACCGTAACGGATAGGCAAAAATGTACTACACAAAAATGTAGAGCTCGTTAAAACACCCAATTTATGTCATATAAACTTTTTTCGTAGAGCTGACCATTTCTACTCTCTCTACACGTACTGTGTACATAGTGTATACTCGTAGATAAGGTGTTGCACTCCACCCAAAAAATCGATACCAAGATTTCACCGGAAATATATGTTTTAGGGTCCCCTATATCCATAAAAAAAAAAGCATTTTCACAAAAAGGTCCGTGTATGTGTGTGTGTGTGTGTGTGTGTGTGTGTGTGTGAACACGATAACTGAGAAACGAAAAGTCTGTAAAAAACAAAACTTGGTATTTAAGTTAGTATCTTCCAGGGATGGGATGCGACGCGAAGATTTTGAGAAAAATCCCCCTCAAACTACCCTTTACATGGAATTTTTTTCGAAAATGTTCATTTTCTCAAAAATGTCTGTAACGATTTTGATTAAAATATCATATATTAAAGATATTTAATTGAGAAATAAAATGTATATTTTGATTTTTCTGGGAACAGCTTCGGAAGACAAGTTTATTCTGAATGAATTTTACGGAATTTTGCATAACTGCTAAACCGTAAGAGATAGACAAAACCTTACCACACAAAAAATGTAGAGCACATTAAAAGACACACTCTATGTTATGTACATTTTTTTCGTGGAGTTGATCATTTTCGAGTTATTCCTTGTTATTGGTTTCAGCTTAAAAAACATACTTTTCTCATACAGGAATTTGTCAACCCCTGTCGATAGAAACAATGGAACTTCAGTCACACAACAACCAGCCCTTGACTATCATTTAACCTATGGTACTCCCTTATTTCGCTTCTACTTACAAGGAAGCAATCAATAAAATTATTCCTGCTAATTTTTCTCGCTTAGCATGAAGTAAATAGAAGAATAAGCTTTTTAACAATAATTTGTTGCAGAGATTTAGAGAAAGGCATGTGAAAGGATCAAATCAGATTTTTGAGATATTTGTTTCGGTTTTAAAATACTTAGAGCTTTTCACATACGGGAGTTTCTGAACTCCTGGTAATATATAGAAACGGATTTCATCCACATGGTAACCAGCTTTTAATGTCGTATTAGTCTAGTGCTTTCCCTTATTTCCTTTCTGCTTACAAGAAAGCATTTCTGCTAATATTTATCTCAATTAGATAATCCCTTCATTGATAGATGCTTAACAATAATTTCTTACAGAGATGTAGAGAAAACCATGTGAATGGTACATATCAGATTGTTTATAGCAGCGTAGCAGATGTAAACGGCTTATATTGTAAATAACCACTAAAACGCATTCAATGAAAAAGTATCCAATAATTTTACAAATTGTGTGAAAGTTTGCGTTTCCATGTGCTCTTGTGAGTTTACATAATAGCCGCCACTGATTATAAATATGTTATCAAATAGTCTGTATAAGAAATAAGAGCTCAGCACTAGAGACTTATAAACCAGTATACGTCACCGATTTGCAACACCTGCAGGGCTGGTTTTTTTTTTTTTTTTACTTGCTCTAGCCCACATGAACAATGTACATAGTGGATAGAAAAGGCATTGTAATGCCCTCTAAAATTGATACCAAGATTTCATCGTAAATATATGTCATGGATCTCCCTGAATAAAAAAAAAAAGCATTTTTAGAAAAAGGTCCGTGTGTGTACGTGTGCTTGTGTATGTGTGTCTATGGACAGCATAGATCTAAACGAAAAAGTTCGTTAAATACCAAACTTGGTATTTAAGTTCGGTAATTTCCAAGGATGGGACACCAAATTTTTTAAGAAAATCCTCTCCGCCCCGAACTACCCTTTACATGGAAAACATTTCGATATTTTTAATTTCAAAATGGCTCTAAAGATTTTGATTAAAATACTTTATGTTTAAGCTATTTTTATAACAAACGAAATGTATATCTTGAATTTTCTGGGAATAGTCTCCGACTACTTTCTTCTGGATGACTTTTGTATAACTAGCAAACCGTAAAAATATACAAAAACTTACTTACAACTTTTTTTTTAGAGCTAACCGTTTTTGGGATATTTCGGATTATTGGTTTCAATTTTAGCCACTTAAACTTTTCTCAAACGGGAAGACATTTTTCTTTTCGGCTCTCGTTTGATTATTTCTGGCCAGCAAAGGGATTGGAATTTCAATTGTGTCACATAGTGACCGGTTTTTATAGCAAGAGACCATCACTTTAGGCTGTGCATATTCTTATTTCCCTTCTACTTACAAGGAAGCTAGTAATAAGACTAATAATTCTGCTAATGTTTATCTCGATTATCAGGAAATATGTAGAATAATAAGCTTTTTAACAATAATTTGTTACCTAAATGTAGTGAAAACAACGTGAATGGAACACATTGGATTTTATTTTTAAAAGTAATATATTTATAAACTGCTCGAGGAAGGTAGCAATAAATCAGAAGCGGATGTTCCTAACATATAGTGTTTTAAAAGTAAATCATGGTTACTGATGTGCATTTTTACTTTTTCTAGCCCCATATGTATAGTGTACATAGTGGATAGAGAAGCTATTGTATTCCACCCAAAAATTCGATGTCGAAATTTCACCGGAAATATATGTTTTGCGGTCCTCTGAGTCCGAAAAAAGCATTTTTAGAGAAAGGTCTGTGTGTGGCTGTCTGTCTGTGTGTGTCTATAGATAGCATAGCTCAAAAACGAAAAGACCGTTAAATGCCAAACTTCCAAGTATGCGACATGAAGATTTTGAGGAACCCCCCCAAACTACCCTTCACATGGAAAAAAGTTCGTAAATTTTGATTTTCTCAAAAATGTATCTAACGATTTTTATTAAAATATCGTATATTAAAGATATTTAAACAACAAATAAAATGTATAACCTTGAATTTTCTGAGAACAACCTCTGAATACCTCTTTATCCTGGATGAATTGTGGTGGATTTTGCATTACCAGTAAAACATAAGAGATAGACAAAAACATACTACACAAAATATGTAGACCTCGATGAAACACGCAATTTATGTCACATATATTTTTTCGTGGAGTTGACTATTTTTGAGATGTTCCTTGTTATATGCTTTATAAGCAACACGCTTATAAAAGATTTGACTATTGTTTTAGCCTGGTGTATTCCATGATGTTTTAACTACGCTGTCCACAGACATACACACACACTCACGCACACACACGGACATTTTTCCTAAAATGCTTTTTTATTATTTTTTTTTTTGGATTCATGGGGACCCAAAACACGTATTTTCGGGGAAATCTCGGTATGGAATTTTTGGGTGCAATACGATACCTTCTATATAGACTATGTACCTAGTTAGTGAAGAGAAAGTAATAAACTTTTGTACAACGTTTGTTTGCAGAATAGGTAGAGAAACTCATGTGAATCAAACACAATAGATTTTGTTATGTTACGACTACCAAATACGAGAAAATCTGTGAAACTATGTATTTTTTATAAAAAGAAAATATAAATAGTAATATAACATACATCATAATACAACAATTGTTCTACCAATCATGGACCTACAGAATATGAAAGGTAGATTGCCATATCAAACCAAAATGTTCCATACCGTCACTGCAAAGAAGGAATTATTAGTTTCTGCTTTCCGCACATGTAATGTCGCACAGTACACATTTTATTAACTTGGATTGGAGCTCGTCCTGTTGAAGATCCTTATATTTTAACAGGGCAAATTTTAACTATCTTATATTTCCTTTATTATAGTATTGAGCTTTATTAATTTAACTATTTTGGCAGAAGAAAGTGTAACAAATTTAGAATCTGTAAATGTGATACAGGAAGATTATATATTCATTCAATAGATCTGTTTATTTGCGATGGATATAAAACAGGTCGGTTGGAAGGCGATTCAGAGCGTGCAGCAACTTTATTAATTTAACTATTTTGGCAGAAGAAAGTGTAACAAATTTAGAATCTGTAAATGTGATACAGGAAGATTATATATTCATTCAATAGATCTGTTTATTTGCGATGGATATAAAACAGGTCGGTTGGAAGGCGATTCAGAGCGTGCAGCGAGCCAAGGTTAACCAGTTTGTAACGCCTCTTATACATTATTCGGCTGCTTCAACTACTTCCCCCGGTGCCAAGCTGTATTGCATGCTGCAGGCAGACTCCTGCGCTGTCCTAATGAGTAATTATAAAAGCGAATTACTAGCAATTATAGGTTTTTGCAGTGATTGAAACAGAAACAATTATGTTGAATCGCTTAAACAGAGAGGCCATACCCACTCTCCTGCCTCCCGGCTATGAGCCTGTAGGTCACTTTAGAAACGGCTTAGTTTCTCTCACAGCTAATAGTATTTTAGCGCACTTTACCTCACAGAACTTAACTAGACGGGACTGAATTCGCTTCCTGACGCTATCTTGAAGGAACTGCAATTAAATTCGTTTGCTATGGAACAAAAATGTTGAGCTGGCCGCACAAAAATAGTTGGCCTACACACATTCGCACGAAATACAAAAGCGGCGGTGTTCCGTTTGTTTGCCTTAAATATTTATGACGTTCCCTGCGGCGATTTTCACTAGCGTTCTGTTTAATCATATTGAAATGCGGTGCGCTGCTGGCAAAATCCGACTGAGCAAAAAAAAAGGGCAGTAATGGAAATGTAGGCCTGGCTATCGGCTATATTAGTTTTAATTAAACCAGGTGCGAGGCGATGTCTATAAACCTCTCATATGAGATCAAGAACAGACGTCTTGTGCTGCAGAAGCACGAAAACTTGGTTTGTGACATTCACATGACATTCTCCACCAACTAAGTTTACTATTACATCTCTTCATCAAACTAGTCTAATTATAGCTTATTTATCTGCCTAAACAATAATAACAACTCCGTTGTTAGAGTGGTCAGAGAGCTGATTTCTCCCCCGGAGGTCCCGGCTTCGATTCCTGGCCGGGGCATGGAATTATTCTTTAACCAGAATTATTCTCTATTCCCCACAGAGTCTGGAACTATGAATGTGTGTGTGTTTAATGACTTAAAATGTTTAACTAATGTACTAAACCCACAGTAATATGAGTTGTTTCATAAGTCAAAGCCCCCAATATGATCTTTGAAGTTAAAGGGGGTATAAAATTAAAAAAATTAAGATTATAACGATTTAAAATTTTCAAGAATTGTTTTAATTACATCAAAGAAAAGAAAAATAAATATTTTGCGAGATTGTTAATTACTTGGCGAAATTAATTCTTTTAAACAGAACTATATTGGCAACTGTGACTAGGTACTGATCTATTGCGGTCTACCTTCCCCCAGGTAAGGGATGATAGGTGGCGAAACCACAGGCCGGCACACAGGAAACGACGGAGCTAAGTGCAGAGACGCACGGAAATCCCTAACAGTCACTAGATGGGATCCCTGGCGCAACAGGAAGGCCATACAAGCACCGGGAGGCCGAAAGGAGGCCTCTACAACGACACCTAGCCTCAACCAGGGTGAAGAGAGTTTCACTCGGAGCAAGCAACCGTGCCATCTGCCTGCAAAGCCTCAAGTCACACCTGTGCATATCTGAAAGATGAAGAAGGGAAATGAAATGAAGGAATAAAAAGGAAGGAACCGTGGTGGATGTACAACACCCCAGCATTTGCCTAAGTGGTTCCAGAAAACCACGGAAAACCCGCAAGGCTTCCTTCGGAAGGGAAGTAAAGCCGTTAGTCCCGTGTCGTAGATTTACGGCACGTAAAAGAATCTCAAGCCTGATAGAGAGGCCTCTGAGCAAAATTAAGCGGTCTTTCACGCCAAATTTAGAATGGGACGCTGAGAACCATAGTAGTTAAAGAGCGTCCATAAATAAAACTACATTTACATTTCCGGTACGGTCTTTCTCTACCTACTATGTATGTGGTAGTGAAAGTAAAAATGAATTTGAAACTTTTGAAAGGTATTTCCGTAGTTTGCACGACACACGTGACTGTTACACGTCAGAATATTTGATAAAATATCGAATGTTGTGTTAATTAGAACTGTATCGTGTCACGAATGTACAAATGAGGTCTTTATGGAGAGTGATGAGGATTCATTTTTAACCTCTCCAAGTGTCCATTCCAATAAAGAAACAAAGGCGGTTTTCATGACATTCAACTGTCTCATCTGAACACAATCAGGTCTTTTGATGTCACAGATTTCAATAACACAGTTTTTCGCTCAGAGACTCTGCGGTTCGACTCTCTGCACATGCAGCAGGGGGTGAGAAGTAATAGAAGGCTCTTTGGCATAAATTGGGCACCAAAATGTGACAATATGAGCACAGTGGGACATCAATATGCGGTATACAGACCACTATGTTGCATAAACGTTGCGGTTTCGGACTTCTTTTATTTATGACGTCACGTAATTGTGGACCCTGGGGTTTCCCATCACGTTTCATCTCGGTGGTCACAAGAAACGAAAACAAACTCTCTGTTTTTGAATCTTCGCTCTTGTCAAACATGTAGCCCTTCATCGGGTTGCTTTTTCTAACCGAAACTCAAGATGAAACGTAATACATTAAAAATTCAATTTGTTACGCTGACCACAAAATCCAAAAGAACCCATTGATCAGTTTATATAAAATTATATATTGAATGCTTTATTGACAACTACAAAGTCATATAATAAATTGAGCGTTTCATAATACGATACAATTTTTACTTTCTCTACACACACTATGTGCATAGTGTATAGAGAACGTATTGCACTCCACCCAAAAATTCGATACCGACATTTCACCGGAAATATATGTTTTAGGGTCCCTTATATCCAAAAAAAAAAGCATTTTCACAAAAAGGTCCGTGTGAGTGTGTATCCGTGTGTCTGTGAACATGATAACTCAAAAATGAAAAGTCGGTAAAATACCAAACTTGGTATTTAAGTTTAGTATCTTCCAGGGATGCGACACGAGGATTTTGAGAAAAATCTCCCCACCCCAAACTTTTTTTGAAAATTTTGATTTTATTAAAAATGGCACTAATGATTTTGATTAAAATATCGAATATTAAAGATATTTACCTGACAAATAAAATGTATATCTTGAATTTTCTGGGAATAGTCTCTTAAGACTACTTTATTCTGGATCAATTTTACGGAATTTTCCATAACTGCTAAACCGTAAGAGATGGATAAAAACTTACCACATAAAAATGTGGAGCACTTTAAAACACACAAATTATGTTATATACATTTTTTACGAGGAGTTGATCGTTTTTAAGATATTTCTTGTTTTTAGTTTCAGCTTTGAAAATCATACAGGAATTTGCCAACTCGTTTCCATACAAACAAAGGAACTTCAGTCACATAGTAACCAGCTTACTTTAGCTTGTGATACTCCCTTATTTCGCTTCTACTTACAAGGAAACAAGTAATAAGACTGTTTCGGCTAATTTTTTCTCAATTAGTATGAAGTAAATAGAGGCATAAACTTTTTTGCAGAGATGTAGAGAAAGTCATGTGAATGGGAACCATCAGATTTTTACCTTCTCTACTACGCAGGTATTAGAGACAAATTGTATTCCTCATAAATATTTGAAAATGTATCGGAAATATAATACTTACGGACCATTTTACTTTTTCTAGCCCAAAAAATTATATTCAGGGATTCCACCTGAAATATGTATTTAGACCAGTTGAATAAAAAAATTATAAATATGTCGTGTGTGTGTGTGTGTGGAGGGGGGCAGTGTTTGATATTTAACGGAGTCAGCATCTTCCAAGAAAATCCCCCACCCCAACTACTTTATATGGGACATTTTTCGGAAATGCCTATTTCGTCAGAAATGGCTATAACAATTTTTATTAAAATATCATATGCTTAAGATATTTTCATGAAAAGTTTATTTGTGTAACAGAAAAACTGCTCCGCAAGGAGCATTTCACAGGAAGAAAAAAACTGAATATATCAAAAACGCTGATTTAATACATGGCTAACATTAAAATCTACCAGGTTTTTAGGTTAGACCCTCGGCTTTCCTTTTCCTCTCCCCTACTGCTGTCTTTTCTGTTCTTTTCTTACCGATTCCAGTAGTTTCACCTCAGTTTTACTGTAGCTCCAGTTAAGGCATTTAAAATAGCTCCCACCGGGTGTTCAACTATATCTTTTTCTATTCAGAAATGTTTAAATTATTTTATGGAATTAAGATTTAAAACGTTGAATTTTTGTGATTTTACATGAAATTTCAGTTATTATATATATATATATATATATATATATATATATATATATCCCTAAAGTAAGTACAGCAGCACCGCTGTTTACGAGAAAAATAGCAGAAGAACGTAATTTTTACCTTAAATTTATATATAAACCTAGTTTCTAAAATTGCAGCATATAACACTAATGTTTATCCCGACCCCCTCCTGAACCCCACATTACTCTTTCTCTAAATACATCGTTTCCTCAATAAATACATTTCATTAAATATACTAAATATACAACATATACAAAATATTGTGAACATAGATAAAATATATTAGATAACACGATACAAAATTAGGTTTAGTAAATAGTATTCTACGTAAGTATTGTATAAATTAGAAATGATTTATTAAAATTAATTTTTATCAGTAATACCACGAGTGTTTTCATCTTGTCGATAATTCACGACCGGAGCAAAGCGACAGGAGTCAATTGTTCTAAGAGATGAAAACACGAGTTGTATTTGATACGATAATTCAGCTCCGCTATTAAAGCGCCAATGGAATAGCCGAGATTAGGCAATTTCCACCAATCGCGGACATCTGACTGGAGTGATATTGTCGAAAAATCTTATCGCAGCTGATATTCATTTTTTACTTTCTCTATACGTACTGTGTACATAGTGTATAGAGAAGGTATTGCACTCCACCAAAAAATTCGATACCGAGATTTCACCGGAAATATATGCTTTAGGTTCCCCTGTAACAAAAAAAGAGTATTTTCAGAAAAAGGTCCGTGTGTCTGTGAACACGATAACTCAAAAACGAAAAGTCGGTAAAACACCCAACTTGATATTTAAGTTTGGTATCTTCCAGGGATGCGACACGAAGATTTTGAGAAAAATCCCCCACCCCAAACTACCCTTTACATAGAACTTTTTTCGGAAATTTTGATTTTCTAAAAAATGGCTTAACGATTTTGATTAAAATATCGCATATTAAAGACATTTACCTGACAAATAAAATGCATATTTTGAATTTTGTGGGAATAGCCTCTGAAGACTACTTTATTCTGGGTCAATTTTACGGAATTTTGCATAACTGCTAAACCGTAAGAGATGGAGAAAAACTTACCACAAAAAATGTAGAGCACTTTAAAACAGACAATTTATGTTATATACATTTTTTTCGTGGATTTGATTGTTTTTGAGATATTCCTTGTTTTTAGTTTCAGTTATAAAAGACATGTTTTTCTCACACAGGACTTTGTGAACTCGTGTACATAAACGAAGGAACTTCAGTCACATAGCAACCAGCTTTTGACTAAGTTATTGATAGAAAACAGTTGTTCACAGGCGTATGTGGAATCAAACACTGAGATCCTTTTCGCAGCTAGCCTGTGTAGTCGTGGATATTTTTGTTGAGGTGCAGTCTTGTAAATATTATTGTTGAAACGATCTTTATCTCTTATATCACTCTGAAGATCAACAAGTTCAAGCTGCAAATCATGAGACACCGTTTCAACTGATGTTGAGAAAGGAATTGAGAGACTTTGAAATTCCTTCTCAAGTGAATAAAGGTTTTGAAATCTAGAATCGAATTCATTTTGAATTTCAATTAATACTTCAACGTAATCACTGAACACCGCTCCTTCACAAGGACTTTGTAAGTTTGGTAAGTGAGCCATGTTGCACTGAGATATTTTTTTTTTTTTTTACAAATGATCTCGGGGTCCATGGAGTTTAAAGTTACTCGACATTCGTCTTCTCAGGATAAGGGAAAACCCCGAAAAAAAACCTTATCCGGGCAACTGACCCTAAACGAGATTCGAACTCACGACCTTTTGTATGTGAGGCAGACACGCTACCACCACACTACCCAGGCGGGCTTACTGAGAATTTTTTCCAGCTGCTATGAAAAAGTAATCACTTTCCCACGCAACGTTGAAAGTATTTGCCTTTTAGATTCCTCCATTATAGAAGGATTCGTATGCAGGGAGCGTTAGCAACACAACACATAGTCCACCAGACAACTGCTTTAAAACTGCCCTACTACGTCATTCTTCTCTATGACACAGTCACCTGTCATTGTGGCTTGCCCGCTCCTACCGACCGTTCACGCTCAAAGAGCGCTCTTTGTGCACCTTTGTCTTAGAACAATTCATTTGTCGATAATTCACGATCCGAGCAAAGCGAATGAAAACACTCGTGGTATTACTTATGGTAAAACGCTACAAAATTAATCTAGTATTGTAGAAATTAGCAATGTCACGTTGTAGACAATGGATATCACGTGAATACCGAGAAGAAACAATTCGCTACTGCCCAGGTATTGGCGTCACTGTATTGCTACAGATAAACAGAAGAAAGATGGATCACAAAGACGGTCCTAAATTACCAGAAATGCGAAGCAAGGCACAACTTATCTTTGTTTCCTCGTAACGTTTAATGTTTACACAAGAAAATGAGCGGCACAACAAAATGCGGTAAAGTTTGTAACGCAAACTTTTAATATGCCAGCTACGTGAGGAAGAGATCTAAACTCTGCTTTATGTGTAAACAAAAGGAAACTTTATAACGTCGAGCATTTTGTGTTCATCGGCGTGGAACAGAGGAGAGTTCCTGACTCCGAGTAACGCTGTTTCGATACATCTGAATGTGACTTTGAGAACGTACCCTCTAGTCATTTTATACACTAACTTGCCTTAATATTTGACAGCAAGAATCTTATTTTTATATTCAGGGCGATCCAAATGAACCTTAACCAGTTTAATAGGCCATAATTTCTCTCTGAAAGCTTGTAGAAATGTGAAAATTGTTTTAATGATCTCAGCTGCTCAGGGAGAATCGACAATAATCATGGCAACCATCGATCAATACCATCTGTTGACTATATTGTTGATGGGGGACATTTCTTTAAAATTTTCGTGTCGCATCCTGTACTTATACGTGCGTTTTTTGTTTTTTTTTTGTTTTTTATGTTTAACGCCCGCTTTAACTACTTATGGCACCGCAGGCGGTGACACTGATGATACATAAATGATGATGGAGCACCGGTGGAATGTGATTGCGGGGGAAACCGGAGTACCCGGAGAAAACCCGCCCCAGTGCCGCTTTGTCCACCACAAATCTTACATGCGATCGCTTGGGTTCGAACCCCGGACGTCTAGGTGAGAGGTGAGTGGTCTAATCTCTCGGCCACGGCGCGGCCCTTATGTGTGCGTGCGAGATCTGTTAGGCTCGTGATGAGCCTAGGTGTTGTTGCTGAGTACCTAATCTGGAATATCTCAAAAATGATCAACTCCACGAAAAAATGCACATAACATAAATCGTGTGTTAAGTTTTTCTCCATCTCTTACGGCATACCAGTTAAGCAAAATTCAATAAAAATCATCCAGAATAAAGAGGTCTCTAGAGACTATTCCCAGAAAGTTTAAGATATACATTTTATTTGGTATGTACGAGGGGCATACTGAAAGTCACGAGCAACCCATTGTAAAAATTTAATATTCAACAATGTAACGAAACGAATTGCAGGATCGTAATCTACAGACTTTAAGCCACATGTTGACATATTGTGACGTCATTAGCTTCTATCACGTGACCACATACGGTGTTTGAAAAATGGCTGACATTGATGTTTCGTTTCGACAGCGTGCTGCCATTGAATTCCTTGTGAAAGAAGGAAAATCTGCTCCTGAAATTCATCTCAGACTTCAACGTGCGTATGGAGGTGTCTGCATGGGTGCCAGCAGTGTTAGAAGATGGGTGAAACATTTCAAAGATGGAAACACGAGTCTGCAAAATGCGCCTCGTAGCGGGCGTCCTCGAACTGCCTCTATAGAACGCAACAAGGAAAGAGTTGATGAGCTCATTACAGGAGATAGGCGTTTCACTGTGAATAAAATTGCTGCGCAACTTGGAATAGGACATAGTGCAGTGCAAGAAATGATCCACAGCTTGGGTTATTGAAAGGTCTGTGCCCGTTGGGTCCCCCGTTTATTGACTGAAGACACAAACTTCAGAGAAGAACCATTGCACAAAACCTTCTTCAGAGATTTCATAATGAAGGTGATGTATTTTTGACGTGTATTGTGACTGGAGATGAGAGCTGGTTCCATCACTATGAGCCAGAAACGAAACGTCAGAGTATGGAATGGCACCACTTGAACTCACCATCGAAGAAGAAAGCGAAGACAGTGCAGTCTGTAGGAAAAGTTATGGGAAGTGTCTTTTGGGATGCACAAGGTTGCATTCTGGTTGACTTTCTTGAACCTGGACAAACCATAAATTCTGCCCGCTACATCAAGACACTTCTGAAGCTCCGTCGGGCTTTGCGTGATAAACGCCCTGGAAAGAGGATCATCCTTCAACAGGAAAATGCGCGTCCGCATACTGCCCGTGCCACTATGGAGAAGATCAGGGCATTAGGGTGGGAAACTCTTCCACATCCTCACTACAGTCCCCACTTGGCACCCTCCGACTACCATCTTTTCGATTCTGTGAAGGAGCAGAGGCGTGGCCAACGCTACGAGACGCTGGAGGATATTCGGAAAGCAGTGCGTCAGGGTCTGCGGGCAGCTGGAACGGAGTTCTATCACAAGGGCATTTTCAAACTTGTAGAACGACGGGAAAAATGTGTGCAAAACAATGGAGACTATGTCGAAAAGTGAAAGAAAGTCTGTAGATTATGATGATGTATTTGGTTTGGCTTAAAAATAAATATTAAGATTGTAAAACAGTGTTGCTCATGACTTTCAGTATGCCATTCGTAATATATTAAATACAAGAGGTATTAATCAAAATCGTTAGAGCCGTTTTTGAAAAAATCAAAATTTTCGAAATTTTTTCCATGTAAAGGGTAGTTTGTTGTGGGGGATTTTCTTGAAAATCTTCATGTTGCATCCTTGGAATATAGCTAACTTAAATACCAAGTTTGGTATTTTACCTAATTTTGGTTTTTGAGTTATTGTGTTCACGGACACACACACGGACCTTTTTCTGCAAATGCTTTTTTTGGATACAGGGAACCCTAAAACATATTTCCGGTGAAATCTCTCTATACACTATATACACAGTACGTGCAGAGAAAGTAAACACTAATAATTGCACACATATCATCAGTTTAAGCATTAAACGAAAGAACTTGTGGTACACCCTGTAATGCAGAGTTAAATCATAAACATTGGTATTTCATTTCTGAATTTTTGTGTTAAAATGGATCGTTTTGATGTAGGATTTCATTTCGTATCCAATTATTCTTACAGAAGGACTGAAACGTTACAGAGAGCGTTTATAAAACTAGAAATAAATAATAAGGGAAGATAGATCTAATATTGCCCCATAACGCCACACTACTTAACATGTAACATCGATCGCAGTGTATTGTTTTGTGTGTGGTGGTGCATATAACAGAGGGCAGCACGAGCAACATTGTAAATGCCACGCGATGCATGTAAAATTCTGTTAATACGCATACAGCTGGCGAGCTACATTCTGTATGAATAAAGCATCACAAAAATGGTTAATACTTGATTGGATTTAATTGTCATGTTATAGAATATGTACACTTTTAATGATGGATGCGGATGATTGGATTTCTGTTGCCTCGTTACATACATGTTAATTCCGATCTGCTCTTCCATTGTTTCAACTCGACGTCACAAAGTCTACGTCTGTCAACCACAATTATTGTTTTGCTTGAGGCGGGCGCAAAAAAAGTGCTCATTTTTGTTTCGTTTCTTCTGCTTCACTTCACTTGCTTTGTAAATAAAAATACACGTAAAGAGCATCATGCTTTAATAAAAGAGCCACAAAAGGGAAGTATGGTGGCTGCAAACTAGATTAAACTATCGGAGAGTTTTTGAGATTATAAGTTCAAATCCTTCTGTGGCATTTATATGAATAATTTAGGTCATCTATTAAAGCGCCAATGGCCGAGATTATGCAATTTCAAACAATCGCTGTTATCTGACTGGAGCGATATTGTCGAAACATCTTATCGCAGCTGCGGTTCATTTCTTTGAAATATTGTGGCACCTGACGCTCGTTTGTTTAATCTCCTGTCTTGGTTATTGGTAACAATATGACAATCGTGGTAGTCAACCTTTACTTTTAATAATTGTCAGTTCCACAATAAAATTGTACTTTGAATTAATTCAATTACAATGTTTATTTAAAGTTGTATGCAGTTCATAATTTATTTAGTTAAAATAGGAGTGAAAATAGAGTATGAGATGAATGCAATAGCCTCAAATAAAATAACATTTGTTTACATTAGATTTATTAGTTATTAAAAGCTGAAATAAAATAATTGTTCCCTATTACTATTGTTGATATTGATATTCGTACATTGGGTATAGGCACGGCCGGCCGTAATTCAGGAGGATGTTTTTTTTTTTGTTTTTTTTTTGGTAGTGCTTAACGCCTGCTTTAACTACTTATGGCACCGCAGGTGGTGACACTGGTGATTCATGAATGCTGATGGAGCACCGGTGGAATGTGATGGCGGGGGGAACCGGAGTACCCGGAGAAAACTCGCCCCAGCGCCGCTTTGTCCACCACAAATCTCACATGCGGTCGCTTGGGATCGAACCTCGGCCGTCTAGGTGCGAAGCGAGTGGTCTAACCACGGCGCGGCTCAGAAGGCATGAAGAAAGAAAGAAAAAAATCTGATGTGTACCATTCACATGACTTTCTCCATATCCCTGCAACAAATAATTCTTAAAAAGTTTATACTTCTATTTACTTTATGCTAATCAGAAAAAATTAGCAGAAATAGTCTTATTACTCGCATCCTTGTAAGTAGAAGCGAAATAAAGGACAACCGTAGGTTAAAGTGACAGTCAAAAGATGGTTGCTATGTGACTGATGTTCCTTTGTTTGTATGGAGAGGAGTTGACAAATTCCTGAATGAGAAAAGTACAAGTTTTTCAAAGCTGAAACTAAAAACAAGCAATATCTCAAAATGACCAACCCCACGAAAAAAATGTATCTAACATAAATTGTGTTTTAACAAATTCTACATTTTTTGTGTTCTATGTTTTTGTCCATTTCTTACGGTTTAGCAGTTACGCAAAATTCATTAAAATGCATCCAGAATAAAATAGTCTTCAGAGGCCATTCCCAGAAAATTTGAGACGTACATTTTATTTGCCAGGTAAATATCTTTAATATACGATGTTTTAATCAAAATCGTTAGAGCCATTTTTGAGAAAATCAAAATTTTCAAAAAAGTTCCATGTAAAGAGTAGTTTGGAGTTGGGAGGTTTTCTTGGAAATCGTGTCGTATCCTTGGAAGATACCAAACTTGAATACCTAGTTTGGTATTTAACGGTCTTTTCGTTTTTGAGCTATGCTGCCCACAGACACACATATACACAGACACACAAAGGAAAATTTTTCTAATTTTTTTTTTTTTTGATTCAGGGGGACAAAAAACATGTATTTCCGGTGAAATCTCGGCATCGAATTTTTAGGTGCATTACAATACTTTCTCTATACACTATGTATATAGTTCGTATAGAGAAAGTAAAAATCTGATGTGTTTCTTTCACAAGACTTTCTCTACATCTCTGCAATAATTATTCTTAAAAAGCTTATTCTTCTATCTACTTCATGTTAATCGATATAAACATTAGTAGACATTGCCCTTAGTACTTATGTCCTTGTAAGTAAAAGGGCAAAAATCTAATGTGTTCACATGATGTCCTCTAACTCTTTCGCAAACAAACCTTTTATTCAAAAAGTCTGATGTGTTCCATTTACATGACTTTCTCTATATCTCTGTAACAAATTATTGTTAATAAGCATACATTTTATTTATTTCATGCTTATCGAAAAAAATTAGCAGAAATAGTCTTATTTCTTGCTTTATTTCTTGTAAGTAGAAGCGAAATAAGGGAGTACCACCATAGGTTAAAGTGAAAGCCAAAAGCTGGTTGCTATGTGACTGATGTTCCTTTGTTTGTATGGACAGAAGTTGACAAATTCCTATATGAGAAAAGTATGTTTTTCAAAGCTGAAACCAAGAAAAGGGAATATCTCAAAAACGATCAACTTCACGAAAAAAAATGTATATAACATAAATTATGTGTTTTAAGGTGCTCTACATTTTTTGTGTGTTAAGTTTTTGTCTACCTCTTACGGTTTAGTAGTTATGCAAAATTCATCCAGAATAAAGTAGTCTTCAGAGGCTATTCCCAAAAAATTCAAATTATACATATATCTTTAATAAATATTTTAATCAAAATCGTTAGAGCCGTTTTATAGAAATTCATAATTTTCGAAAAAAGTTCCATGTAAAGGGTAGTTTGGAGTGGGGGGATTTTTCTCAAAATCTTCATGTCGCATCCCTGGAAGACACTAAACTTAAATACCAAGTTTGGTATTTTACCGACTTTCCGTTTTTGAGTTATCGTGTTCATAGACACACGGACACACACACACGGACCTTTTTCTGAAAATACATTTTTGGATACAGGGGATCCTAAAACATATATTTCCGGTGAAATATCGGTATTGAATTTTTTGGTGGAGTGCAATACCTTCTCTATACACCATGTGCAAAGTACGTATAGAGAAAGTAAAAATTAATCTTTTATCTACATCATGCTAAGCATAAGCAGAATTAGTCTTAGCTATTACTTGCTTCCTTGTAGCTAAACGGGAGACAAAAAATGCATATGCTAAAGCGACAGTCAAGACCTTTAAAAGCCGGTCACTATATGAAACAATTCATAGTCCATTTGTTTGCTTGCCAGGAGAATCGAGAAACGAGAAGAAATATGTCTTCCTGTAATTTTTTCTCGATTAGAATGAAGTAAATAGAAGCATAAGCGTTTTAATCATATTTTTTGTTGCAGAGATATGGAGAAAGTAATATGAATGGAACACATCAGATTTTTACTTTCGCTATACGTATTATGTACCATAGTGTATAGAGAAGGTATTGTATTGCACCTAAAATTCGATACAGAGATTTTACCTGAAATATATGTTTTGAGACACCCTGAATCCAAAAAAAAAACATTTTTAGAAAAATGTCCGTGTGTGTGGGCAGCATAGCTCAAAAAAGACCGTAAAAACCAAACTTGGTATTTATTTAAGTTTGGTATCTTCCAAGGATGCGACACGAAAATTTTCAAGAAAATCCCCCACCCCAAACTACCCATTACTTGGAAAAAACTTCGAAAGTTTTCATTTTCTAAAAAATGGCTCTAACGATTTTGATTAAAATCCCGTATATTTAAGATATTTACTTGACAAATAAAATGTATATCTTGAATTTTCTGGGAATAGCCTCTGAAGATTTCTGGATTTTTGCATAAATGCTAAACCGTAAGAGATGGACAAAAAATTAACACACAGAAAATGTAGAGCAATTTAAAACACATAATTATTGTTATATACATTTTTTTTCGTGGAGTTGACATTTTTGAGATATTCCTTTTTCTGGGTTTCAGCTTTGAAAATCTTTTACTTTTCTCATACAGGAAATTGTCAACTCCTGTCCATACAAACAAAGGAGCATCAGTCACATAGTAACCAGCTTTTGGCTTTCACTTTAACCTATGGTACTCCTTTATTTCGCTTCTCCTTACAATAAAGCAAGAAATAAGACTATTTCTGCTAATTTTTCTCGATTAGCATGAAATAAATGAAAGATAAGCTTATTAACAATAATTTTTTACAGAGATATAGAGAAAGTCATGTGAAAGGAACACATCAGATTTTTTTTTTTTTTGCTAGTTTTCACACTTTAGTGTGCTCTTTAATGAATTTATCTACAATACCGTTGCCAAATAATGGTTGGTTAGTACGAAGCATTGCTAAAGATTAGCAGTTTTAAATACGCGAGGTATGAATGGAAAAGTGAAATTAGCTAGTGCCGTGGCGTTGCTCACCCCAGCACTAAGGAAGCCCTGGAGTGGAATAGTGAAGTTGTTTCGAGAGTAGAAGTGTGATACAATAAATTCATTTAGAGGGAGCAGGGCGGAGCTAAATTGATACGGTGCCGCTCGCTACCATTATCTATTTTAATGAAAGGGGTGATGCCGCTGGGATATGAAACTCCGCGACAGCAAGGAAAATGGTCAAGGTTAGAGGCAGGGTACACGAGGGATACATGCATCTTCATTTGAGCTCCAGCACCACCAGCCCCAGCAGCATATGATCAATAACAATCCGTGATGGATTGCCTCCTCCTCATGCTGACGAGATCCTGCTTTCTTGTCCTTTCTTTGGTGCCACCTTTATACTGAACAACACGTAACTGTATGATTTTACGGAATTTTGTATAACTGGTAAACCGTAAGAGAGAGACAAAAACTTTCCAAACAAGAAATGTAGAGCATATTAAAACACACACTTTATGTTATATAATTTTTTTTCGTGCAGTTGATGGTTTTTTACATATTCCTTGTTTTTGGTTTCAGCTTTGAAAAAGTTATACTTTTCTCATACAGGAATTTGTCAACTCCTGTACATACTAACAAAGGAACTTCATTTACAGAGCAACCAGCTTTTGACTGTCACTTTAACCTATGCTATTCCCTTTTTTCGCTTCTACTTCCAAGGAAGCAAGTAATAAGTATATTTCTGATAAGTTTTTCTCACTTAGCATAAAGTAAATAGAAGCATAAGCTTTTTAACAATAACGTGTTGCAGAGATGTAGAGAAAGTCATGTGAATGCAACACATAGAATTTTTTATTTTTTACACGTACTATGTACATAGTGTATAGAGAAGTTTTTGTAATGCACCCAAAAATTCGATACTGAATTTCCACGGAAATACATGTTTTGGGTCCCCCTGAATCCAAAAAAAAGCATCTCCAGAAAAACGCCCATGCGTGTGTGTGCGACCGTTGAGTACCAAACTTGGTATTTAGGTTTTGTATCTTCCAAGGATGCAACACGAAGATTTATAAGAAAATCCCCCTACCCCCAACTACCCTTTACATGGAACTGTTTTCGAAAATGTTATATGGCTCTAACGATTTTAATCAAAATATCGTATATTAAAGATATTTGCCTGATAAATAAAATGTATATCTTGAATTTTCTGGGAATTGCCTCTGAAGACTTCTTTATTTTGATTGAATTTCACCTAAATTGTGCATAACTGCTAAACCGTAAGAGATGGACAAAGCTTACCACACAGAAAATGTAGAGTACGTTAAAGCACACAATTTATATTACATACATTTTTTTCGTGGAGTTGATCGTTTTTGAGATATTCCTTATTTTCGGTTTCAGCTTTGAAAAACTTATACTTTTCTCATACAGGAATTTCTCAACTCCCGTCCGTACAATCAATTGAACTTCAGTCACATAGCAACCAGCTTTCGGCTATCAGTTTAGCTTATGATAGTCCCTTATTTCTCTCCTACTTACAAGGGAGCAAGTGATAAGACTATTTCTGCTAATTTTTTCTCGATTAACCTGAAGTAAATAGAAGCATGGGCTTTTTAACAATAATGTAACAGAGATGTGGAGAAAGTCATGTGATTGGAAGACATCAGATTTTTGTATTTCAATTTCTTAATTACGTAGATTTAAGTAAAAAATGCACTCATAATATAATAATAACTCTACACAATATATTTATTTTGTTTATATTAAGATCTTATCAATTTCATTGACCTTCTTCCTCTTTCAGGTTGGCTTCATTATAATGGCGGTTATACTACTAAAGTGATACATAAATATTTTAAAACTTGTCGCTATGCTATAATCGTTGAAATTCGGTTCTTTGCATGGCCAGGAGTAAAACAAAAGAAACACGGCTTCCTGTTTGAGAAAAATAAAGTATTTTAAAATTTAAACCAATAACAAGGAATATCTCGGAAACGGTTAGCTCCACAACAAAAGATAAGGAATCAATTGTGAGCAGTGACGATATCTGCATGTTATCGCCTATCTCTTAAATGTTACTTGTTATGCAAAAGTCATTCAGAACGAAGAGGAATTCAGAAGCTATTCCCAGGAAATTCAAAACATACATTTTAAATATCTTTATTACACGCATTTTAACCAAAAATTGATACAACCATTTGCGAGTAAATCAACTTTTTTAATATTTTTCCATGTAAAATGTGGTTTGGGATGGAGAATTTTTGGTGTTTAACGGATTTTTCGTGTTATGCTATCCACACACACACACACACACACACACCAATATCTAAGAAGTCAGTATTCATAGCTTCAATATCTTAGACGTAAAACGGTTTTTAATTTCCATCAATTAAGTAAACAATACGAATAGAAGGTAGAGCAATAAAAATTAGAACACCACTCCAGAAGCTACCAAATAAAAAGACACCAGGACATGATATTATTCCCAATATTGCATTAAAATATCTCACCAGAAAAGCTCTTGCCTGTTTAACTCATTGAAAAGTGGGTACTTTTCTCAATCATGGAAGTTAGCGGAAATTATTGTATTCAAGATATACATGTCATTTGTCAAGTATACATCTTTAATATATGATATTTTAATCAAAATCGTTACAGCCATTTTTTAGAAAATCAAAATTTTCGAAAATGTTTCCATGTGAAGGGTAGTTGGGGTTGGGGGAATTTTCTTGAAAATCTACGTGCCGCATTCTTGGAAGATACAGAACTTAAATACCAGGTTTGGTATTTAACGGTCTTTTCGTTTTTGAGCTATGCTGCCCACAGTCAGACACACACATACACACACACACACACACACACACACACACACACACACAGACTGACAGACACACACACGGACATTTTTCTAAAAATGCTTTTTTGGGATTCAGGTGGTCTCAAAACATATATTTCAGGTGAAATCTCGGTATCGAATGTTTGGGTACAATGCAATACCTTCTCTATACACCATGTACATGGTACGTATAAAGCAAGTAAAAAGGTAACTACCCCAGGACGGTCTATTCAGCCAATCCGATGACAGCTACTTTTCTCACCTAGAATAAATTATATTGCAGCAGATGTTTTATATGTTTTGTATATATAGCTTTATTTTCATTATTTAATTTGTTATCACACATTTACTATCATTATATTTCATTCTTTACTTATAAGTAAATATGTGAATATATTATGTAAAATACACATTTTTTTTTTACGATAGAGGAGGCTTATAGGTCAACCTCAACATGTAAGTTGATATTGTTAATTGTTCTCAATGGTCTGTAAAGTAATACTGCTGATCGGTCAAAAAAAAACACCACACAGATATATCGACATGTTTATAAAAATTTTCTTTTTTATTGATGGAGTCTCTAATTATGTATTTCCGGTAAAATTTCTGTACCGAAGTTTTGTGTGTAATCCAATACCTTCTCTACCTACTATGTACTTTCTCTAGAAAGTAAAAACGAATCTTCATAGTTCATAGTGATTTACGACCAATTCTGTGGTTTGTGAATAACGAGTCCCAATTCACTTATTTCCACCAGATTGTGCACTTGCCATTTATTTCCCCAAAAGACATTTTGCATATATTTCTAGAAATTCGGAATGAAGTCTAAAAGGTTTACCTTAATGTGTCGGCAGGTTTTATATTTGTGAGGAAAGAATTAAACAAAAGACTATAGCCACCGTGACGACGCATACATTAATTCCCTCACAAAGTACACCTATATTTTATTTAAACTACACAGGCCATTATTTTCAGTTTCCTGTCCCCATCAGGAATAGGATTTACTTGCCGCAGCCCCCTGGTGAGAAGTGGTGGCGATTAAAACTCTGCCGCAAGTAAGTAGGTGTCTCTGTCTTCATTTGATGAGGGAATTTAATAGGAATATATCTACCTGCGTTTTTATTCTCAGAAAACTCTGCTTTCCTTTTGGGTCAAACGCAGAAAGTGTTGGTATACAGCTAAGAATTACGGCACGTTTAAAACCAGAGCGTTCGTGTTATTGGTATGTTCTATTTACATGACCTTCTCTAATCTCTGTAACAAATTATTGTTCATAAGCTAATTCTTTTATCTTCATCGTATTAACCGAGATTAACTTTAGTGAAAAGGGTTTTACTATTTGGTTTCTTATAAGTAGAAAGGAAATAAGCAAATAAAATACGCTAAGCTGACAGTTAAATGTTTTAAAACGCGGTTGCTATGGGATTGAAATCCGAATATTTGCATGACCAGGAGTTGAAGAGTTCCAGTATGACAAAAGTGTAAATATTTTAAAAGTGAAACCAATAACAATAAATATTTAAAAAACAGTCAACTCTAGAAAAAAAAAATCTGATGTGTTCCATTCACATGACTTCCTCTACTTCTGTGTAATAAATTATTGTTAATAAGCTTATTCTTCTATTGACTTAATGCTAATCGGGAAAAAATTAGCAGAAATAGTCTTATTACTTGCTTCATTGTAAGTAGAAGCAAAATATGGGAGTATCATAGGTTAAAGTGAAGTCAAAAGCTGGTTACTAGGTGACAGAAATTCCTTTGTTTGTATGGACACAAGTTGACAAATTACTGTATGTACAAGTTTTTCACAGCTGAAACCAAAAACAAGGAATATCTCAAAAACGATCAATTCCTCGGAAAAACTGTATATAACATAAATTGTGTGTTTTAATATGCTCTACATTTTTTGTGTGATAAGTTTTTGTCCGTTCCTTACGGTTTAGCAGCAATGCAAAATTCATCCAGAATAAAGTAGTCTTCAGAGGCTATTCCCAGAAAATTCAAGATATATATATATATATATATATATATTATTTGTCAGGTAAATATCTTTAAAATACGATATTTTAATCAAAATCGTTAGAGCCATTTTTGTAAAATCAAAATTTTCGAAAAAAGTTCCATGTAAAGAGTAGTTGGGTGTGGGGGATATCCTTGAAAATCTTCGTGTCGTATCCTTGGAAGATTCCAAACTTAAATACCAAGTTTGATATTTAACGATCTTTTCGTTTTTGAGCTATGCTGTCCACAGACACACACACACACACACACACACACACACACACACAGGCACACACACGCACACGGACCTTTTTCCAAAAATGCTTTTTTGGGATTCAAGGGGACCCAAAACTTGTATTTCCTGTGAAATCTCGGTATCGCATTTTTCGGTGCAATACAATACCTTCTCTATACATAGTACGTGTAGAGAAAGTAAAAATGTATGCAACATATATTGTGTGTTTCTATATTCTTTGTGTAGTAAGTTTTTGTCAATCTCTTATGGTTTAACAGATATGCAAAATTCCGTAAAAGTCATCCAGAATAAAGACGTCTTCATAGGCTTTTCTCAGAAAATTCAAGATATACATTTTATTTGTCATGTAAATATTTTTAATATACGATATTTTAATCAAAATTGTTAGAGCCATTTTGAGAAAACTGAAGATTTGAAAAATTGTCCATGTAAAGGGTAGCTGAGGTGGGGGTGAGTTTCTTTGAAAGTCTTCGTGTCGCATCCTTGGTAAATACTGAACTTTAATATTAAGTTTAATGTTTAACGGACTTTTCGTTTTCTAGCTGTGCTGATCAGAGACACACACGCGGACCTTTTCCTAAAAATGCTTTTTTTGGATTCAGGAGGTTCTAAGACACGTGTTTCCAGTGAAATCTCGGCATCGAATTTATGGATGCGTTACAATACCTTCTCCTATACATTATGTACATAGTATGTGTAGAGAAAGTAAAAAAAGAATTCTTAGAAAAACGGCCGTGTGCGTCTCTAAGCGCGCGCGCGTGTGTGTGTGTGTGTGTGTGTGTGTGTGTGTGTGTGTGTGTGTGTGTGTGTGTGTGAGTGTGTTTAAATAACTTAACTGAAAGACGAAGAGTCGAATAAATGCCACACTCTTTCAAGGATGCAACTAGACGATTTTCAAACTACTTTTACATGGAACATGAAACAATTTCTCAATATTTTCAAAGCGATTTTCATTAAAATGTGAAGCCAAAGCTATTTAGATGACAAATGAAAGTTAGCTAAGTCTTTAATTTTGTGGGAATAGCCTCCGAAGATTTCTTCGTTCTAGATGATACCCTATAACTAATAAACCGTAAGAGATAACACAAAAATTTACATCAATAAATGTAGATCTTGTAAAAGCACACAGCAGTTGCGTTCAATGCATTATTATTATTATTATTATTATTATTATTATTATTATTATTATTATTGGTCATCTCCTTAGTGCAGTGGTAGCGCAGCTCCTTACCAAGCGGGAGACCTGGGTTCGATCCCCAGTACCAGCGTGAGGATTTTTCCCCCGCTGGGAGACTTGGCCCGGGGTGCACTCAGCCTCGTAAGGTCCCTGGGGAGCCACTTGAGGAGTTACTTAATGGAGATGTAGCGGCTCCAGGTCATAAGGACCACATTAACCGGCCGGGGGCTCGAGGTGCTGACCACGTCTCACCCTCCAATACGTCTCTAATGGACCGAGATGGGGGACGCAGCGGCCGGGCGGTAGGCCACGGTTCCCTGTGGGGTGTCGTGCCATGGAGTTATTATATTATTATTATTATTATTATTATTATTATTATTATTGAGTTAGTTTTCAGAGATATTACTTGTTATTGGTTTCAATTTTAAAATACTTATAGTGTAAGTATTGAACAATTGAAACCAATAAAAATGACTCTCTCGGAAATGGTAAACTGCAATACATATGATTTTACAATAGACTGTATTTTTAACGAAATAAAGATGTTTAGTGTAATAAGATTTGTCGCTTAAAGTTTACCCGTTTTGAAAAAGTCCTCCAGAATGAAGAGGTCTTCAATGGCAATTGCCAGAAAATTCAAGATATACATTTCATTTGTAATATCTTTAATATATGATATTTTAATCAAATTAAGTAGAACCACTTTTGAGAGAGTCAAAGTTTTCAAAATGTTCGCTTTAAAGGGTAGTTTGGAGTGGGAAGAGTTTCTAAAAAATCTTCGTGTCACATTCTTGGTATACTTTGAACTACACATGTCGTGTATGGTATTTAACTGACTTTTCGATTTTCAGTTATGTTGTTTACAGACACACACACACACACAGGGATGTTCTATTATAAAATTTTACTTTCTCTAATACGTATGTACAATATACATATTAGATAGAGAAGCTATTGTGTTCCACCCAAACATTTGATATAAAATCTCATCGGGAATACGAGTTTTGAGAGCCCCTGAATGAAAAAAATACTTTTTAAAAAAATGTCTGGTACTGTGTGTGTGTGTGTGTGTGTGTGTGTGTGTGTGTGTGTGTGTGTGTGTAGACAAATAACTCAAAAACGAAAATTCGGTTAAACACCAAACTTGATCAACTAAGTTCAATATCTTATAAGGATGCGGCAGGAAGATTTTCCATTAAAAAACCCCTCCCCAACTACCCTTGATATGGAATGTTTTTCGAAAATGTTGATTTTCTCCAAAATCGCTAATGATTTTGATTAAAATATTATATGCTTCGGATATTTTTATTACAAAGAGATGTATACGTTTTAGTTTTGGTGAGTAACCTCTGAAATTTCTTCATTCCGGATGACTTTTGTATAGCTGGTAAATTGTAAGAGACATACAAAAGCCGTACTACGCAAAAACCGTAGATCTCGTTAAATCACGGAATTTATATCGTATAGTAAGTTTATTGTTTAGAGTTAGCCATTTCAGGGATATCCCCTGTTACCAGTATCAATTTTAATCTATTTAAACTCTTTTCTCAAGCGGGAAGTCGACTTTCGTATCATTTTTTTTTTTTTACTCCTGGGAATACAAAAGAAAAACGGATACCAATTGTTTCACATAGCAACCAGCTTTTAAAAGAGTTGACTATCGCTTTCACCTAATATATTCCTTTATGTCTCTTCTACTTACAATGAAGCAAGTAATATTACCAATCCTCCTATTGTTTATCTCGATTAGAAAAATGGAAATGTTGTTTTATTTATGGACGCTCTTTAACTGCTGCGGTTCTCAGCGTCCCATTCTATATTGGGCATGAAATTCCGCTCAGAGGCCTCTTTATCAGGATTGGTTCTTTTACGTCACGGGACCAATGGCTTTACTTTCCTTCCGAAGGAAGCCTTGCTAGGATTTTTACGTCCTCCGGGTTTGGGTATATGATGCATAGTAACCACTCACCACGTAGGGCAATTATCTCGATTAGCATGATGTAGATAAAAGAGTAATATGTTATAAGGAAAGTTTGTTTGACAGCTATAAAAATCTCATGCGAATGGAACACGTAGAATATGTTTTTCTTCAGGGAATCTCATAATGTGCATTTCTGGTAAAATCACGGTAGTTAATTTTGGGTGGAATGCAATAATTTCCCTGCTTACGATATTTTTGTAGAGAAAGTAAAATGTAAAATGCAAAATTGTTTCTGATTTCGTACTGGCCATAGGAAGTCTTGGAAATATTACGCATCCACCTTTTGTTTGTTTTATATTGGTTTTTGTATGAGCTAATGAAGTGGAGGAAGAAATAACTAAACTGCCAGGCGTGCTTCTAATATTTTCTGTTATATTGAGGGTGTGTGATTTTGACGCCTCGTGGAGAACATTTGAAGAATGCCTGTTATTACGACATATTCTGCCCCCTATGAGCTCGGTAGCAATACAGCCCCTGTAGGCTTTGTGTGCCAACAGACAATAGGTGAGGCATTGTGCCTTTGAAGTCAGGCAGAGCACGGAAACCATGTTGGCTCGGTTGGGAGTCGGAACAACACAGAAAAACACATCATTTATTGCATGGCACATGTCAATGGGCGTGCTACTGCAGGTTCCTCTCAGTTAATTACATGTCTTGACGTCACCTGTTGAGAACCAATAGGAGACTTCTTTAAAATGCTAGAGGCTTTTAATTCCGTACAATCCCTAATCATTTTAGAGCTATAATCTATAAATAATACACGAATGTATATGTATATTGCTGGATAAGCTATCTCTATTGACCACGATCATCGGCGCTACAACCTTACGTGAGCGAGCCTAACGGGTTTTCGGGGTTTTCCCGGGTCACTAGGCAAAGCTGGGAAGTTTTCTACTTTCTCTCGAAGTTCCTGTCGCTTCACTACATCTTCATTTCGTCCAACCGGTCTCTTTGTAGGTTGTAAGTGTCGGCGAGGACTAAGATGGTGGTGCCCTACTGTGGTAGTGATTGCGCTCTGTAAATACAGCACTCGGTGAAGGAAAGGCGTTGGAAGTCTTCTGTAGACATACGGAGTTCGGTCTCACCTGGACGTGGGCTTATATCGCTCCCCGCGTTGAGCTAAACTGGTTAAAACTCCAGGGATCATCCACGATGGCTCCCTCCCCGCTATCCGGTTTCGGCCACCCGTTGTAATTACTCTCGTCCATCCTATACTCCTGGGGTCTAACATACAATAAGATTCATATACAGCCATACGTCAGCCTTGATCTCCTTCAGTGAACCACCAGCCTATCTATATCGTGCTTACTTACCACATCTTGTCACCTTTATAATTTCAGGTCTTGCAAAGCACTATCGAACCACCTTATCTTGGGTTTTCCCTTTCTCCTTGCTGAATACACCCTTGAATCTATCATTCTTTTAATGTGATTAATCTGTGAAACTTGACAAAAATTGTGAAAAATTAAACAAAATAATTTCATATTAAAATAATGTGAATTCTAATTCCGAATTTTAAGAAGATATATCATTTTTCCCAAATGGTGAACTTTAGTTACCAATTAACTGAAGTTATGAATGTGTAGGCACATGCTTATTAATAAGCACTCCCAACTTAAAACCTTATTTTCTTGCATACCTTTTATTCAACGTTTCCATAATCAAAATGTTCCACATGATGCAATTTTCATTCATTTGTTTCAACATTTTTATACCGTCTCTCAAAAGCTCGATAAAGCAAATGGTAACTTTACTTTTTCGAAATAATGTTACAATTTTACTTTCTCTAGCACGAATATACAATGTATATAGTAGATAATAAAAGGTAATGTATTCCACCCAAAAATTAGATACCGAGATTTCACCGGTAATATATGTTTTGAGACACCTGAATCCCAAAATAGCGTTTTTAGAAAAAGGTTACTGAATGTGTGTGTCTGTGTAATTGTGTTTGTGTGTGTGTGTGTCTGTCGACAGCATAACAAGCGAAAAATCAATTAAATATCAAACTTGGTATTTAAGTTTAGATCTCCAAAAGCTGCGACACCAAGATTTAAAAGAAAATCCCCCACCCCAAACTAACTTTACATGGAACATGTTTTTAAAATTTTGATTTCCTCAAAATGGCTCTAACGATTTTGACTAAAATACCAAATGTTAAATATATTTCCATGACTAATGAAATGTATATCTTGAATTTTCTGGGAATAGCTCCTTCTAGATGACTTCTGTGTAAATGATATACCGTAAGAGAGAAACAAAAACTTGCCTTACAAAAATGCAAATCACATCAAAACACACAAAATATGTTGTTTGTATTTTTGTTTTGTTGTTCGTTTTCACGATATTGTTTGTTATTAATTTCAAATTTTTCAAACAGGAAGTCCCCGTGTTTCTACTGTTTTACTCCTGGCTGTGCAAAGAATCGAATTTTAATTAAAATCCGGTAGCAACAGCTTTTAAAACAGTTGACAATCGGTTAAGTTCCCTTCTACGTATACGGGACGAAATACTTATACCATTCTGTTAATACTTATCTCGATTAACATGAACTAGAGAGAGAAGAATAATCTTTTGTAAGAAGGTTGTTTAAGGAACAGATAGAGAAAGGAACACATACGATTTTTATAATTAAACTATTACCTTTTGAAAAATCGAAAGTTTTGGAGAGTATAAAAAGTAATAATTGTTCTACACTAGTTAGGACTAATATACGAAATGTAGGAAGACAGATCTATTTGTAAATTCATATACTGTAAAACTTTTTATGTGAATATTCTTAAAAATATGATATGCTCCATTATCATGACCTTCTGTACAGCTTTGTAACAAACCATTGTTAATAAGCGTATTCTTCTATCTACTTCATGCTAATCTACATAAACATTAGCAGATACGGTCTTATTACTTAGTTCCTTATAACTATTAGGGAAATGGCGGAATACACCAGGCTAAACCTACAGCCAAATGTTTTAAAATATGGTTTCTAAGAGATTTAAATATGTTTCTTTGCGTCACCAGGAGCTGACAAGTTCCCTTATGAGAAAAGTTTAAGTATTTTAAAACTAAAACCAACAACAAGGAATATCTCGAAAAGGTCAGCTCCACGAATATACAGGTCATTTGAATACGACACCAAACGAAGATAGCAATTGGTTAGCTTACACTTGGACTTGTCCGAAACGTTCAAACTCTTATATTTAAAGTTTTGTGTGTGTTTAAAAGCGCATACATTTGGGACTAGGCAGCAAAGGAACAACGGTTGTCATATGACACACCCACATGCAACGTATTCCATTACTAAGATGACCTGTCCGGTCGTCTCCTTACGCGGTGGTAGCGCAGCTGCCTACCAAGCGGGAGACCTGGGTTCGATCCCCAGTACCGGCGTGGGGATTTTTCCCCCGCTGGGAGACCTGGACCGGGGTGCACTCAGCCTCGTGAGGTCCCTGAGGGGCCAATTGAGGAGCTACTTGATGGAGAAGTAGCGGCTCCAGGTCGTGAGGACCGCATTAACCGGCCGGGATGGGCTCGAGGCGCTGACCACGTCTCACCCTCCAATACTGCACCCCATCCATGACGTATGTAGTGGACCGAGATGGGGGACGCAGCGGCCGGGCGGTAGGCCAAGGTTCTCCGTGAGCCGTCGTGCCATGGAGTTATGTTAAGATGACCTGTCCCGCGCCGGCGTGTCTATCAAACCACGCCTATACCACGCGACTGGGACCTTCGCTACCAACCGTATCTCTCTTGGAGTGGGCCAGGCACGTGCCATCTGGTTATGTACGAATGCCTAAACCATGGTGATTTTATGGCAGTTTTTTTATCTGCCGAATTTAGAGCTGAAAATTATATTCATGTATCACGTACGGTTTGATCAACATGGTCCACATCTTCGTTTGGTGTCGTTTTGAAACACCCTATATATATATGACATAAATTGTCTTTTAACGAAATTTGCATTCTTTGTGTAATAAGTTTTTGCCTATCTCATATGGTTTACCACTTATGCAACACTCAGGAAAATTCATTTAGAATGTAGAGGTCTTCAGAGGCTATTCCCAGAAACTTAAAGATACTCACCTTATTTTTCATGTAAATATATTAAATATAAGAGATTTTAATCAAAATTGTTAATGTCTTTTTTGACAAAATCAAAATTTTCGAAAATGTTCCATGTAAAGGTTAGTTGGGGCGAGGGAATTTTCTTGAAAATCATCTTCGAAGATACTGCACTTGAATTTGAAGGTTGGTATTTAACTGAATTTTCGTTTTTGAGCTACGCTGCCCACAGACATACACAAAGACATTTTTCTAAAAATGCTTTTTTTTTTATTCAGGGGGTCACAAAACATATATTTCCGGTGATATCTCAGTATCGAAGTTTTGGATACATTACAATATCTTCTCTATACACCATGTACATAGTGTGTGTAGAGAAAGTAAAAATGAATCACGTGGCTCATTTTTATTAGGACAATGAATTTATTCAATAAAATTATTATTTAAATAAACATATAAACAATAATTTGGATACATATTAAAATTGTTAATATTCTTGTGTATAATTGGTATAAATTTGTATAAAACTTACTGATACTGGGGATTTTCCAAATTTTAGGGATGCATTACCTTAGCAACTGCTTTCTTCCGCGTGCCATACATAAGCAAGCCTATTTTTACTTTCTCTAGCCCCATATGTACAATATACATAGGGATAGAGAAGTATTGTATTCCACCCAAAAATTCGATACCGAGATTTCACCGGAAATACAAGTTTTAGGATCCCCTGTATCCAAAAAAAGCATTTTCAGAAAAAGGTCCGCGCGTGTGTGTGTGTCCGTGCATCCGTGTGTCCGTGTGTCTGTGACACGATAACTCAAAAAACGAAAAGCAGCTAAAATACCAAACTTGGTATTTAAATTTAGTATCTTCCAGGGATGCCACATGAAGATTTTGAGAAAAATCTCCCCACCCCAAACTATACTTTAATGGAACTTTTTTCGAATATTTTGATTTTCTAAACAATAGCTAACAATTTTGATTAAAATATGGCATATTAAAGATATTTACCTGACAAATAAAATGTATATTTTGAATTTTTTGGGAATAACCTCTGAAGACTACTTTATTTTTGATCAATTTTACAGAGTTCTGCAAAACTGCTAAACCGTAAGAGATGGACAAAAACTTACAACACAACAAATGTAGAGCACTTTAAAACACATAATTCATGTTACATACGTTTTTTTCGTGGAGTTGATTGTTTTTGAGATATTCCTTGTTTTTGGTTTCAGCTATAAAAAGCATACTTTTCTCATACAGGACTTTGTGAACTCGTGTCCATACAAACAAAGGAACTTCAGTCACATAGCAACCAGCTTTTGACCATCACTTTAACGTATGGTACTCCCTTATTTCGCTTCTACTTACAAGGAAGCAAGTAATAAGACTATTTCTGCTAATTTTTTCTCGATTAGCACGAAGTAAATAGTAGTATTAGCTTTTTAACTATAATTTATTGCAGAGTTGTAGAGAAATTCATGTGAAAGGAACACATCAGATTTTTCCACTACAACAGGTTAGTCATAAATCGTATAGGGATTGTTTGTTGACCAGTATCTGGGTTTCTGTGAGGTCGCATGTCCCGTCAGATGGAACCAGGCTTCATCACTTATGAAATACAGCAGCGGATCCATCATTCCACTGTGAGTCGTTTGACATAACCACGTTTAGTGATTCACACGTTTTGCCCTATCTTCCTCCTTCAGTTGCTGGACGAATGGCATTTTGTAGGATCTCATCCCAATATTTCCATAACTAATGTTGTGGTGACTAGGGGGATAACTACGAGGGCCGTTTTTTTTCAACCTCCGATAGGCTATAAATAATAGGCAAGTTCATTAAAAAAGTTCAAGAAATGTTGCCGCCTATAATGCAGCCCGGAACCATTATCAATGCAGCTGTTTATTGAGAAACTTTAGAACGTTTGCGGAGAGCCATTCAAAACAAGCGAAGAGGAATGCTGACTTCAGGAATTGTGTTGATCCATGACAACGCTCGTCCACACACTGCTGGCACAACCCATCGGCTCCTTGAACAATTCCAATGGGATATATTCGATCATCCGCCATACAGTCCTAACCTGGCACCCAGCGACTTTCACCTTTTCCCTGAACTGAAGACGTGGCTAGGAGGGCAGCACTTTCAAACCAACGAAGATCTTCAAAACAATCATTTGAAATCATTGGCGGCAACATATCTCATTAAAACACACAATTTATGTCATATACATTTTTGTTATATACCGTTTCTAAGATATTCCTTATTGTTGGTTTGAATTTAAAACAACTAAATTTTCTGAATCAGCTCTTTAAAATATTTCACTATTGTTTTAGCCTAGTGTAAATATTGCCTTATTTCCCCTTTACTTGCAAGAAAACAACTAATACGACAATTTCTGCTGTTTATTTCGATTAACATGATATAAATAAAAGAATCATTTTTGTAAGAATAGCTTGTTTGCAGAACAGATAGAGAAATTCATGTGAATAGAACACAACAGATTTTTTTAAATGTTTTTATGTTAAACTTACCTATAACCGATAACCTATAAAAATATGTATATTATCACATAGGAAATATCAATATTAATACAAGAGACATTACAATACAGAAAGTATTCTAGTTATATTAATCTTTGAACGATGGATTACGTATTTTAAGCGCAAAATATTGCATAGCGCCACTGCAATGGATAAATTTTCGCGCAGCTGGAGGTCACGCAGTGCACAGTAGGTGATTCAGTGCGTTTTACTCAAAGAGCAACCGGTTGATGACGCCTGCTAGGCCAGTCATTCAAATTTATATTAGTAGAATCGGTAGTTCCGTTATTGCGTTGGCTAAGCAGATTATTATTTTTGTCGCTCACCCTTCCCCCCTCGCCCTTTCACCTATTTTCCCTCTACATTCGATCTACCATCCTCTCTCAATCTCTCGCTCTCTGCTTTTGTTCAAAGTACATGCCATATTACCCTCAGAAAGTAGCTAATAAAAGTGATTTTAAAGGGAGAATTAATTAAATCAAAAGCTGAGAAAAAAGGTTTAACGTAGAGTCACTGTATATGTTAACAGAGTACCGTCATATGAGCGCTGCCCGCCATTTTATCTCCTACCAGCTGTATAAATAATACACAACTTTATGGAGTAATGCGAGAAAATTAAGATATACGCAGTTTCTTGAGAGTTTTTGCCAAACTCGCCATTAAGAAGTGTTTCTTAGTGTTAGAAATAGCAGCGGGAAGCTATAAAATAACACAGTTTACAGGTGATGCTCGGAAAATGAAACGTTAATGCTATATGTAAGAAGTACTGATTAAGTACATGACAAGTAACAAATGATAAACTTTACAATTCTCTACATGGCTTTGAGTCCTCATATTCAGTATTTGGTGTGGTCTCCATGCACTGAAATTAGAGCTGCTATACGACATGGCATTGAATCAAAAAGTTTCTGAATAAGTTTCTGAGGGATTCCCCTCCACACAGTTTGTATTCGAGACCATAAATCCGAGACGCTGGTTACTGGAGGACCGTGACGCACTAGGTGCCCACCAACCATATCCTAGACGTGTTCGATGGGTGACATGTCAGGCAAACGTGCAGGCCAGAGAAGCAATAGTGTCCGTCGCTCTTCGAAGAATGCTGTACATTCCTCGCAATATGTGACCAGGCATTGTCCTGCTGAAATTTGACCTGTGAAGATACCTGAAGCAGGGGAGTATCTCGAACACCGACGTAATGGCATGTGGGCAGCCAGTCTAACCTGCAGCAAATGGCGACGAGCTGTTGATGTAGACAAGTTCACACCTGTTGCAGTGTTCCAGCGTCTAACCAACACTGTGGATGAAGTACTACGGTCCATTATGGGCATGCGGACAAGATGGCGGTCATGCCGTGCTGTGGTCATCTTCAAAATCGGGTATCTGCTCTTCGTTGTATACGACCTTCATCTATCCACTGCTTCCACACACGCTTCACTGTCTTAGCAGCATGCCGTACACGAGCCGAAATGGCGTGGTATGAGAAACCCGTTTCCTGTAGACCGATAATTTTGCCCCGTTCGAACTCGCTCACTCACATGCCGATATGGCTACTTTTGACGTTGACGAAGCATACTGGTGCTCAATGTTATCACCTTGTTTGACAGCTCTGCACTGACTACACTTGGTGCAACACTGAACTTGTCGGACCGACACGACAGGGCTCTGCTTGGTTGTCGTGTATCCCATTTCTCTGTAAACCTAAGCAGTTATTTCTTGAACACTCTTCTACACTTCCACCAGGTTTGGAGTTATTCGGGAAATTCTTTCTTGGTGTTGCAGTTTACGCAAACAGCAGTATATTTTGGCGAACCGATTGGATTCATTATGTGTCATAAAGAGAAGTCAGGCCGTGGGAATCGGTTCTCTTAGAGCTTTCATTGACTTCTAATGAATCATATTTTTTTTTTCACATTTCATTTGAATTAATGACTCCAATCTCTATTTATGTTGGTCTAGGGTACAGATTTATACCTTATTCTACAAACTTAAAATAATACCTGTTTACTTTTTCATAAGTACTTATAAATTCAATGTAATGAATTTTTAAGGATTTAGCTCACCTGGCTGATTACTTTCATGATCAGCAGGTACCATATTTTTTTGATGATTCGCATGTTTCAATAAATACATTTCTAATGAGTAAGCATTTTAAAATGTATGACTTAACTAACTGAAACTACTATTAGTTTTCATAAACCACCCCCCCAAAAAAAACCTGTTTACTTTCCCTAGCATGCACATAGTATGTAGAGAAGATATTGCATTCCATCCAAAATTTCGATACCGAGATTTCACTGGAAATACACCTTGGGTTCCCCTGAATCAAAAAATATGCATTTTTAGGAAAAAAGTATGTGTGGTGTGAACAGTATAGCTGAAAAACGTTCGTTAAACATCAAATTTGGTACTTAAGGTCAGCATCTTGAACACGAAGTATTCTTATTTCCATGAACCGATCAGATTTGGACATCTCATAAACAGAGTGGTGGATAAGAGAATCGGTTCCTTTAGTAAACATCCAATAAATCATATTCATCACGTTTTCATATTTCATTTACATATAGTACCTGTGACAAAGTGATATCCATTCAGCTTGAAAAATAAATAAAAATATATAAAATGATATCCTGAATTTTCTGGGAACAGCCTCTGAAGACTACTTTCTGCTGGAAGAACTTTACGGAATTTTGTATAACTAGCAAACCTAAGAGGTAGACAAAACCTCACTTAACATAACATGTAGAGCTCGTTAAAGCACACAATTTAAGTTATATGCACTTTTTTCTGAAGTGGCTCAGTTTTTAGATATTCCCTGCTATAGGTTTCAGCTTGAAAAAACTTATAATTTTCTCCTATACATACAAATAAAGCAACTTCAGTCACATAGTGACCGACTTTTGACTATCGCTTTAACTTATGGTACTCCTTTATTTCGTTTCTACTAACAAGGAAGCAACTATATCTGCTAGTTTTTTCTCGATTAATATGAAGTAAATAGAAGCATAAGCTTTTTAACAGTAATTTGTTACAGAGATGTAGAGAAATTCATGTGAATGGAACACACAACATTTTTACTTTCTCTACACGCAGTATGTACATAGTGTATAGAGAAAGTATTGCACTCCACCAACAAATTCGATACCGAGATTTCACCGGAAGTATATGTTTTAGGAACCCCTGTATCTAAAAAAAAAAGCATTTTCAGAATAAGGTCCGTGTGTGTGTCTGTGAACACGATAACTCAAAAACGAAAAGTCGGTAAAATACCAAACTTGGTACTTAAGTTAATTATCTTCCAGGGATGCGACACAAAGGTTTTGAGAAAAATCCTCCCACTCCAAACTACCCTTTACGTGGAACTTTTTTCGAAAAGTTTTATTTTCTAAAAAATGGCTCTAGTGATTTTGATTAAAATATCGTATATTAAAGATATTTATTTGACAAATCAAATTTATATTTTGAATTTTTGGGGAATAGCCTCTGAAGACTACTTTATTCTGGATCAATTTTACGGAATTTTACAGACTGTTAAACCGTAAGAGATGGACAAAAACTTACCACACAACAAATGTAGAACACTTTAAAACATACAATTTAAGTTATATGCACTTTGTTTTGGAGTGGATCATTTTTAGATATCCCTGGTATTGGTTTCAGCTTGAAAAAACTTATAATTTTCTCATATACATACAAATAAAGGAACTTCAGTCACATAGCAACCGACTTTTGACTATCACTTTAGCTTATGGTACTTCTTTATTTCGCTTCTACTTACAAGGAAGCAAGCATTTTTGCTAGTTTTTTCTCGATTAGTATGAAGTAAATAGAAGCATAAGCTTTTTAACATTAATTTGTTGCAGAGATGTAGAGAAATGCATGTGAATGGAACACACACATTTTTTTACTTTCTCCATATGCACTATGTACACAGTGTATAGAGAAAGTATTGCACTCTACCAAAAATTCGATACCGAGATTTCACCGGAAATATATGTTTTAGGGTCCCCAATATCCAAAAAAAGCATTTTCACAAAAAGGTCCGTGTGTGTGTGTGTGTGTGTGTGTGTGTGTGTGTGTGTGTGTTGACCGTGTGTCTGTGAACACGATAACTCAAAAACGAAAAGTCGGTAAAATACCAAACTTGGTATTTAAGTTCAGTATCTTCCAGCGATGCGACACGAAGATTTTGAGAATAATCCCCCCACCCCAAACTACCCTTTACATGGATATTTTTTCGAAAATTATGATTTTCTCAACAATGGCTCTAACGCTTTTGATTAAAATTTCGGATATTAAACATATTTACCTGACAAATGAAATGTATATCTTGAATTTTCTGGGAATAGCCTCTGAAGAGTAGTTTATTCTGGATGAATTTTACTAAATTTTGAATGACTGCTAAACCGTAAGAGATGGACAAAAACGTACTACACAAAAATGTAGAGCACTTTAAAACACACAATTTATGTTATATATATTTTTTTCGTGGAGTTCGTCGTTTTTGTGACATTCCTTATTTTTGGTTTCTGCTATGAAAAACGTATACACTTGTCAACTCCTATCCATATAAACAAAGGAACTTCATTGACATAGCAACCAGCTTTTGACTATCACTTTAACCTACGATTGTCCCTTATTTCACTTCTACTTACAAGGAAGCGAGTAATAAGACTATTTCTGCTAATTTTTTCTGCTTAGCATAAAGTAAACAGAAGTATAAGCTTTTTAAGAATTATTTGTTGCAGGGATATGGAGAAAGTCATGTGAATGGTACACATCAGACTTTTTTGGTTTGAAAATGGCGGATTTATGATTGAAAAACAAACGTGACCGTAAAATAAGACACAAGCTGGTTTTGAACTCAAGCACAGTTGAGTTTATTGGGTGTTCCTGCTGATTGAACAGGAAGTGCCTTAACCTTTGAAGAAGACCAGGTTTGAGCTCAACAGGTGGCGTCGATACCTCCCTTTTTGTCGCCCATTGGATTGGGTCTTCTTTTGCGGTACACTGACTTTGTTTATGGCCTGGCAGGATACAACTCCGCACTTCAGCATCTCTTTCTGTACAGGAACACGCAATTATTCCAGTGTATCTTCTAATAAAAATCTGAGGTCTTCCATTCATATAGTCAAATAATCAAAATCGTTACAGCCATTTTCGAGAAAATCGAAATTTTCGAAAAAGGTTGCATGTAAAGGGTAGTTTGGGGTGGAGGGAGTTTTCTCAAAACCTTCGTGTCACATCCCTGGAAGATACTAAACTTAAATACCAAGTTTGGTATTTTAGCTTCTTTTCGATTTTGAGTTATCGTGTTCACAGACACACGGACACACACACACACGGACCTTTTTGTGAAAATGCTTTTTTTGGACATTGGGGACCCTAAAACATAGATATATTTCCGGTGAAATCTCGGTATCGAATTTTTGGGTGGAGTGCAATACCTTCTCTATACACTATGTACATAGTGCGTATAGAGAAATTAAAAATGTGTAAGACATGAATTATGTGTTTTAATGAGATCTACATTTTTTCTATGATAAGTTTTTGTCCATCTCTTACGGTTTACCAGTTATGCAAAACTCAGGAAAATTTATCCAGAATGAAGAGGTCTTAAGAGATATACCCAGAAATTTAATATATACATTTTATTTGTCATGTAAACATCTTTAATATATGGTCCTTTAATCAAAATCGTTGAGACATTTTTGAGAAACACAATGTTCAAAACAGTTTTCATGTAAAGGGTAGTTTGGGGTGCGTAGATTTTTCTCAAAATAATTGTGTTGTATCCCTGGAAGATACTAAACTTAAATACCAAGTTTGGTATTTTACCGACTTTTTGGACAGACACACACAGAGACCTTTGTCTGAAAATGTTTTTTTTTTGTTTTTTGTTTGTTTGTTTGCTTCAGGGGACCCTAAAACAAATATTTCCGGTGAAATCCCAGTATCGCATTTTCGGGTGGAGTGCAATACATTCTCTATACACTATGTACATAGTACGTATAGAGAAAGTAAAAATCTGATGTGATTCATTCACATAACTTTCTCTTGCTGTTTCATATAAAAACTATTCCTACAAGAGATTATTCTTTTATCTACAACATGCTAATCGAGATAAACATTAGCAGAATTATTCGTATTGCTTGCTTCCTTGTAAGTAGAGGCGAGATAAGTGAATACATAGGGTAATACGTTATTCCAAATGTTTTAAAAGCTGGTCGGTATGCGAAACAATTGAGGAACGGTTTGCTTTGCACGGACCCATTTGAAAACAGGCAGTTTTAAATTGAAACCAGTAACAAGGAATATCTTCTAAACGGTCAAATCTACAAGATTTAGATTATGTATTTTAACGATCAATATTTTTGTGAAATATGTATTTGTCTATCACTCACGGTTTACTATTTATGCAAAATTCAAGAAGAAAAAATATCATCCAGAATAAAGAGGTCTTTAGAGGGTATTCCTAGAAAATACAAGACATACGTTTTATTTGCCATATCAATATCTTAAATATACGATATTTTGACCAAAATAGTTACTGCCATTTTTGAGAAGATCAAAATTTTCTACATTTTTTCCATGTAAAGGGTAGTTGGGGGTGGGATTATTTTCTTGAAAACCTTCGTGTCGCAGCCTTGGGAGATACTGAACTTTAATACCAAGTTTGATAGTCAACGGACTTTTTGTTTTTGAGCTATGCCGGTAAACCACAAGGTGATGTCAAATTATTTTGAGATTTCAACCCCAATGGCGACTTACAATGTTGAAGTACTTTAGACCCGGGATTCATAGTGTAGATCACCTTGTGGTTTACTGGGAAACATGCGAGTCAGTTGAGAAATTCAATGCTATGCCGGCATGTTGCCATGTTAGCTCAGAGGTAGAGCAACCGGCTAGAGATCCGTGGTTCAAATCCCGGCTCTGGCATTGAATTTTTCAGTCTGACACTACCTATCCAACTCCTGTCCTACACTTACATACAATTAATCCATTGTAATACGTTGTAGTTGACTCCCCGACAGGCTTCTGACCCCTAGGCCCTGGCTTATAAGTTCTAGGGGGGAGGTAAGCCGATTGCGAAACGAAACAAAAGAAATGCATGTTACGTAGGTTTGCTCTTCTTCAAATCAGTCACCAGTAATCAGTGCAGCGTCTGTTGTGTTGATAGTTCGAATGAAGCCGTCTACTGCTTGACGAATCTGTAGTGTCGCCGCTTCTTTCTCAAAGCTGGCCGCAGTTTTGTGTTCGAAAAATCTGATGTATTTAATTCACATGACTCTCTCTACATCTCTGTGGCAAGTCATTGATAAAAAGCTTATTATTCTATCTACTTCATGATAATCAAAATAAAAATCATCATAAAGGTTTTATTACTTAGTTCCTTATACGTAGAAGGTAAATAACACTAGGCTAGAACGATAGTCAAATTTTGTAAAAGCTGGTTGCTATGTGATATTTTTATGAAACCAACAACAAGAAATATCGGAAATGACCAACCCTACAAAAAAATGTATAAGACATAATTCTGTGTTTTAACGAGATCTACATTTTTCTGTGGTAAGTTTTTTGTCTATCTCTTAAGGATTACCACTTATGGAAAACTCAGCAAAATTCATCCAGAATGAAGAGGTGATCAGAGACTATTCCCAGAAAATTCAGGATATATGTATATCTTATTTGCTATGTAAACATATTTAATATATGATATTTTAATCAAAATCGTTAGAGATATTTTTGACATTTCAAAAAGTTTCCTTACAAAGGGTAGTTCGGGGCGGGGGGATTTTCTTCAAAATCTTTGTGTCGCATCCTTGGAAGATACTAAACTTAAATACCAAAACTGGTATTTAACAGTCTTTTTATTTTTGAGTTATGCTATCCACAAACATACAATGGCACACCAAATATTGAACTTTTTCTAAAAATGCATTTTTTGGAATCAGAGCGTCTTCTCTAAATATGCATTTCCGGTGAAATCTAGGTAACAAATACAATCCTTTTCTATACACTATGTACATAGTGCGTGTAGAAAAATAAAAAATTAGCACAATTGCATTGAAAGTTAGCTGTGGAGGAGTATAATGCTTTAGGACAACACCATCACAGTCTTACTCGAGAATCATCACAACTTTAACGTTGCTGGGGTTCTGCTGATCTTTGGTTCTTCGAACTTTCTGATTTTTTTAAAAATACTTTTTGCAGAATCCATCCATCATTTTGCACGACAGTGCTTTGCACATACAACACAAGCTATGACTGATTTGTTAGTCGATGGATCAGGAAGTACTGTGCCATCCACCATACTCCCCGGACTTAAGCTCTAGTGACTTTGGCTTGATTCAGAAGACGAAGAAACCACTTCATGGCACTCGCTTCAGAACTGTCCCAGAGATTTGTCAAGCAGTAGATCACTCCTTTCCAAATATCAACACAACAGGCGCTGCTAAATGTATCCTTTGATTTCCATATTGCTGGTGACAGGCTGTACACAATACTGGTGGCTCTTTGAAGGCGGTAAAACTTGGTAAAATACACTTCAGTTGTAAGTGGAGCGTTCAATAAATATTTAGAAAAATATAGAAAAACAAATTATTTCTGGTGGTTTTTTTCAGCATTACTTCCTTTTAGCTTGACATACTTTTCCCAGCGTTTATCCAACTGTTTTAAGCCTTCCAAAAAGTAGGATTTCGAAAGGATCTCAGAATAGGCATCTTTTAGGAGATGACCTCTTCTTTAGACTTGAAATATTTCCCACCGAGCCACTTTTTCAAGTTTGGAACAAAAAAAAATCTGATGTGTACCATTCACATGACTTTCTCTATATCCCTGCAACAAATTATTCCTAAAAAGCTTATACTTGTATTTACTTTATGCTAATCCGAAAAAATTGGCAAAAATAGTCTTATTACTTGCCTCCTTGTAAGTAGAAGCGAAATAAGAGACTACCATAGGTTAAAGTGATAATCAAAAGCTGGTTGCTATGTCAATGAAGTTTCTTTGTTTATATGGATCGGAATTGTCAAGTTCCTGTATGAGAAAAATCCAAGTTTTTCATAGCAGAAACCAAAAATACCAAACTCCACGAAAAAAATGTATATAACATAAATTGAGTGTTTTAACGCGCTCTACATTTTTGTGTAGTAAGTTTTTGTCCATGTCTTACGGTGTAGCAGTTATTCAAAATTCCGTAAAATTCATCCAGAATAAACTACTCTTCAGAGGCTATTCCTAGAAAATTCAAGATATACATTTTATTTGTCGGGTAAATGCGTTTAATATACGAAGTTTTAGTCAAAATCGTTAGAGCCATTTTTGAGAAAATCAAAATTTTCGAAAAAAATTCCATGTAAAGGGTAGTTGAGGATGGGGGGATTTTTCTCAAAATCTTTGTGTCCCATCCCTGGAAGATACTAAACTTAAAGATCAAGTTTGTTATTTTAGCGACTTTTCGTTTTTGAGTTATCGTGTTCACAGACACACGGACACACGGACACACACAAGGACCTTTTTGTGAAATGCTTTTTTTGGATATTGGGGACCCTAAAACATATATTTCCGGTGAAATATCGGTATCGAATTTTTGGGTGGAGTGCAATACCTTCTCTATACACTATGTACATGGTGCGTATAGAGAAAGCAAAAAGTCACTAGTGACCAAATCTGGTGAATACGTTGGATGTTGTAGTAATTCGAACCTTCATTCTACAATTTTCGCCGTCGAAACAGCGCAGGTGTGCATCCTTGTACTGCCTTGATGGAAGAGAATATTTTTCTTTATCAGATGAGGGCCTCTTTTCTTGATTTCTGCGTTCAGCCGGTGTACTAATGATGCATAATACTCTCCATTTATTGTTCTTCCTTTCTGCAAGGAATCAATGTACCTAGATGATTCCGCTTGCATTCCAAAAAACGGAGGCCTTCAACTTGTCTGCAGATTTCGCAATCTTTGCCTTCGTCGGAGCCGGTTCGCCTATAAAAACCCACTGTTTCGACTGTACTTTATTCTGGAGTGTATTAGTGTATCCATGCTTCATCCACAGTTATGTATCGACACAGAGACTGATCAGGACTGTGACGGAAAAGTGCCAAACCACCTTCCGAATCGATCACAGGATTACGCAAACGCGGCATCAATCCTGCCTAGACCTTGGTTAGACCTGATTTTAGTGCAAAATTGAGAACATTGTACCTTGTGATGTGCCTATGGCCTCTACTATTTTGCAAACTTTGACTCGCCGGTCACTCAAAACCATATCCTGGGTTTTGTCAATCATTTCGGAGAAATCCCAAGCGACCGCATGTGAGATATGTGGTGGACAAAGCGGCGCAGGACGGGTTTTCTCCGGGTTCTCCGGTATCCGCCCCATTCTATTCCACCTGTGCTCCATCTTCATTCATGTATCATCAGTGTTATCGCCTGCGATGCCATAGCAGTAAAACTGGGCGTTAAACCCTATCCAAAAAAAAAAAAAAAAAAATCGGAGGAAGTCACTTCTACCAGACGTCCGGAATGATGTGCATGATTTGTGGATGCACGGCCACGTTTAAATTCATTTATATGATTGTAAATTGTTGCAATCGCAGGAGCAGATGTGCCAACAACTTCATGCAACTAGCATTTATCTCTTTCGGTGTTAAGGCTTTTAAATAGAAGTGTTTAATCACTGTACGAAACACGTTTTCTTCCATCTTTCTAAAGAAGTGCAAGATTGTTGATTCAATCGTCTATGGTAACGAAACCGCGTGATGGATATAGCTGGAACTTTAACTGCCATCTAGTAACAGGCAACGATTGCTAAGTACAATTTTTTTTATGTTACGAGAGTAGTTTTTTTTTTTTTTTTTTTTTTTTTTAAAGGACTTAATAAACGCCACTCGTTTAGTAATTCCCACTATTAAAGTTTAATTCCTCGTACATTAGATATCTTACATACATAAACAGTCTTTCTTTTTCAAATATTTATTTCTGTTTGTTCGCCACCTTCGCTTTCTTCTGTGACCTGACACGTTCTTTTTCCTTTCTGGTGTAATATTTACCCAGACGGATTACGAGCCTTGTTTTTACACTCTGTGTTTCTCTAGATATATTCTATAAATACAGTTCTATATATGAGAGAAGAAAAAGTGGTGAAAATGTGTACTTACCACCCCAGAGCTGCTGTTTCTCATAAATCAATAAGCAAGATTCCCAATTCGTTCATATTTTATACACACTGTGCGCCTGGGACTGAGTTCAACTCTCTTAGGAAACTCTCCCTACATTATTCACACCGAGTTCGAAGTGATATCTCTCGCTTGTGCCTCTTTGTTGTTCTGGAACACGGAAAACACCCAATCAATCCAAACATTAGAGCAGTTGGTTTGCTTAAACCTTTCTCGTTTTCAAAACAAAACACTATTTTACTTTTATTACTTTCTCTAATTGCATTACACCTAAAAATCCAATACCGAGATTTCACCCCGGAAAAACAAAGCACTTTTAGAAAAATGTCGTCTGTGTGTCTGTGGGAAGCATAACTCAAAAATGAAAAGACCTTAAAATACTAAATTTGGTAAGCATTTAAGAAGCATCCTCCAAGAATGCGACACAAAAATTGTCAGGAAAATCCCTCCACCACAACGACCCTGTACATGGGACATTTTTTGAAATGTTTTATTTTCTCAAAAATGGCTCTAAGGATTTTTATTAAAATAGCACATATTTAAGACATCATCATGACCAATGAATATCTTGAATTTTTTAGAAATATCCCCTGCAAATCTCCTTATTCTGGATGATTTTTATTGAATTTTACATAACTGGTAAACCGTAACGGATAGACAAAAACTTATTACACTAAATTTTAGATCGCGATAAAACACACAATTTATGTCATACACTTTTTTTTTTCGTGGAGTTGGCAGTTTTCGAGATATTCCTAGTTATTGATTTCAGTTTTAAAATGTTTAAACTTTTCTCATACGGTAAATTGTCAGTGTTTGGGCACGCAAAGAAACGAATTTCAATCCCATAGCAACCACATTTTAAAACATTTGATTGTCGGTTCAGTCTAGTGCATTCTCTTAATTCCCTTCGACTTATAAAGGAACTAAGTAATAATACTGTTTCTGCTAGTGCTTCAGCAGTAAATAGATAGATCAATAAGCTTATTCACATGACTTTCTCTACATCTCTGCAACAAATTATTTTTAAAAAGCTTATGCTTCTAATTACCTCATGCTAATTGAAAGAAAATTAGCAGAACTAGTCTTATTACTTGATTCCTTTAAGTAGAAGCGAAATAAGGGAGCACCATAGGTTAAAGTGATAGTTAAAAGCTGGTTACTATGTCACTGAAGTTCCTTTGTTTGTATGCACAGGAGTTGACATATTCCTGTATGAGAAAAGTTAAGTTTTTCAAAGCTGAAACCAAGAACAAAGAATATCTCAAAAACGATCAACTCCACGAAAAAAATGCATACCACATAAATTGGGTGTCTTAATGTGCTCTACATTTTTTGTGTGGTAAGTTTTTGTCTATCTCTTACGGTTTATCAGTTATGCAAAATCTCGTAAAATTCATCCAGAATAAAGTAGTCTTGAGAGGCTATTCCCAGAAAATTCAAAATATACACTTTATTTGGCAGGTAAATATCTTTAATATACTATGTTTTAAACAAAATCGTTAGAGCCATTTTTGAGAAAATCAAAATTTTCGATGTTTTTTCCATGTAAAGGGTAGATTGGGGTAGGGGATTTTTTCTCAAAATCTTCGTGTCGCATCCCTGGAAGATACCAAACTTAAATACTAAGTTTGGTATTTTACGACTTTTCGTTTTTGAGTTATCCTGTTCACAGGCACACGGACACACGGATACACGCACGCACACACACACACACACACACACACACACACACACGGACCTGTTTGTGAAAATGTTTTTTTTTTTAGATATAAGTACCCTAAAACATATATTTCCGGTGAAATCTCGGTATCGAATGTTTGGGTGGAGTGCAATACCTTCTCTATACACTATGCACATAGTGCGTGTAGAGAAAGTAAAAATGAAATGACCAAACTTGGTATTTAAAAAGCTTTCTTCAAGGATGCGACACAAAAATTTTGGGAAAATCCCCCGTCCCCAACGGCTCTTTTTATGGAACATTTTTAGAAATGTTTTAATTTCTCAAAAATGGCTGAAACGATTTTGATTAAAATAGCATATATTTAAGATATCATAACCAATGAAATGTATATCTTGAATTTTCGCGGAATAACCTCAGAGGATCTCTGCATTCTGGTGACTTTTGTTTAACTGATAAACCTTAAGAGACAGACAAAAACTTATTGCACAAACAATGTACTTCTCGGGGTTGAATTGACTGACGAAAATAAGATTTTTGCAGGATTACAAATATATTAATGACTGTTACTTTTTATTTTATAATATTTGGGGTGGGGGTTGTGTTAAATGTTCACTTTTACTATTTGTGGCCCCACAAGCAATGACATTGAAGATACATGGAATGAAGATGGAGCACTGGTGGAATGCACACGGTTAATTTGAGATCACTTTGTGGTTTGCCGGGAAACATAAAAGTCAGTTAAGAAATGTAATGCTATGCCGGCATGGTAGCTCAGTGGTAGAGTAGCCGGCTAGAGACCGGGAGATCCATGGTTCAAATTCCGGCTACGGCATTGAATTTTTCAGTCTGACAGCCTACACACGGTTTCTGTGAGAAAAACAACTAAAATTATCACAATGTAGATCTTGTTAAAACACACAATTTTATATATATACTTTTTACTTTCTCTAGCCCCGTATGTACAATGTACATAAGGACAGAAGTATTGTATTCCACCCAAAAATTCGATACCGAGATTTCACCGGAAATATATATTTTAGGGTCCCATGTATCCAAAAAAAGCATTTTCACAAAAAGGTGTGTGTGTCCCTGTGTCGTGTGTCTGTGAACACGATAACTCAAAAACGAAAAGTCGTTAAAGCGCCAAACTTGGTATTTAAGTTTGGTATCTTCCAGGGATGCGTCACAAAGATTTTGAGAAAAATCCCCACACCCCAAACTACCCTCCACATGGAACGTTTTTAGAAAATTTTGATTTTCTCAAAAATGGCTCTAACGATTTTGATTAAAATATCGTATATTAAAGATATTTAGCTGACAAATAATATGTATAGCTTGAATTTTCTGGGAATAGCTTCTAAAGATCTGTTTATTCTGGATGAATTTTGCTTAATTTGGCATAACTAATAAACCGTAAGAGATAGACAAAAACTTACTAAACAAAAAATATAGGTCTTGTTAAAATACAAAAGTTATGTCATATACATTTTTCTCGTGGAGCTTACAGTTTTCGAGGCATTGATTGTTATTAGTTTCAGTTGTGAATAAGTATACTTTTCTCAGACGGGAGTGTGCGGTTTTCTTTTGTTCTACTCCTGGCCAAGAAAAGAAGGGATTTGTAATGACAATCGCATAACGACAGCTTTTAAAACATTTGACTACGGCTTTAGCCTAGTGTATTCCCTTATTTTTTCCTACTTACAAGAAGCTAAGTAATAAGAACATTGTACTAATGAGTACCTCGATTAGCAAGATGCGGAAAGAAGAATAATCTTATTTAAGAAGCTTGTAGATCAGCTAGAGAAAGCCATGCGAGTGTAACACATCAGATTTTTTGTAGAGTTAACCGTTTCGGAGATATTCCATGTTAACCGTTGCAATTTTAAAATACTTCTATTTTTCTCAAACAGGAAGCCCTGCGTGTGCGTATGTGTGTGTGTGTGTATGTGTATGTGTTTTAACACCTCCTGGCCAAGAAAATTTCAATGACTGTTTGAGAAAGGTATAAGTATTTTAAAATTGCAACCAATAAAGAGTAATATCTCCTAACGGTTGATTGTACAAAAAATGTATGACACAAATTCTGTGTTGTAACAAGATCTGCGTTATTTATGTAGTAAGCTTTTGTCTATACCAATTATACAGAAGTAATCCAGAATGCAGAGGACTTCTGAGGATATTCCCGGGAAATTCGAGCTATACATTCCATTAGTCATGAAAATATCTTAACATTCGGTATTTTAATCAAAATCGTTAGAGCCATTTTTGATAAAATCAAACTGTTAGAGAATTGTCTATGTAAAGGGTATTTGGGGGTAGAGGAATTTTCTTGTAAAGCTTCGTGTTGCATCCTTGGAAGATATTGAACTTAAATACTAAGCTTGGTATTGAACGGGCGTTTTTAAACTAGGTACGGACGCGGATCACACACACGGTACTTTTTCTAAAAAATGTTTCTTTTTGTATTAACGGGGTCTGAACATGTAGACATTTCCGGCGAGATCTCGGTATCGAATTTTTGGGTGAAATATAATACCTTCTCTATCTGGTATATACTTTTTGCATACATGCTAGAGAAAGTAAAAGTGAGTAAAATACTTTGTCAATATTACAGAGATACAGCATTGCATTAACACAAGACTTCACTGGCTTGTAAGTTTAAAAATTCATCCAAAGCATAAAAATTGGATGTGTTATATCACATATCACTCTGCCCACTCTATAACAAAGTATTTCAACAAAAGTTTGTTCTTCTATCTACTATATGCTGATTAAGATAAACGTTAGCATATATGGCTTTATTGTAAATGTAAATGGCGTTTTATTTATGGACGCACTTTAACTGCTGTGGTTCTCAGCGTCCCATTCTAAATTGGGCGCAAAAGACGGCTTGATTTTGCTCAGAGGCTTCTCTATCAGGCTTGAGGGAATGAGGGAATACTCTAGATTTTTTTTTTATTATATAAAACACAGTTCCGGAGGCTTGTCAGGACTCCGGCGCTGTATTCCTTTCTTCTCCAATTTTTCCAGTTTCATATATTTCCTTAATAGACCTTATTATTCTTAACGTTTTCCTTTTACGTATACACACACAAACATAGACACGTTTACAAACACAGAATCACCCATGCCCAAGGCGGGACTCGAACCCACGATCCTGTGCACCACGAAGCGCCAAAGCGAGACACTTTAGCGAGCGCGGCCACCGGGATTGGCAATAAGATTAAAGCAATAGCCAATTATTTTAAGAGCTGGTCATAATGTAATGGTCTTGAAATTCCATTATATGTGCATGGATACAAAGATGAAGGAAAATCAATTGACGACCTCTCATTTAATACATTTTAAACTTATAACTAGCAATATATGGAAGAGTTATTCCAAAAAAGGATGTATTTCACATAAATTGTATTTTAAAGAGATATACATTTTTGTTTAGTAAAATTTCTCTCTCTCTCTCTCTCTCTCTCTCTCTCTCTCTCTCTCTTTACAGTTTACTAATTACGCAAAAATAAACCAGAATAAATAGGACCTCAGTAGCTATTTTCAGAAATCCAAAATATACAGTTTGTTTTTTCATGTGAACACGTTTAATATATGACCTTTCAATCAAAATTAGTTACAACGCCATTCTCTAGTGAAACAACATCTGAAAGGACACATCTTTAGATAAATATTTTTTTCTGGGACCCAGAGCAAAATTTTTGTGCCCAACTTCATGCTTGCTCAATTCCTATCTGGCCATAGAAAATATAAGTCATGTTTCGAGCGATCGATGTCCCAAACAATTATTCATACGTCAAACTGTACAACACCTGATTTTGAGTGTTCTGTATTTGAAAATGCAAGATATACCCGAAACAAGCACCTTAACTTCTGTGAAATGGAAATGGAGTTTTATTTATGGACGCTCTTTAACTACTGTGGTTCTCAGCGTCCCATTCTATGCTGGGGAGAAAGATCGTTTTAATTTCACTCGGAGGTCTCTTTTTCAGGCTTGATGTTCTTTTACGTGCTATAAATCTACGACACGGGACCAACGGCTTTATTTCCCTTCCGAAGGAAGCCATACTAAGGATTTTTACACCCGAAAAAATCCATCGTCTTCCTACGGGTTTGGACCCGCGACCTTGGGTATATGAAATTAGCATTACACCACGAAGGGTGACCGAGCTTCTGTGACAACGAAGAGGCAAATGCTCTATTTCATGTATTCGGCCATTGCCGCCTATCGTTTGACGTCAATACTAGGTAGTGTGTTTATCACGCATTGTGTCTTGCAGAGGACTAGCAACGAAGAGTAGAAGTGAGGTGGATGTCAACAGTTTCGGGGTCATCTTAATGAAATCATACCTTTCCAATATTTACATTTGGAACATTCGCTTGCAGCATTTATGCTGACAGGTAAGGTATTCTTCCAGTTCGGAAGTAGCACTCAAACATGTAAATGTCGCTTCCATCTCGCGTGCAAAGAAGGCCCAAAATGTCCTGGTGAAAGACAGCTCTGCACTGCCCAGTACATCAACCTGTTTACAAAGTTGGCAATGCATGCAGTCTAAGGTTCAGTTCCGCACCTTCCCTTTGAGACAATGGGCTCGCTGAACCAATAATGATGTCAGGCATTTAAACCCACTGGCTCTAAAGACCGAATAAATCCGAAGACCCGGTATATTCACAAAACAGTCTACGAATCTCATTTAGGGTGAGTCATTCGAATAATCTTCTCTTATCCTCAGGAGATAAATGTCGAGTAACTGAGTTCCATGGACCCCGGGCTGATTTAAAAATCACTTCACCCATTTCATTCATTGTCCGATATGAACTACTAGATTAAAGGACGTTATACTACATATAACACAATAAAACAAAAAACTCTGAGGTCACATGACCTTCTCCAAAGTTCTGCAAACAGACTAGTCTCATAAAAGGTAATTCTTCTATCCACTTCATGCTAATCGAGATAAACACTAGCAGAAATGGGCTTATTACTCAGATCCTTAAAACCAGAAGGAAAATAAGGAGATACACCAGGCTAAAGAGATAGTCAAATCTTTCAGAAGCTGTTACTATGCGATTAATATTCAAGTTCGATTCTCTTTGCATGGCCAGAAGTAAAACAAAACAAATAAAAACATGTATGACGAAAACATGTTTGAGAAAGGTAGCAGTATCTGAAACTTGAATTCAATTACAAGGAGATAAACTTAGCTCTATAATAAAAATGTATAGGACGTAAATTGCATATTTTGACGAAAATTACATTTTTGTGTAGCAAGTTTTAGTCTGTCTCTTACGTTTATGCAAAGGTCATCCAAAATGAAGAGGTTTTCAGAGGCTATTTATAGGAAATTCAAGATATACACTTTACTTCTCATGTAAATGCACAGTATTTTAAACAAGATCCATTCATCCGTTGATCCATCGTTTTTTAAAGATTGCAGAATTTTAAAACGAGTTTATTACTTTTGAAAACGCCAGAGAGCCACATAACTTCGAAAATACGTAAAATAAGGTTAATGGACTTGAATTTTGAAAAACGTGATTTTTGACCGAAAATGACAAACTGTCACCCATTTGCTCTATTAATGAGCAGTAATTCTGATATATTTTGTATTTTATATAATGAGATATAGGAATACGATATTAAATATTCGCGCGTGCATGGCTGAATTTAGGATGGGAGTGAGTACGGAAAGAAGGGGAGCATCGTCTCTAACCTTGAGAACATTTGCAAGGAACGAAGAGTCACGATAAATATGAAAAAACTGGAATCAGACAACTAACAAAGACTCAAGAGTATCTGCTGTTTGATATAAATACAAGTTACTGTGCTTGGCGGTTACTTTGGAGCAGTTATTTGCAGTCTAATATTTTTCCGGAGCCGGAACGGTCGGAACTGTTACAGATAAATAAAAATGTTTGGCACTTAAAGCTAACACACCAATGTGGCAACGCGATGCTGAAGACAGAGAGCCGGCAACACTGTGCTATAATTTTACGTTTCTTGTCCAGTGAGGTTTGGAGCCCGCGTGGTTTTTCCGACTCATCAAATTTTCACGTTTCCATCAGCTCCGGCTCGTTTTCCGCCTCTACATCCGCACTGCCGGACGGACGGACGGCCGGCCGGGTGGGGCGGGGCACGCTCCTTGCAACCTCCTCTATTTTAATTGCTCTTACACATCGACGTTTTCGCAAACAATGCACCGCGTCTCATCAATAAATACTTTTATCGCCATAGCAACCCGCCGCATGGGACACAAGATTTCTGTTTTTTGGTTGCGAAATTCGCGATTTTTTAATACCGTGACATTCCCGGCCGCAGTCCATCATTTAAATGTCCAGCTTTTATCAACATGATGGTGGTACATATCTCTGACTATTTCTGATCTTAGGGTTTCACAATTTCATCATCACCATTTTTGCTCTTATTTTACATCTTTAAAAGGAATACCATCTATTAAATTCACATAAATTCCTCAACCAATTAGGCATAAGTTAAAAAAATCTGATGTGTTCCATTCACATGACTTTCTCTATATCTCTGCAACAAATTATTGCTAAAAAGCTTATGCTTTTATATACTTCATGCTAATCGAGATAAACATTAGCAGAAATAGTCTTATTACTTGCTTCATTGTTAAGTAGAAACGAAATAAAGGAGTACCATAAGTTAAAGTGATAGTCAAAAGCTGGCTGCTATGTGGCTGAAGTTTCTTTGTGTGTATGGACAGGAGTTGACAAATCTGTATGACAAAAGTATACGTTTTTCAAAGCTAAACCAAAAACCAGGAATCTCTCAAAAACGATCAACTCCACGAAAAAAAATGTACATAACATAAATTGTGTGTTTTAACGTGCTCTACATTTTTATGTGTTAAGTTTTTGTTCATCTCCTACGGTTTAGCAGTTATGCAAAATTCTGTAAAACTCATCCAGAGTAAAGTATCCTTCAGAGGCTATTCCCATAAATTTCAAGATATACGGTTTATTTGTCAGATAAATATCTTTAATATACGATATTTTAATGAAAATCGTTAAGAGCCATTTTTGAGAAAATTATAAATTTCGAAAAAGTTCCATGTAAAGGGTAGTTGGGGGTGGGGAGATTTTCTTGAAAATCTTCGTGTCGCATCCTTGGAAGATACCAAACTTAACTACGAAGTTTGGTATTTAACAGTCTTTTCGTTTTTGAGATATGCTGTTCACAGATACACAGTTATACACACACACACACTCACACGGACTTTTTTCGAAAAATTTAGAGAAAGTAAAAAGGCAAATCGGCAAATCATATAGATAAAATTCTTATTATCAAACCTAATTGTTTGGAAAATGTTTATTTTCTCAAAAATACCATATATTAAAGATTTTTATATAGCAAATAAAATGTATATCATAAATTTTCTGGGCATATCCTCGAAAGACCTCTTTATTCTGACAGAATTTGGGTAATTGGTAAATCGCAAGAGATAGACAAAAACTTACTCCAGAAAACATGTAGATCGCGTTAAAACACACAATTTATGATAAATGTGTTTTTTTCGTGGAATTGACCATTTCTGAGATATTCCTTGATATTTGTTTAAGGTTTAAAATACTTACGCTTTTCTAACACGGAAAGTTGTAAACTCCTGGCACTGCATAAAAATGGATTTCAAGCACATGGCAACCCGCGTTTAAATGAGTTGACAGTCGTTTTAGCCTAGTGTATTCCCTTATTTACCTTTTACTTACAAGGAAGCATGTAATAAAGCAATTTATGCATTATTATAAAGTTAATAGAAGAATGAGCTTTATAACAATGATTAGCTACAGAGATGTAGAGAAAGACATGTGAATGGAGGACATTATTTTTTACTTTCATTACATACGACATAGTACATCGGTATAGAAGATATTACACTCCACCCAAAAATTCTATACCGAGGTTTCACCGAAAATACATGCTTTAGGATCCCCTGTATAAAAAAAAAATAAAGCATGCTTAGAAAAAGGTCCGTGTGTCTGTGAACACGATAACTTAAAAACGAATAGACGGTAGAATACCAAAGTCAGTATTTTAGTTTATCTTCAAAGGATGCGACGGGAAGATTTGACAACAATCACCCCACCTCAAACTGCCTTTACATGGAAAAAATGTTTGAATACTTTGATTTTCTCAACAATGGCTCTAACGATTTTGATTAAATTACTGCATATTGAATATATTTACAGGAAAAATAAAATGTAAATCTTGAATTTTCTAGGAATAGCCTTTTGAGACTTCTTTATTTTGGATGAATTTGGTTAAATTTTGCATAACCGTTAAAGCATAAAAGGTAAGGAAAAGCTTACTACACAACAAATTTAAATGTTAAAGTACACAATTTATGTCACATACATTTTTGGTGGAGCTGACCATTTTCCAGACATTCCTTGTTATTGACTTCAGTTTTAAAATTCTTAAAACTTTTCTCCCGATTATTCAAAGAAACGGATTTCAACTACATAGCAACCAGCTTTTAAAATATTTTACTACTTTGGCTGTCGATTTAGCCTAGTGTACTCCCTTTTTTCTCTTCTACTTACAAGGAACCATTTCTGCTAATAGATAGAAGAGAAATGAAATGAAGTCCTATTTATGGACGCTCTTTAACTGCTGTGGTTCTCAGCGTCCCATTCTAAACTGGGCGTGAAAACCGCTTAATTTTGCTCAGAGGCCTCTTTTATCAGGCCTGAGGTTCTTTTACGTGCAGGAAATGTACACACAGGACCAACGGCTTTACTTTCCTTCCGAAGGAAGCCATGCTAAGGATTTTTACGCCCAAAAAGATCCATCCTGGTATTTGAAGTTAGCATGGTAACCATTACACCACGGAGGGCGACAGACAGAGGAGTAAGCTTTATAACAATATGTTAGAGAGATGTAGAGAAAGTTTTGGGAATGGACACATAAGATTTGTTTTCTTTGCCTTCTAAAGAATGTAAAATTACAGTACAGCATTAATTTATGCTAATTTGAACATGAATTTCTCATTACAAATGATTTTAAACCTCACTCATGTTCCCAATTTACCCTACACTTAACTATTTAAAGAAAGGAAATAACTACGAGGAAAGAGAAATATTCGCTGTGTTCCAATTATTCACTTGACAAAATATTGCAGTAGATAATTTTTTTTTACATTAAATTAGTTTAGACTTAGTGAATGTTAAGAGGTTTAATAAAGGCTGTGCAATTATCCGCGGTTAGACAGCAAAATCGCTACACCACGAAAATGCATGATGATAAAATGTGTTACGAAAATAAAAATTTACGGCAGATAGCTGGTAGTTCCGCCTGGTGGCTGAAGGTAAAGATATCCAGGGATGTGATCAATGAACTAAACAAAGCTCGTTAGTAAAAGCACATACCTGCAGTTTGTTAGTATAGCAATTACGTCATAACCGAAGTGTTTCCATGTGATATTCTCGGTGTATAGGGAACATTATACAGTGTGCATAAAAACTATGGGAGACGCGGACCGGATAGGTAAATTTCAACTAATGGGAAGACCGCTGTGAGCCTGCCTGGGTAGTGTGGTGGTAGCGTGTCTGCCTCAGGTCGTGAGTTCGAATCTCGCTTAGGGTAAGTTACACAAATAAGCCTTTTTTCGGGGTTTTCCCTTATCCAGAGAAGACGAATGTCGAGTAACTTTAAGCTCCATGGACCAGGTTAAAGGACGTTTAACTAAAAAAAAACAAAAAAAATCTGAGAAGGCTGATAATAGGGAAGAGGGGAGGAAAGCCACAAGAAGCGTTAAACAAAAGGGCATATAATGTTTTACAGATATATACAACGTATATATAATGTCATACTTTACGGCATTTGTTTTGCTATGATGTTAGTATTGTATATATATTTTTCTCTTGAGTGTATTTGTCTACTATAATAGGCTATATCGTAAATTTAAGTTGCTGTATATGAATTCCTTTGTATTTTTACTTTCTCTATACGCACTATGTACATAGTGTATAGAGAAGGTATTGCACTCCACCCAAAAATTCGATACCGAGATTTCACCGGAAATACATGTTTTAGGGTCTCCTATATCCAAAAAAAAAAGCATTTTCACAAAAAAAAGTCCGTGTGTGTGTGTGTGTGTGTGTGTGTGTCCGTGAACACAATAACTCAAAAACGAAAAGTCGGTAAAATACCAAACTTGGTATTTAAGTTTAGTATCCTCCAGGGATGCCACACGAAGATTTTGAGAATAATGCCACCACCCCAATCTACCCTTTACATGGAACTTTTTTCGAAAATTTCGATTTTCTCAAAAATGGCTCTAACGATTTTGATTAAAATTTCGTATATTAAAGATATTTACATGACAAATAAAATGTATATTTTGAATTTTCTGGGAATAGCCTCTGAAGACTACTTTATTCTGGATGAATTTTATGGATTTTGAATGACTGCTAAACCGTAAGAGATTGAGAAAAACTTACAATATAAAAAATGTAGAGCACCTTAAAACGCACAATTTATCTTATATACTTTTTTTCGTGGAGTTGATCGTTTTTGACATATTCCTTGTTTTTGTTTTCAGCTATGAAAAACTTATACTTTTCTCATACAGGAATTTGTCAACTCCTGTTCATACAAACAAAGAAACTTCAGTCACATAGCAATCAGCTTTTGATTATTAGTTTAGCCTTATTTCCCTTCTGCTTACAAGGAAGCAAGTAATAAGACTGTGCTAATTTTTTTCTCGATTAGCATGAAGTAAATAGAAGCATACGCTTTTTAACAATAATTTGTTGCAGAGAGGCAGAGAAAGTCATATGAATGGAACACATCAGATTTTTACTTTCGTAATTACTCTTTTAATTTGTTTTTGTTTGTTTTTAATATTGTTTACTATTTTGTGTATTGAAAATATTTTAAGTTACGCATTTTTCAATGATGCATAAAAGTCTGATGTGTTTCATTCAAATTTGGAAAATGCAGCAAAATTTCACTGAAAATAGAAGAAAATCTGATATGTTCCATTCCCATGCCTTTCTCTAGATCTCTGCAACAAATTATTGTTCAAAAGCTTATTCTTCTATCTACTTCATGCTAATGGAGAAAAAAATGCCAGCAATTGTCTTATTACTTGCTTCCTTGTAAGTAGAAAAAAAAATAAGAGCACTTTGCTAAAACGATAGTCAACTCTTTTAAAAACTACTTGCTATATGCTTTTGTTTGTAAGAGTTGACAAATTGCCATATGAAAAAAGTATAAGTATTTTGAAACTGATATCATTAACAAGGAATATCTCAAAAACGTCCACTCCCCGAAAAAATCTATACAACATAAATTGTGTTTTTTAGCGAACTCTACATTTTTGTCTTATCTCTTACGCTTTACCAGTTATGCAAATAAGGGTGTCTTCAGAAGCTACTCCCAAAAAAGTCAATATGTACATTTTATTCGTCATATAAATATCTTTAAAATAACTAATATATTTTAATCAAAATCGTTGAGACCATTTTTGAGAAAATAAAATTTTTTAAAATGTTTCCATATAAAGGGTAGTTGGGAATGAGGATATTTTCTTCAAAAATCTTCGTGCCGCATTCTTTGAAAATTCTGAACTTAAATATCAAATTTGGTATTAAACGGAGCATTCGTTTCTGAGCTATGGTACCCCCAGTCACACACACAGACGCACACATACTCGAACCTTTTATTTCAAATGCTTTGTTTGGACTCAGAGGGTCTCACAACAAGTATTTCTGGTGAAATCTCGGGATCGAATTTTTGGATACAATGCAATACCTTCTCTATACACTACGTACATAGTACGTGTAGAGAATGTAAAAAACCCAAGCCCAAACTACCCTTTGCATAGAACATTTTTTGCATATCCTTATTTTCTGAAAACTGACTATTTTGATTAAAATATCAATGCTTAAGATTTGTCTATTACAAATTAAATATATACAAGGTGGCCCAGCTGTTCTGTATTGGACGTGCGCTAAAAGAGTTGCAAAACTCAACGGAGCTATTTCAGGTTAAAACCGGCCGGTGCGGAACTCGTGAATGACCTTCATTCAAATCCCTTGAGAGTTCCCATCTGACTGGGGCATTTTCGATATTTCCCTCAGTTCACCAAGTTAAATACCTCACGTTTCATACTTAATACCACAGAGTTACGTATACTACACAGAAATATATGGATCATTAAAACACATAATTTATATTATATATAATATTTTAATTGATACATTGTGTGTTTAAACGAGATCTATTTTCTTGCGAAGTTAACCTTTCCGAGATATCCCTTCTTGTTGTTTTCAATTTTACATATTTAAGCTTTTCCAATACGGAAATTTGTCAACTCCTGGACGAATTTCACCCACTTGGCAACTAGCTTTCAAAAGATTTGACTGTCGCTGTAACATAGTGTACTCTCTTATTTTCCTTCTACTTGCAGGAAGCAAGTAATGAGATCAGATAGAAGTACATATGAGTGGAACACAATAGATTTAATTTTAAATGGTATCCAATTTTCTTATTCAATATTCAATAAAACTATGTAAATGAATATATAAATATTTAATGAGTTCCATACTAATTTATAATTCTCATTGAATTGACGTGCCACCTCACTAGTAGATGTTCTTGAAGAGATAAGAACCTTTCTTCGTCTGAAACATTCCTTGTTCTTCCACATTTTGAATTGCTTTTTCTACACGTGTTATGTACATAGTACTGCACCAAATACCAAGATTTCACAGGAAATGTGGCGTGTCTGTTAGTCAAGTCAATGCGCGCGCGCAGCTTAGCTTAAAAGCGAAAACTGTCCTAAATACCAAAATTCAGTATCTTTCAAGGATGCGACAGGAAGATTTTCAAGAAAATCCCCCCCCCCCCAACTACCCTTTACATGAAAATGTTTTCGAAAACTTTAATTTTCTCCAAAATAGCTCTAAGACTTTGATTAAAAAATCGTATATTATAGATATTGACTAAACAAATAAAATATATACCTTGAATTTTCTGGGAATAGCCTCTGAAGACATCTTTATTCTCAATGGATTTTGCAGAATTTTGGATAACTGGTAAGCCGTAACAGAACAGAGACTTGCTTAGTGTAGTGCACGTTAAAACACTCGATTTATTTTATATACATTTTTTCGTGGAGTTGGCCGTTTTGAGATATTCGTTGTTATTGGTTCCAGTTTTAATATACTTAATACGTTTCTCATACAAAAATGTCAACTCCTCGCCATACAAACAAAGGAACTTCAACCACATGGCAACCAGCTTTTAAAAGCTTAGACTTTCGCTTTAGTCCAGTTTAATCCCTTATTTCCCTTCTACTTACAAGGAAGCAAGTAATAAGACCATTTCCGCTAATGGATGGGTAGAGTCAATGCCATAGTAGAGATTTGAACCACGGATCTCCCGGTCTCTAGCAGTTGCTCTACCACTGAGCTACCATGGCAACATGCCGGCATAGCACTGAATTTCTCAACTGACTCGCAAGTTTTCTGGTAAACCACAAGGCGATCTTAAATTATTTTGTGATGATAAACCCAATGGCGACTTACAACGTCGTGAATTTAAGACCCAGGATTCATAGTGTAGCCAACTGTTATGGCAGAGCAACCGGCTAGAGATCGGGAGATCCGCGGCTCAAATCCCGGTTATGGCATTTAATTTTCCAGTCTGAGTCTGCCTATCCAACTCCTGTCCTACCACGGTCTCTGTGAGAAAGAAATTAAATTATTACATTTCCGCTAATGCTTATCTCAATTAGCATGAAGTAAATAAAAGAATAAGCTTAAAAAGCTAATTTGTTGCAGATATGTAACGAAAGTCATGTGAATAGAACACATCAGCCTTTTTTTACTTCTATTTTCAACGAATGGTTTACTTTTCAGGCATCATACAATTAAACAAGCGCATACATTTACTCTTACAGACTTTTGGGAATAGGGAATGCTTATATTTAAAGAAAAATCCCCTGCCCCAGCCAGAAATCGAACCATAAACTTCGGATTGAGAAGCCTGAGCACTGACCACAGTCTCAACTTTGAAATACCAGGAAGTATAATAATTTAATGGCATGACAGCTTAATGGGAAAAACTTCTAGATATACAAGTAAAAGTTATTGAGATTCCAATACGTAAATGTTAAAATAAAGTTGCTTTAGAGAATCTGATATGGAGCATTTACAGGGCTTTTTCTAGCTATTCTGCAACAAACTACATATTTCCTTGTAGGCACAAGAGAAATAAAGAAATACAATAAACTAAAGCGATAGTCAAAACTTTTAAGAGCTGGTTGCAATGTGATGACTTTGAAATTGCATTCTCTTTGCATGACCAGGGAGAACAAATGTCTTCCCATCTGAGGAAAGTATAAGTATTGGAAAATATAAATCAATAATAAGGAATATCTCGGAAACACATAAATCTATAATTAATACAAACTTTATTGGACATAAATATACACTTTTTTGTCCATTTCACACAGTTCACCACTTATGCAAAGCTATCCAGAAAGAAGAGGGCCTCAAGCTATTTCCAAGATACCCGTCCAGTTTTATATTCATCATATAAAATAGACCTATTCAATGAATATATAATCTTGCCATATTTCATTTGCCGTGTAATATCCTAAACATATGATAATCAAAATCATTGAAGACTTTTTTTGAGAAAATCAATAATACGCACGCAGATTTTTTAATTGTTTTAGTTTCTCTGCACATACTATGCATATAGTAAGAAGAGAAGGTATTGTATCCCCCCCCCAAAAAAAATCGATGTCGAGATTTCACTGGAAATATATGTAATGAGGTTCCCTGAACGCAAAAGAACATTTTTAGGTAAACATCGATGTGTATAAGTGCGTTCTACATAACTCAAAAACGAAAAGACATTAAATATAACATTTGGACACGGTAGGTTATGAAGATGTTCAAGATCCCCGCACCTCAAGCTACCCTTTATTTGGAAATGTTTTTCTCAAAAATAGCTCAATATTTTTATTAAAATACCGTGAATTAAAGATATTTACGTATAAAATAACATGTAAGAAATACTTTCCCTACTTATTATATGTAGTAAAGAAAGTAATAGGCTTTGTAAGAATAGTTTGTAGAAGAGTGGTTAGAGAAAGTCATGTGCATGTAATATAGCAGTCAATTTTATCTTTTTATAAATTTAGATATTTTACGTAAGCGACCCGGTTCCCATGTCTTAAGAAGAGGAAAGTAGGCATAAAAGGAGCAGGGCCCTTAAGGGAACTGGAGTCTGCAGTGCTACCATCATTACCACACGAACTCTTGATGTGTAAAGGATGCGAGGTTACTGGACTGTGCTATAAGAAGCGCTGACTTATTTCACGTGGGGGATTTCTCGCTAAGGGCGGGGGTGCACTACCCTTATGGTAAAATTATTAAGGGTCCCCTTCCGCGGAACAGAAGAAGAAGGGCTTTAAGAAAATGTAATATGAACCCTTAATTGGCGGTTTAATTGCGGGGAAAAATTACCTTCAGAGTTAATTTTGTGTGTTGAGGAATGAAGGGAAGATTTCTTAAGGCGACAGACATACACATGCAAGGGGGCAATTTACTTCTTCTGCAAAAGTTAATAGTTTCTTGAGTAAGGGAATTAGCTCCTCATTACAAAGTCAGATTTTTAAAGCTACCTGCCTTACCTCTGTCGTATTACATTCTTCATAACGTCACAGTCGCTCAGTGTTGCGTTTCACTCAGGGGCAGGGCTCCGTCTACAAGAGAGGACTTTTTCATACTTTCTCTAATATGTCTGCACAATGTACATAGGAGGTAGAGAAATTATTGTATTCCACCCAAGAATTCGATACTGAGAGTTTACCGGAAATATAGGTATATTTTGAGGACTCCTGAATAAAAACCTTTTTTTTTTTTTGTTTTGTTTTATTTTTGCTCGGGAGTCTTCAAATCATGCATTTCCGGTGAACTCTGGGTATCGAATTCTTGGGGGGAATACAATATATTCCGCTCTCCCTATGTTAGGGAAAGTAAAATCAGTTTTATAAAAACCTCCATGTGTGTGTCGGTTAAATATCCAGCTTGGTATATAAATTAAATATCTTCCAAGAAAATCGGCACCGTGGCTGAGTGGTTAGACCGCTCGCCTCCCATCTAAGCGGCCCGGGTTCGCCCGGATGTGCGATTTATAGTGGACGAAGCGGCATCTGGGCGGGTTTACTCCGGTTTCCCCCACCACTCATTCCATCAACTGTTCCATCATCACCCTTCCTATCATCCATTTCGTTTGCATATCATACCATCCACTTGCTACGGGTTGAACACTCGTTCCAGGTTCTTCAATCTGTTTTTTCGTGCCATTAGCTCCCCGACAGGCTTCTGACCCCTAGGCAACCGCTTGTAAGTCCTAGAGGGGTGTCAGTTCTCAATATGGGGAGGGAAGCCGACTACGAAAGAAAATCTTCCAAGAATAGAATCGAATAGAAATGTTCGATTTTCTAAAAGAGGGCTCTAACGATTTTGATAAAAATGTAGTATATTCAAAATATTAGCATGACAAATAAAATGTATACATTTTTTGGGAATAGCTGCTAAAGTTCTCATTACTCTGAATTTGTGTCTGTCTTACTGGTAAGCCGTAACACAGACAAAAATTTAGAACACAAATATGTAGATCTCGTTTAAACTTACAATTTATGTCATATAGAGTTTTGTGTTTTGTTAGTTTGTTTTGGGTAGAGCTAACCAGTTCCGAGACATTCGGTGTTAACGGAACTTCAATTAGAATCGCATAGCGACATCTTTTAAAAGGTTTGAATGTACTTTAGCCTAGTGTAGTAGTAGCAATCCCCTTTGTATCTATTTTATTTTTAATCCTAGTATACAAAGAGAACCAAAACACAAGCCAACCAGCTTTTAAAATATTTGATTATTGGCTTAGCCCACTGTATTTTCTTATTTCTTTTCTGCTTCAAGAAACAAATAAGACAATTTCTGCTAATGATAATCTAGATTAGCATGACTTAGATAGAAGAATAATCTTTTGCAAGAATAGTTTATTTGCACAACAGATAGAAAAAGTCATGTGAATGGAACATATCACATTGTTTGCATTTGCAGTGAAAAACTATACAATACTTTAAAATGCATTCCTACGAAAATGTATTCCCCTGGAGGGGAATCCAATTACAGTTCTGGTCGCGATTTTATAAGCCTGCGTCATTAAATGCTTTTGCATCACAAACGCCATGAATATCTTGTCAAGTTTAGTTTTGTTGCTGTATTCGCAATCTGATAACCTCATTTCTCCCGAAAATACAAAGAGATGAAGAGCGAAAGTATCCCAGATTATGCTAACAATTGTACATATTGTCACACAGTGATATGGCCCAAGTTTAGGAAGGACGGCTGGGCAGTTGAAGAGATTAACAGAGATAACTAGCGCTCTTGTCTAGCGTATACGCCAGAAGCACTATCGTCAAATAACCAGGATCTTCTGAAAGGTTCTCTTCTCCTCGCTTCCAGAACATTCTAACGCTTTCAATAGCTATATAAGCTGCGCTCTGGAGCGAGCTAGCGAATCGGCGAGTTAATAAATATATTTCTTGTGTGATACCAGAAATACTGTCTTATCAATATTTTATAGATAAATATTGGGAACGGAGACAAATAATCGTGATATATAATCTGATATATTAAAATCGATGATAATGTAAAAAGCAAGGATTATTTTCTCGTTATAGGTAAAGGTCAGTACACGTTATGGAGGGGACGTAATTAGGTAAAAATCAGTATAGTCAGGGAAAGTAGGTGTTCCGGTGAACTCATTAGCTCAGGTTAAGTTCAATTAAATAATGTACTTTCAGAAAGTAAAGGATTTTAAAAAAACAAGAAGATAATTTCTTTAAATCAAAAAGGAAGAACAATGCTGAAATGAAATGTATTTGTTAAGACGCGCTCAACTGCCAGGGCCATATTAGCGTCGCGGAATTTCGACCCGCAGGAGCTCTTTGCATCTCATAAACCTACTGTCTTTGGGCTGTCGCTTTTAAGCACGCTTAAAACCCATTGGACTGGTTGGGGGTTTAACTATGGGACCAGAAAACTGGCGGCTTATCACATATACCAAGCAGACCGGCAAGAAGAACACAGAGAACTGAACAATGCAAAGAGGTAAAAGCGTGTCAGAGACGCGAATAGAAGAAAAAGATTTCACAACATAGAATGAAGGAACTTGGGTGGCGTAGTCATGATGTAGGCGGGCCTTAGGTTAATGAATGTGGGAGTGTTTAGAAGATTTAGTGACTGGAACCGTCAAATTTCTGGCTCTGCTCCTTACAAGTGTTGTTGGAAGTGACGCTTAAGTACCGCACGTGGCTCATCACCGAGTTAGTGGTATTTGTTAAGGAATTTGCCGTATAGCGAGTCACGGAAACATAAGCTTTACCTTTACCATGAAAATAAGTTTACCTAAAGCGTAAAGTTCTCAGTTGACATTAAAATTAGGAGTAAAACAAAAGAGATACGGAACGGGTGAGAAATTTCCGTTTGAGAAATTATTTTTTAAAATTGAAACGGGTATATCCTGTAAATTGTTAGTCCATAGAAACCTGCATATGACAAAAAATTTTCATATTAATAAGATCTACAGTTTTGTGTATTAAGGTTTTATCTCTCTCTTACGATTTACCAGCGTTATTAATTCGGGAGGAGGACTTCAGGGGCTATTCCCAAAAATTCAGGATACTCATTTTATTTCCCATGTAATTTATCTTTTATATAGCCGTTTTAACCAAAATCATTATAGCCATTTTAATAAAATCGAAAATTCCACACAAAAAAAGTCTCCATTTAAAGGGTAGTTTGGAAGTGGAGGATTTTCCTGAAAATCTTAGTGTGGAACCCTCGCATGATATTGAACCTAAATTCCAAAGATGCTACTAAACCGCTTTTCGTTCTTGGGTCATGCTGTCCACACATACCCACAGAAAGGGAGAGAGGTATAGAACCTTTTCTAAAAATGTGATGTGTTACACTCACATGACTTTCTCTAGCTGTTCTACAAAATCCATACATAAGATTCTTCTTCTCTCTGCACCTTGCTAATCGAGGTACTCATTAACACAATGTTCTTATTATTTAGTTCCGTATAAGTAGGAAGAAAATAAGGGAATACACTGGGCTAAACCAATAGTCAAAATGTTTTAAAAGCTGACGTTATGCGATTGTCATTACAAATCGCTTCTTCTCTTGGCCAGGAGTAGAACAAAAGAAAAACGAACACTCCCGTCTGAGAAAAGTATAAGTACTTCACAACTGAAACTAATAACAATGAATACCTCGAAAACGGTAAACTCCACGAGAAAAATGCATATGACATAACTTGTGTATTTTAGCAAGACCTAACTTTTGTATAGTAAGTTTTTGTCTATCTCTTACGGTTTACTAGTTGTGCCAGATTAAGCAAAATTCATCCAGAATAAACAGGTCTTCAGAAGCTATTCCCAGAAAATTCAAGATATAAATTTTATTTGTTATGTAAATATCTTTAATATATGATATTTTAATCAAAATCATTAGGGCCATTTTTAAGTAAATCAACATTTTCGAAAACAGTTCCATGTAAAGGGTAGTTTAGGGTGGGGGATTTTTCTCAAAATCTTCGTGTCACATCCCTGGAAAATACTAAACTTAAATACCAAGTTTGGTATTTTAGCTACTTTTCATTTTTGAGTTATCGTGTTCACAGACACATGGACACATACGGACCTTTTTCTGAAAATGCTTTTTTTTGATACAGGGGGTCTTGAAACATGTATTTCCGGTGAAATCTCGGTATGGAATTTTTGGATGGAATACAATACTTCTCTATCACTATGTACATTGTACATATGGGGCTAGAGAAAGTAAAAATGTATTTTTAGATTCATTTGACCTCAAAATATGTGTTATCCCAAACCTTGGTTTTGAAATTGTGGGTGGAATATAATACCGTCTCTATCTACTATGAACATTGAATATGGCACGGAAAACAAAAATAATTAAAGTAAAGAAGAAAGGTAAAAAGGGGAAAAAATGATTTTAAAGAACCTTTAGACAACTAGATTAATCACAGGCATAAGAGAAGCAGAAACCATCCTTCTTAAGTTATAATAGTATCGTCAATGCATGTATGATTTTTCTTGGAGTTTTATCTTCTTGATTTAAAGCCAGAGAGTATGCGAAACCTTATTAACTGTAATATTTTGAGAAATCTCGTCTACCAGAAACGTCAAGAGATTAAATTATTAGTGATTTTAAATCATTTATTTCCCTCAACGCAAATAAATGTGGTAATTTGAGTTGAAAGTAAAGACCAGAGGACAATACAACCCCAAGCACACTTTCAGGCTTCTTCAAAATTTAATTTGTGGTAACGTCAATTTAGTAAACAAGGTACATCAGAAGGGTGGTTTCCCATTACCAAGTTGTATAGTCTTGCCCCCGGGCCGTGTACATAAGTAACACCCCACCCTATCGACATGCCCATAATTTATTAGAAAACACAAGGATGGGGGTATGTGCTCCAACTACAAAAAGCTTCAAAGTTAATTGATTTTGCCTTACTTAATGCAGTGAAACGTAAATTTCGTGTTCATACGTGATATTTAATAGCACAGGAGTGCGGTAAATCAGTTTTACAGCACAAAGGAAATGTCTGCAAACTTTACATTAAAACGTTTATTTAACTATAATTTTATTCTCTGCCGCCTATTGGACTAGGTAGAAGAAGTGTTGTGTTCCATCCCAAAATGATATAACTTTCACATTAATACAAGTTTTGAGGTCTCCCAAAACAAAAACAAAAATGTATTAAATATAAAAACCTGACGTGTTCCATTCAAATGACATTCTGTACCCATTATCTAGCATACTAACTCTTACAAAGGTTTTACTTCATGCTAATCAAGAAACCTATTAACAGAAATGGTCTTGTTACTTTCTTTAGGTCGTCTCCCTAGCGCAGTGGTAGCGCGGCTGCTTGCTAAGCGGGAGGCCTGGGTTCGGGATGTATTCAGCCTCATGAGGTCCCTGGGGGGCCAATTGAGGAGCTACTTGATTGAGAAGTAGCGGTTCCAGAACGAGAAACCCGCATTAACCGGTTAGGAGGGATCCGAGGCGCTGATCACATCTCATCCTCCAGCACTGCACCCCATTCATAACGCCTCCAGGCCTAGATGGGGGATGCAGCGGCCGGGTGGTAGGCCAAGGTCTCTTGTGAACTGTCGTGTCATGGAGTTACGCTGCTTACTTTCTTGTAGGTACCTACAAGGAAAATAAGGAAATACAGTAGGCAAAAGCGATAGCCAATACTTTCAAGAACTGGTGACTTTTAAATGAGGTTTTATTTGCATGGCAGGAATTTAAACCGTTAACATGGAATTTGTCGGAAATAGCTAACTCCGCAAAAAATAAATCTGTAATAAATTATGTCCTAAACGAGATCTACCAGTTTTGTGTATTAAGATTTTTCTGTCTCCGGTTTTCCGGCAATAGAAAAGTCATCCAGGAAAAAAGAGGTCTTTAGAGGCTAATCCTAGAAAATTGAAGATGTACATTTCATCTGCAATGAAAATATCTTAAACATATGGCATCTTAATCAAAATCGTTTGGTGGCATTCTTGAGAAAATTAAAGTTTCCATCCAAAGGGTAGTTGGGGTGGGGGATTTTCTGGAAAATCTTCTCGTCGCATCTTTGGAAGATGCTGAACATAAATACCACGTTTAGTATTTAGAGGAATTTTTTGAGTTATCAGCATTTTGTTCACACACATCATTATGTACATTGTATGTACATGGCAGAGAAAGTAAAAACTTAATCTCTACAATTTATTTATTTGTTTGCCATTAAAGGGTTCAACCATAAAATATTATTTTTTTTTTTACATAGTCGGCTTACCCTCCCCTTATGTAGGACTTAAAAGCAGATGCCTAGGGGTCAGAAGCCTGTCGGGGAGCCAACGACACGGTACCACAGAACGGAAAACCTGGCCGAGAGGTCGGCCCGTAGCCAGGCATGAACGTGAGGAAATGGATGACATGAAATGAAAGCGGAATGGATGATAGGAAAGGTGGTGATGGAGCAATTGGTGGACAGGGTGGTGGTGGAAACAGGAGGACCCGGAAAAAACGCCCCCAGACGACGTTGCGTCCACTACATATCCAACACGCGGCGCTTGAGATCGAACCGGGCCGCCTAGGTGAGAGGCGAGCGGTCTCACGACTCTGCCTCGGCGCCGCCTAAAATATTAGTTTTAATGAAATTTGGTGTACTAGCCATAGGTACTATTTCTCATTGATATACTATTGGGTATTTTTAAGGTGTCGAAATTGCTACTTGAAACACGAATTAATCGTTCCTTTCTCTACACATATTATGTACATATTGTAATGCACCCAAAACTTCGATACCGAGATTTCACCGGAAATACAAGTTTTAGGATCCCCTGATCCCCCCCCCCCCAGGAAGTTCCGTGTGTGTCTGTGGGAAGCGTAGCTCAAAAATGAAAAGTCTGTTAAATACCAAACTTGGTATTTAAGTTCAGTATCTTCCAAAAATACGACACGAAGATATTCAAGAAAATCCCACCATCCCAACTACATGGAAACATTTTTCAAAATTTTTATTTTCTAAAAAATGGCTCTAACAATGTTGATTATACTATCGTATATTAAAGATATTTACATTACAAATAAAATGTATATCTTGAAATTTCTGGGAATAGTGTCCGAAGACGTCTTTATTCTAGATGAATTTTGCGGAAATTTGCAGAACTGGTAAAGCGTAAGAGATAGACAGAAACTCTCGTTAAAACACACAATTTATGTTATACACTTTTTTTTCGTGAAGTAATCCGTTTTTGAGATATTTCTTGTTATTAGTTTCAGTTTTAAAATACCTAAAATTTTCTTATATGGAAAATTGTCAACTGCTGACTACGCAAATAATCGATTTCAATCCCAAAGCGCTCCCATTTTAAAATATTTTATTGTCAGTTTGGTACAGCGTATTCACTTGTTTTCCTCCTACTTGTAAGGAAGTAAGTAATGCAACCGTTTCTGCGATTAGCAGAAGTAGATAGAAGAATAAGCTTTTTACCAATAATTTGTTGTGCAGAGATGTAGAGAAAGTCATATTAATGTAACAAATCATATTTTTTAACTACAACCAAATTCAGAAAATTATTGTGCAGTCTTCTTGGTCTCCTCCAGTCGAAACAGCAAACTTTTCACATCATTACGTCCTTATGCAGACAGAAAAAGCTGTTACATTGTATAACATGCCAGATACAGCGAAATACAATCTTCTCTTGGAATGCAACCCGGATCCTCCAATTAAAACACAGCTGTGCATGTGACGGAAACCTTGTTAGCATAACATCAAGTGTCTCATTAGCTAATGGATATCTGCGCATGCGCTACGCTTCCTTTTGTTTCTTTTCTTCCGGTGACAAGATGCACGTGATTAATGTCAAACAAACAAACAGCATGTAGAGTTTTCTGCTCTCTCTACCAAACACTGTGAGATAATACCGCGTTCAGATCAGCTCACTGTGAAATAATATGCTTTTCATCGCGTTCGAAGCGACACTAGCGCTCCCAGTGAAGACTACTCGACTTAAAACCTCCTCACCTTTTACTTTCTATAGAACGTACAGCTAGATATAAGTATTGAGCTCTATTAAAACTATCTATCTAGAGATTTTACATAAAATAAATGTTCTATGGACACGAAGAATAATATCCTAAAATTACGTATATTTGCATCGAAGTCACTGCAACTTGATGTCCATGCCTTAAATCATGGTGTCGTTGCTTACAGAATTCGTTGAACTGTTCCACAATCCCATTTGTTTTTAGTATTCTGCGGCTTCAATTAATATGCCTATTTCAGCGATTGAACCTTCCCCCCAAAACGATTTGGAACTTCCGCCATTAGTATGGGAATATCACTGCACACTGATACTATTATTAAAGACGAACATTAGTTCAGAGAGAAAACAAATTCACATAGGTGCGATAAATTTAGAAAAAACAATTGCACGTGGGTGTAATAAAAAAACCTGATGCAATGCATTCACATGACTTTCTCTATATCTCTGCAACAAATGTTTGTTAAAAAGTTTATGCTTCTATTTATTACATGCTAAGTGAGAAAAAATTAGCAGAAATAGTCTTATTACTTGCTTCCATGTAACTAGAAGCGAAATAAGGGAGTACCATAGGTTAAAGTGATAGCAAAATATGGTTGCTATGTGACTGAAGTTCTTTTGTTTGTATGGACAGGAGTTCACAAATTCCTACATGAGAAAAGTGTAAGTTTTTTAAATGTGAAACAAAAAGTAAGGAATATCTAAAAAAACGATCAACTCCACGAAAAAATGTATATAACATAAATTGTGTGTTTTAATGTGCTCTACATTTTTTGTGTGGTAAGTTGTCTGTTTCTTACGGTTTAGCAGTTACACAAAATTCCGTAATATTCATCGATAATAAAGTAGTCTTCAGAGGCTATTCCCAGAAAAATCAAAATATACATATTATTTTTCAAGTATATATCTTTAATATATGATATTTTGATCGAAATCGTTAGAGCAATTTTTTAGAAAATCAAAATTTTCATAAATATTTCCATGTGAAGGGTAGTTGGGGGTGGGGGGATTTTCTTAAAAATCTTTGTATCGCATCCTTGGAAAATACTGACCTTAAATAACAAGTTTGCTATTTAACGGTATTTTCGTTTTTGAGCTATGCTGCCCACACACACACACACACACATACACACAAACATTTTTCAAAAAATGCTTTTTTTGGATTCAGGTGGTCTCAAAACGTGTATTTACGGTGAAATCTCGGTATCGAATTTTTGGGTACAATGCAATACCTTCTCTGTATACTATGTACATAGTATGTATAAAGAAAGTAAAACGATTAAATAAGTTCCGATTGGTTGGAATTTTACGCGCCAATGTACTGGATTGGCCACTTCCTACGATCACATGTCATGAATGAAATTGTCAAAGTAATCCCGTACCCAAATTACGCTTTACATGGAATTATTTTTATTTATCATTTTCTGAAAAAACTCTGGTGCTCTTTCAGATGATTTTCTCTACCTGTTCTGCAAAACTATTCTTAAAAAAAAATATTTTCATATCCACATAATGCCAACCGAGATAAACATTAGTAGAAACTGTCTTATTAATTGCTTAATTGTAAATAGAAGGAAAATACGGAAATACATTAGACAAAAGGGATAGTCAAATTTTTAAAAGCCTTAGATACGCGATTCTCTTTGAGTGGCTAGAAGTAAAGCAAAAGAAGTATGAAAAGAAAGATTACTTCCAATTTGAGAATATTTTAAAACTAAAACTAATAGAAAAATATCTAGGAACCATTTAGCTCTAAAAGAAATGTATATTATATAAATTGTGTGTTTTATCATCTACGTTTTTGTGCAGTAAAGTTTTATCTCATTCTTACGGCTTACCAGGTATACAAAACTCATCCAGAATGAGAACTTCAAGGATATTCCCAGAAAATTCAATAAATACATTTCTTTTTTCAATATATCTTAAGCATATGGAATTTCAATCAAAATCGTTAAGAGTCATTTATGAGATCATCAAATTTTACTTTCTCTACACGTACATAGAGTATAGAGAAGGTAATATAATTCACCCAAGAATTCGATACCAAGATTTCACCGAAATACATGTTTTGAGACCCCCTGAATCCAAAAAATCATTTTTACAAAAATGTCCGTGTGTGACTTTGTGTCTGTCCGTGTGTATGTGTGTGTGTGTGTGTGTGTGCAGCATAGCGCAAAAACGAAAAGCCCATTAAAAACTAAACTTGATATTTAGGTTTGGTGTCTTCCAAGGGTGCAACAAGAAGATTTTCAAGAAAATCCCCCACCCCAACTACCCTTTACATGAAACTTTTTTCGAAAATTTTGATTTTCTCAAAAATGGCTCTAACGGTGTTCATTAAAATGTCAAATATTAAAGATATTTACACGACATTTATTTTGAATTTTCTGGGAATAGCCTCTAAAGATCTGTTTATTTGGGATGATTTTTTTTTAATTTTGTGTAATTAGTGAATCGTGAGAGATAAACAAAAATTTACAACACAAAAATCGTAGATCTTCTTAAAACACTCAATTTACGTTATACAAATTTTCTTGTGGTGTTGACCATTTCCAAGATAATACTTCTTGATTTCAGTCTTAAAAAATTTTAGAATGGAAACTTGTCAGGCAAAGAGACGGATTTCAACTCCATAGCAACCACGTTTTAATAAATGTAACTGTCGGTTTAGCCTAGTTTATCCCTTATATCCCTCCTACTTATGAGGAACTTAGCAATAAGACCATTTCTGCCAGTGTTTATCTCGATTATCATGATGAGGATAGAAGAATGAGTTTACTAACAATTATTTGTTACAGAGATGCAGAGAAAGTTATGTGTGTGGAGTATTTCATTTTTTTTTTTTTTTTTTTTTTTTTTTAGATATAAGAATTTTCGAGATATTCCTTCTTATTGGCTTTAAAATTTCCAATATTTAAGGTGTTTCTCACATGGGAAGTTATTCACTTTTTCTCATCCTGAAGTCGGTCTGGCTAGCTGAATTTGTTAGACGTTGGGTTATTGATTTCAAGGTCTCGGGTTCGAATGAGGCCCAGGCCGATGGTTTTTAAATGTGCTTAAAAGCGACAGCCCCATATCAGTATATCTAGTGGCATTAAAGTTCGTATTGCCTGAACATTCACCTTATTCGCTAGATCTAGCACCCAGTGACTACCACCTGTTCCCAAATTTCAAAAAATCTCTTGAAGAACAAAGATTTTTTACAGCAACGAGGATGCGGTCCTTGATAAATTGCACTACAGAGATGGTTTAATTAAATAGGAACACCGATATAACAAATGCATTAGCCTTTCTGGACATTATGTTGAGAAATAAAGCAAAAAAAAAAAAAGTTTAAATTATGTTTTCATTGAGAGGCCCAAGACTTATCAGCCGACCCTAGTACACACTTCCAGACTCTGTGGGGGATAGGGAATAATTCTGGTTAAAGACAAATTCCCCACACCTGCCGGAAATCGAACGCGGAACCTGACCTCTCGACCATGAAGGCAGTCACACAGGAACTTGTCATCAAAGAAGCGGATTTAAATTCCATAGCAACCACATTTTAAAACATTTGATTGTCACTTTAACCTAGTGTATTCCCATATTTCCTTTCCACTTATAAGGAACTAAGTAATAAGACGGTTTCTGCTAGTGTTTATCTCGACCAGCAAGAAGTAGATAGAAGAATAAGATTATTAACAATAGCTTGTTATTGAGATGGAGAGAAAGTCATGTGAATGGAACACATCAGATGTTTTGGTCATAGAGATCCTGAAACAGATCATTATTATAGTATTCGTGATGTGGTGTTATATTCATCCTGCAGGTATATCCGTTGTAAATGCAGATAGCGGAGAGATGTTGAGAAAGTCATGTAAATAGAACACACCAGATGTTTTGGTGATAGAGATCCTGAAACAGATCATTATTATAGTATTCGTGATGTGGTGTTATATTCATCCTGCAGGTATATCCGTTGTAAATGCAGATAGTGGAGAGATGTTGAGAAAGTCATGTAAATAGAACACACCAGATGTTTTGGTCATAGAGATCCTGAAACAGATCATTATTATAGTATTCGTGATGTGGTGTTATATTCATCCTGCAGGTATATCCGTTGTATTCTCGTGAAATGCAGATAGCGGAGAGATGTTGAGAAAGTCATGTAAATAGAACACACCAGATGTTTTGGTCATAGAGATCCTGAAACAGATCATTATTATAGTATTCGTGATGTGGTGTTATATTCATCCTGCAGGTATATTCTCGTGAAATGCAGATAGCGGAGTAACCGCACGGGTTGAAGAGTGACGTCTTCACAGCAGGCCACCTAATCAGTTCCTGTTGTTGTCAGGAACAGTCCACAGAAACAACTCGGCACCACAGTGGTAATATTGATTAAATGCTCAGAGAAGGGGAAACGTAATAAATGGCCGAAAAGAGTGCGCGCACCATCAAAGAATAACCTCCCCTGCGTGTGTTCGCCAGGTTGCAGATTGATCCAGCGCCATTCATATTGCTTTTCCTCAATTCCAGACGGGCATTGTCGCAATCAGGCACTCCCTTCCTTCACTTCAACACTTTCAAACACTCTATGCTTCCTATTCCATCTCTATTTTTTATCTTCTCTAGCCCCGTATGTACAATGTAAAGTATATTTTTTTATTTTTTTATTTATTTATTAGCTTAACGTCCTTTAACCTGGTTGGTCATATCGGACGATGAATGAAATTGGTGAAATGATGCTCATATGATCTCGGGGTCCATGGAGCTTAAAGTTACTCGACATTCGTCTTCTCAGGATAAGGGAAAACCACGATAAAAACCATATCCGGGCAACTCACCCTAAGCGAGATTCAAACTCACGACCTTTTGAATGTGAAGCAGACACGCTACCACCACACTACCCAGTTGGGCAGACAAGTATTGTATTCCACCCAAAAATTCGATGTCGAGATTTCACCGGAAATGCATGTTTTAGGACCTCCTGAATCAAAAAAAAAAAAAAAAAGAAAAGCATTATCAGAAACAGCTCCGTGTGTGTATATCTGTCTGTCTGTCTGTCTGTCTGTCTGTCTCTTTGTGTGTATGTGTCTGTGGACAGCATAGCTCAAAAACGAAAAGACGGTTAAATGCCAAACTTGGTATTTCAGTTTGGTATCTTCCAATCATGCGACACAAAGATTTTCAAGAAAATCCCCCCACCCCTAACTACCCTTTACATTGACAAATTTTCGAACATTTTGTTTTTCTTAAAAATGGCTCTAACGATTTTGATTAAAATACCACATATTAAAGCCATTTCCGTCACAAATAAAATGTATATCTTGAAGTTTCTGGGAATATCTTCTGAACATCTGTTTATTCTGGATGAAATTTTGCTTAATTCGGCATAACTAGTAAACCGTAATAGATAGACAAAACCTTACTATACAAAAAATACACCAGTTATAACATATACATTTTTTCCGTGGACCTCACTGTTTTCGAGGTATCCATTGTTATTAGTTTCAATTGTGAAGTACTTATACTTTTCTCAGACGGAAGTGTCCGTTTTTCTTTCGTTCTATTCCTGGCCAGCGCAAACAAGCGATTTGCAAAGGCAATCGTATAACGACAGTTTTTAAAACATTTGACACTCACTTTAGCCTAGTGCATTCCCTTAGTTCCATTCTACTTAGAGGAACTAAGTTATACAATTCAGCTAATGTTTATCTCGATTAGCATGGTGCTGGAAGAAGAATTATCCTTTATAAGAAGTTTGGAGAGCTATTAGAGAAAGTAATGTGAGTGCAACACATATTTGTTTCACGTATATTTGCATTCAGGCATAGCCCACTTGATTATAGGGAGTGGAGAATAACTTGGTACACAAACTCAGAAACACACAACACTAAGATCCTTATCCAATGTGAGATTCAAACCCGCGACCCTTTCACCGCAAGATGTCAACGACCAAGGCTACTCGCTAACAACCAAGGCCTCTGGGTTCACCCTTCTCTATATGTTGAAATAACACCAGGTATCCCAGTGCCCTTGTGCGTTAAAAGAGCTGCAGAACTCACTGGGGTATTTCAAGTTTAAAAACCGTAAGAGAAACTAATTAAGCGACGTTCGGTTTACCCCTATTGCTTATCAGTGGAGATTTGAACGAGTCGCTGTCATTGAAATAGGTAAAACGAATGTCGCCCTCTGTAGTTCTCCTTTGGCCTATTTTAACATGCAATAGCTCCGTTGAGTCCTGCAACTCTTAACACACGAAGGGATATTTGCACACGTCAAATATAGGGCAGTTGGGCGCGAGGTGGCGCTGTGATAACCCTCCATTCAGAATGAGACGTAAGCAGAAGCAGCATAAGTGCAAGAGTTTGCACTATGTTATTCATTGTAGGCATTCACATCGTCACTTGCAACACGCTACGTAATGTAAGAGTTTACAAACTCGAAACTGCTTCCTTCGGTTGCGTACTTAGAGGAAGAATTCTGTATTCTTTCCTCTATGCATTGCCTGCTGTTAACAACACACGACCGCAATGCCAAACTGTACGAGTGGCCGTGTCCTTAGCTCGGTGGTAGTGGCTGGTTGCCAAGCGGGAGACTTGGGTATCGGTGTGGGGAATTAGCCCCCGCTAGGAGACCTAGACCGGGGTGCACTCAGCCTCATGAGGTCCCTGGGGGGCCAATTGAGGAGCTACTTGATTGAAAAGTAGCGGCTCCATATCGAGAAGACCGCATCAACCGGTCGGGAGAGACTCGAGGCGCAGATCACATGTCATTCTCCAGCGCTGCACTTTATTCATGAAGTCTTTGATAGAGAGATGGAGGATGCAGCAAGCACGCGGTAGGCAATGGTCCCTTGTGAACTGTCGTACCATGGAGTTACGTTTACTGTACGAGTACACACATGCTATAAATAATGTCCGTGTTTAAATCACTTTATTTCAAGCCTGTTTTTACAGGAAATTGTTCAAGTCTCCAAAGTAAACGTCGTTAGACTTTATATTCCTGAGCCAACTTTCAGCGAGGTTTGCAATTACGCAAGGGCACCAGTTTTAGTTTTTGATGCGAAGAATTCGGATACCCATTTCAACAACTTCGGTGTTTTCAAAATATCTTCCATGTATGAAATGGACCATGGGCCTAAACAGAAAGTAATTTGATTGCCCAAAGCCAGGGCTATATGCAGGATGTGGTAGGAGTTCAATTCCTTCCTGAACTTTGTTCATTGTTCTTTGAGCAGTATGAGGTCTCGCATTGTCCTCCTCCCATTGTCCTACTTTCTCTACGTGTGTACTAGTGTATTGTAATTCCATACCGCGATTTTACCGGAAATACATGTTTTGGGTCCCCCTGAAATAAAATAAAAAGTATTTCTGGAAAAAAGTCCGTGTGTACGTGCGTGTGTGTGTGTGTCTGTGGACAACATGGCTCAAAAACGAAAAGACTGTTAAACACCAAACTTGGTATTTAAATTTAGTATCTTTTCTTCGACACTTTTGATTTTCTCAAGAATGCCTCTAGCGATTTTGATTATAATATCGTATATTAAAGATATTTACCTGACAAATAATATGTATATCTTGGGTTTTTTGAAAATAGCCTCTGAAAAATATTCTGGATGAATTTTAGGAAATTTTGTGTAACTGCTAAACCGTAGGAGATAGACAAAAACTTACCACACAAACATTTTAAAACAAAATTTATGTTATATAAATGTTTCGTGGAGTTGATCGTTTTTTAGATATTCCTTGATTTTGGATTCAGCTTTTTAAAATAATAATTTTCTCATACAGGAATTTGTCAACTCGTGTCCATACAAACAAAGGAAATTCAGTAACATAGCAACCAGCTTTTGACTATCACTTTAACCTATGGTACTCCCTTATTTCGCTTCTATTTTCAAGGAAGCAAGTAATAAGACTAATTCCGTTAAATTTGTCTCATTAGCATGAAATAAGTCGAGCAAAAGCTTTCTAACAATAATTTGTAGCAGAGATGTAGAGAAAGTCGTGTGAATAGAACACATCAGATTTTTAAGTATCTTATTATGGCGATGTATAGTTTTCTCCAAAACATGATGGCCTTCAAACAGGGCGGCTTACCCCTGCCACTGGGCAATAACAATTAGCAAACAAAAGACAACTCTGTACTAGAGGTGAGAAGCATGGTAGTAAACAATCTGATGTGTACCATTCACATGACTTTCTCTACATCTCTGCAACAAATTATTCTTAAAAAGCTTATACTTCTATGTACTTCATGCTAATCAGTAAAAAATTAGCAGAAATAGCCATATTACTTATTTCCTTGTAAGTAGAAGCGAAATAAGAGAGTACCATAGGTTAAAGTGATAATCAAAAGCTGGTTGCTATGTCACTGAAGTTCCTTTGTTTGTATGGACAGCAGTTGACAAATTCCTGTATGAGAAAAGTATAAGTTTTTCATAGCAGAAACCAAAAATAAGGAATGTCTCAAAAACGATGGACTCCAGGAAAAAAATATATATAATATAAATTGTGTGTTTTAACGTACTCTACATGTTTTGGGTAGTAAGTTTTTGTCCCTCTCTTACGGTTTAGTAGTCATTCAAAATTCAGTAAACTTCATCCAAAATAAACCACTCTTCAGAGGTTATTCACAGAAAATTCAAAATATACATTTTATCTGTCGTGTAAATATCTTTAATATACGAAATTTTAATCAAAATCGTTAGAGCCATTTTGGAGAAAATCAAAATTTTCGAAAAAAGTTCCATGTAAAGGATAGTTTGGGGTGGGGGGATTTTTCTCAAAATCTTCATGTAGCATCCCTGGAAGATACTAAACTTAAATACTAAGTTTGGTATTTTACCGACTTTTCGTTTTTGAATTATCGTGTTCACAGTCACACGGACACACTGACACACAGACCGTTTTCTGAAAATACTTTTTTTTTTTTGGATACATGGAACCCTAAAGCATATATTTCCGGTGAAATCTCGGTATCGAATTTTTTGGTGGAGTGCAATACCCTCTCTATACACTATGTACATAGTGCGTGTAGAGAAAGTAAAAATTTAAACCACAAACAAGGATATATCGGAAATGATTAACTCCAAATAAAAACGTGTGTGACATAAATTATTTGTTTTAACGAGATCTACATTTTATGTAGTAATGTTTTGTATTATGGTTTAACAGTTATGCAGAAGTCATCCAGAATGACGAAGTCTTAAGATATATTCCCAGAAAAGTCAAGATATATATTTCATTTGCGATAAAAATATCTTAAACATGTGATATTTTAATCGAAATCGTTAGAGCTATTTTGAGAAGGTCAAAAATTTCGAAAAATGTTCGACACAAATGGTAGTTGGGAGCGAAGGGATTTTCCTGAAATTTTCTTGTCGCATTCTTGGAAGATGTTGAACTTGAATAAAATCCTCACTGTTTACACATCACACACACATACACACACATACACACACATACACACACACATCACACACACACATCACACACACATATACACACACACATACATACACACACACGCAGAGGGTATCAAAACATATATTTTTCCAGAGAAATCTCGTTATATAATTCTGGGTGGATTACAGTGACTTTTCTACCTGTATTGTCGAGAATGTAATTAAATGTTACTAAGTATACTGTTATGGATTCCTCCTAAAGCTGTAACACAAGTTCCAGTGCTCCCCTACCTCAGCAATGCGATCTAATGAAGATGGTATTTCCGAAGTTCCCACACATCCACCATACAGCCCTGACTGATAGTTTGTAAAGCTTCTTGTTCTTGTTTAATAATGACCCAGAGATTTAGTTGCCATAACAACAGGCAAGTAGTTCCCCGATACGCCGCTGGGAGCGGCACAACGACGAGAACGAGGCGGCGCACGTAAATTTTCGTTAATCCTTTGTTAACTACCCCCACTCCGGGCGCACTCTGCACATCTGTTGCTTCTGTTTGTTTATCATGAATAATTGGGGTTGACGTAAATCATGCAACACCGCCGCGATTTACATGAACATCCCTCCTTGTTTTTATAATATATATAAATGCGGCTTACAAGCTCTTTTACAAGGAAAAGAAGAAGGGGCGGTCCCTGAAAATCAATAAAGGGCAGGGCAGTGTAAGGGACGAGGCCCTGGCAGGTCCATTAGTGGCTCATACTTCTTGAACACTGTCCGTGGTATCTCAGTGGTAAAGCATTGGTACTTGAACCAAAATATCCAGGATTCGAGTCCATTAATAGCATAAACTACGAGGGCCTTTTTTTTTTTCAACCTCCGATAGACTATAAATAAAAGACAAGTTCATAGAAAACAATTATTTTATTACTTAAGGTTGTGTACACTTATGGTTACTTTTCAACATAATCACCGAAAAGATTGAGACATTTATCGTATTGTGCACAAGCTTGGCAATACCCGCTTCAAAAAATGTTGCCGCCAATGATTTCAAATGAGCATTGACGTTGTTTTGAAGATCTTCGTACTTCACGAAGTTTGCGCAGAGCCATTCAAAACAAACGAAGCGGAATACTGATTTCAGGAATTGTGTTGATCCATGACAACGCTCGTCCACACACTGCTGGCACAACCCATCAGCTCCTTGAACAATTTCAATGGGACATTTTCGATCATCCGCTGTACAGTCCTGACCTGGCACCCAACGACTTTCACCTTTTCCCTGAACTGAAGACGTGGCTAGGAGGGCAACATTTTCAAACCAACGAAGATCTTCAAAACAACGTCAATGCTCATTTGAAATCATTAGCGGCAAAAGTTTATGAAGCGGGTATTGCCAAGCTTGTGCATAGATACGATAAATGCCTCAATCTCTTCGGTGATTATGTTGAAAAGTAACCATAAGTGTACAAAACTTTTAGTAATAAAATAATTGTTTTCTATGAACTTATCTTTTATTATCGCCTATCGAGGTTGAAAAAAATAATGGCCCTCGTACTATCAACTTGATACGGTATATCTTTGACAAAGCACTGAAACAATAAGCATAGGTAGTACTCGTACTTCAATGTCGTTAGTAGCTTAAACCAGGCAATCCATCATATACCTTAGTTTCTTGGTGACAAACTATTTGCCAAGTGGACGAGGGTTTCTCGATAACAAAACATATGAACAGGTGTTATTGTGCTACTCTAATGGTTAACATGCGCTTTTCCTTTGACCACCAGGAGCTTCTCAAGTAACAAACACAGTATGCACTATTTGTTTTCGGAAGTCGTTGATGTTTCAGATTACTAAAAATGAGTGTGCCGCTTCAGCCAATGAAATTAAAGAAATCATAACAGTTTTAACTCTACATGAAGTGAAACGCAGGGTTGCAGCATCTTTTACCCTTTCATTTTTCTATTGTCAGGGATCACCAACTGGCTAAACATTTGCTCGATTCGTCTACTATATATACCCTGCGCGACCAACTGCGCGGAAAGCTGAAACAGATACTTACTTTAGTGCTGTGACAGTATGCAAAATTTTGCGTATGAAATACGTAATCCTATTTTATAGGTTAATATATTTATTGTAGGTTTATTAGTAGAATAATTGCGCTATTATGTATCTTGCATTAGTATTTATACTTCGGATATGAATATATACAGATTTTCGAGGTTTGGTGATGATTTGTAGTCGTAACATCAATAATTGCAAAAAAATGAAAAAATAAAACTAGTAAGGCCCATAACGCGATTAATGCTAAAGTAATTGCATTGCATCACCAATATGACAATTCGCACGAGTAATAAAAAAGTTCAAATTCATAGCAGTGAACAAGAATAAGCACCTTGATTGGGATCGAACATTATTTTGAAACAAACGTTTTTCTCCTGCTCATTTGTATGGGCTACGTAAGGATGTAAAAAGTTTCATTTTCAGACTACAGAACTTTGCCGAAAAGTAAATACTTATTCCGCCACTTTCTGCAAACAAAAAAGATTCCTTTTAGTTAGTCAGGCATAAAGTAAAATAAGATTGTGCATCTACATTTGTAAATATATGATGGGCTCTTACCACAAAACCTATTAGTAAAGACATACGATGATTCCATCATATATGTAACGATTTTTAAAAAGTAAAACTAACCTTATTATCCAATGTGGAACGTCTGGGAGCCAATATGATGTAATTTTATTTTCATACAATTGTCTTTAATATGCGATATTTTAATCAGAATAGAGAAAATAAAAGATTTCGAAATTTTTTCCATGTAAAAGGTAGTTCATGGTGGGGTGATTTTCCTTGGAAGATACTAAATTTAAATGCCAAGTTTGGTATTGTACCGACTTTCGTTTTTGCGTTATCACGTTCACAGACATACACACACACCGGAAGTTTTCTAAAAATATTTTTTCCGGTTACAGGGAACCCAAAAACATATATTTCCGGTGAAATATCGGTATCGAATTTTTGCGGAATGTAACACCTTCTCTATCTATGTACTCTGTGCTCAGTAGAAAAAGTAAAAGGTATGGTGTGTTCCATTCACATGACTTTCTCTACATCTCTGCAATAAGTTATTGTTGAAAAGCGTATTCTCCTATTTACTTGACGCTAATCTAGAAAAAAATCTGATGTGTACCATTCACATGACTTTCTCCATATCCCTGCAACAAATAATTCTTAAAAAGCTTATACTTCTATTTACTTTATGCTAATCAGAATAAGCTAGCAGAAATAGTCTAATTACTCACTTCCTTGTAAGTAGAAGCGAAATAAGGGACAACTGTAGGTTAAAGTGATAGTCAAAAGCTGGTTGCTATGTCAATGAAGTTCCTTTGTCTATATTGATAGGAGTTGACAAGTTCCTTTGTGAGAAAAGTATACATTTTTCATAGCAGAAACCAAAAATAAGGAATGTCACAAAAACGACGAACTCCACGAAAAAAATGTATATAACATAAATTGTGTGTTTTAATGTGCTCTACATTTTCTGTGAAGCAAGTTTTTGTCCATCTCTTACGGTTTAGCAGTTATTCAAAATTTAGTAAAATTCATCCAGAATAAACTACTCTTCAGAGGCTATTCCCAGAAGATTCAAGATATACATTTTATTTGTCAAATATGTTTAATATACGAAATTTTAATCAAAATCGTTAGAGCCATTTTTGAGAAAATCAAGATTTTCGATAAAAATTCCATGTAAAGGGTAGTTGGGGGTGGGGGGATTTTTCTCAAAATCTTCGTGTCGCATCCCTGGAAGATACTAAACTTAAATACCAAGTTTGGTATTTTACCGACTTTTCGTTTTTGAGTTATCATGTTCACAGACACACGGACACACACACACACACACACACACACACACACACACACACGGACCTTATTGTGAAAATGCGTTTTTTGGATATTGGGGAACCTAAAACATATATTTCCGGTGAAATCTCGGTATCGAATTTTTTGGTGGAGTGCAATACTTTCTCTATTACACTACGTACATAGTGCGTATGGAGAAAGTAAAAATTAGCAGAAAGGGTCTTATTATTTACTTCCTTATAAGTAGAAGCGGAATAAGGCAGTACCATAGGTTAAAGTGATAGTAAAAGCTAGTTTATATGTGATTGAAGTACCTTTATTTGTATGGAGAGAAGTTGACAAACTCCCGCAGAAAAGTATATGTATTTTAAAGCTGAATCTAATTACAAAAAATATCTCAAAAACGTTCAACGCCAAGAAAAAAATGTATAACATAAATTGTGTGCTCTACATTTTTTGTAAGGTCGGTGTTTGTCTATCTCTTACGGTTTACTAGGTATGCAAAATTCCGCAGAAATCATCCAGAATAAACTCGTCTTCACAGGCTATTCCCAGAAAAATGAAGATGTACGGTTTATCTAATATGTAAATATTTTAAATTATATAAGAGATTTTAATCAAAATCGTTAGAGCCATTTTTGAGAAAATCAAAATTTTCGAAAAATAATCCACGTAAAGGGTAGTTGGGGGTGGGGGAATTTTCTTGAAAATCGCATCCTTGAAAGATAATAAACTTAAATACCAAGTTTGGTATTTAACGGTATTTTCGTATTTGAGCACACACACAGACAAGACAGACACACATATGGTTTTTATTTTTTTTTATTCAGGGGGTCTCAAAACATGTATTTCCGTTGACATCGCTGTATCGAATGTTTAGGTACAATACAATACCTTCTCTGTACACTATGTTCATAGTACGTGAAGAAAAAGTAAAGAGAAAATAAGTAATAAGACTATTCCTGTTAATATTTATCTTGATATACATGGAACAGATAGGAGAACAGCCTTTTGTAAGAACAATGTACTGCAGAATAGACAGAGAAAATCGTTTTAATAGAACACAACAGATCTTTATGTAAACTGTGGGAACCTTCCTTTGGACGAAGCGGAAAATGCCAAGCTAGACACTTTAAGCCCATCCTAATGCAACTAAACATTCCGGCAAGTATAAGTGGTCTTGAACTAAATTCTCCTGAGCACAATCATCTGGTATGTGTGCATGCTATTGTTCTGCAAAGCACCCTCTAACAATAAACAGTACTAGAGCTCGCATGCCCTAATTCTGGTTATTATCGAGAGCATTGCGATGCACTTTGACTACCTAGTTTAAACCGATTTGAACAGCACGACTTGAGGTTCTACGTGTTTTCCGAAGTCATCGAAGGCGGGTGCATAGCAGTTGGGCACAATGGCGGTTGGGCAGACTAGCAATTGGGCACACAGAAAATTATCTGCAAGAATTAGGAATGGCACGTACTGCATTAAAAATGAAGAAACTGGCTTCATATAACGATGTGTTCTGCACTAGCTCATTTTCTGCTTAACAAAGTTGACGATGGTTGGCTCATTATACAAGAAAACTCACCAGGAAATGAGAAGTTAAGTTTATTCTACGACTACTTTGTGCAATAGACACCAATAGACAATCTTTCAATACCAAAATAAATATGTATGTATGTATTTATTTCTCTGCAAGTGGGTGTCACCCGGTGGCAGAGTTATGTATACAAGATATATAAACAATAAATCACAGCTACCAATTTATGGCTTTGTAAGCTAGATATAATAGTTATTTACAACAAATATGAAAACAATTCAGATTAATTAATTTCATATTAGAATCACCAACCAATTTACCATTTGCATTTACAACAATATAAAATCACAAGCATTTCATTTAAGGAATACTTACATAAAATTATCCAACATTAATATCAAGATTTTTCCTAAATTTCTTCAGAGACAGAGGACAACCCCGAAAGGCTGCTCCAGGCAATTCATTCCAATCTTTTATGGTTCTATTAACATAGGAGAACTTTCCCACGTCAGTTCTGCATCTTCTACCCTTTATTTTGAACGTATGACCGCTTCGTGCATAAGTTGGGTTTTCCAGTTTGTCAGTAACGTCCTCCCATGCGTAAGCTTTAAATAAAGCGCACAACCTCTGTTTCTCACGCCTAACTTTCAACGGCTCCCATTTTATCTCCTCAGCGTTTGTAGGCCCAAAATATTTACCCCTTTTTATGAATTTTATAGTCCTTTTCTGGATCTTTTCTAACGAATCAATTTGATTTACTCTATACGGGTCCCAATAAGTTACTCCAAATTCCATGACCGGCCGCACCAAGGACTTGTACGCGATTTCCCTGGACTTTGTACTCCCCTTTTTTAAAATCCTCATTAGGAAGTGCAGTGGAACTGTCACGGAAAATGTCACAGAAACAACAATGCTGTCGAACAATAGAACCACCGGTTCAACAAAATCTTGCAAAAACCACACCATAAAATACTCACGCTAAGACGATGCAGAGTAACAGAGATTCCATTTACTTTGTAAAAAATGTTAATATTTGGTAATAAAACCGTCGTTTGTTGTAATAACGTGCCAAATCCATGCAACTACAATCAAATGTAAGCATCTAATCATAAAATTTATTTTACTTGGGACCTCCCCGTCCTTCACCACTGGCACGTATGACTCGAACTCTCGATGTTCGGCTTTGTATGGCTGGCCAGTCCACTTCGTATTGCACTAACGATCACGGCTATTCAAGTCGCTTCAGTTGTGGTGCCGGTGAAAGGGATATAAAATCCGGTTTGCGAATTAGAGGAAGAGCGGCATATATAGCAAAATAATTTATTTAATGTAGGATTAAGTTAATGACAAATTCCGTTATTCAAATGAACTTAAATAATGAAGAAATATGTCGAATTCTTGGTGAATTAGCTTATAAATAAAAGAAAGTGTAACTATGGACGAAGAAAAAACAAAACACATTGACGAGTTCCAACAGAACGAAAAAATAACAAAGTTATACATATTTAGGATGCGATAAGAGATCACCTCTACGAGGTGTGCCCCAGAAAAAGTATGTTTTAAATACGCATAGCTGTCTAAGAAACCCTAGGAAACATTTTTACTTTCTCTACACGTACTATGTACATAGTGTATAGAGAACCTATTGCATTCCACCCAAAAATCCAATACCGAGATTTCACCGGAAATACACAGTTTACGGTCCCCTGTATAAAAAAAAATCTAATGTGTTACACTCACATGACTTTCTCAAGCTACCCTACAAACAAACTTCTTACAAAAGATTATTCTTATTTCTACATCATGTTAATCGAGATAAACATTAGCAGAATGTTTTTGTCACTTAGTTCCTTATAAGTAGAAGGGAATTAAAGGAAAGCGCTATGCTAAAGTGTTTATCAAATGTTTTAAAAGCTGTCGTTATGCGATTGTCATTGCAAATCGCTTCTTTGCTCGGCCAGGAGTAGAACAAAAGAAAAACGGATACTTCCTGCCTGAAAAAATATAAGCACTTTACAACTGAAACCAACAACAAAAACATAAAGGACATAAGTTGTGTATTTTGGAAACATCTAATTTTTTTATCTAGTAAGAGTTGGCCTATCACTTATGGTTTACCAGTTATGCAAAATTCAGAAAAATCCATATTGAATAAAGGGGTTTTCAGAGGCTATTCCCAGAAAATATAAATTTTATTTGGGATGTAAATATCTTTAAAATACGAGATTTTAATCAAAATCGTTAGCCATTTATGAGAAAATCAAAATTTTCGGAATTTTTTCTATTTAAAGGGTAGTATGTGCTGGGGGAATGTTCTTTAAAATCTTCTTATCGCTTCCTTGGAAGATACACACATGGATCTTTTTCTAAAAATGTTTTTTTCGGACTCACGAGACCCCAAAACATATACTTCCGGTGAAATCTCGGTATGGAATTTTTGGGTGCTGTACAATACCTTGTCTATACAATATGTACATAGTACGTATAGAGAAATTAAAAGGTTAAAACACATACCTTTTTTTTAGTGGAATTGACCATTTCTGAGATATTCCTTTTTATTTGTTTCAGATTTAAAATACTTGAAACTTTTCTCACAAGGAAAGTTTTAAATTCCTGGTCATGCATAGAAACGAATTTCAACCATATGGCAACCAGCTTTTAAAAGATTTGACTATTGTATTAGACTTATGTATTCCCTTATTTACCTTCTACTTACAAGGAACCAACTAATTAAGACAATTGCTGCCAATGTTAATCTCGATTATCATAAAGTAGATAGAAGAATATGATTTTTACTTTCTCTATACGTGCTATGTATATAGTGTAGAGAAGGTATTGCACTCCACCAAAAAATTTGATTCCGAGATTTCACCGGAAATGTATGTTTTAGGGTTCCCTGTATCAAAAAAAAAGTATTTCCAGAAAAAAGTCCTTGTGTGTGTCCATGTGTCTGTGTCCGTATGTCCGTGTGACTATGAACACGATAACTCAAAAACGAAAATTTGGTAAAATACCAAACTTAGTATTTAAGTTTAGTATCTTCCAGGGATGCGACACGAAGATTTTGAGAAAAATCCACCCACCTAAAAGTACCCTTTACGTGGAACTTTTTTCGAGAATTTTTATTTTCTAAAAAATGGCTCTACCGATTTCGATTAAAATATCGTATATTAAAGATATTTACCTGACAAATAAAATGTATATTATTAATTTTCTGGGAATAGCCTCTGAAGACTACTTAATTCTCGGTCAATTTTACGAATTTTGCATAACTGCTAAACCGTAAGAGATGGACAAAAACTTACCACACAACAAATGTAGAGCACCTTAAAACACACAATTTATGTTTTATATATTTTTTTGTGGAGTTGATTGTTTTTGAGATATTCCTTGTTTTTTTCAGCTATAAAGACTTATGCTTTTCTCATACAGTACTTTGTGAACTCGTGTCCATACAAACAAAGGAACTTCAGTCGCAGAGCAACCAGCTTTTGTCTATCACTTTAATCTATGGTACTACCTTATTTCGCTCCTACTAACAAGGAAGCAAGTAATAAGACCATTTCTGCTAATTTTTGCTCCTTTAGATGAAGTAAATAGAATAATTTGTTGCAGTGATGTACAGAAAGTCACTTGAATGCAACACACCAGATGTCTTAGAAAAATAACATGAACGTGAGCAATTAATAGGAGCTGTATCTTTTGCAGTCGATTACCTTCCCCGTATTTAGGACTGACACACCCTAGGACTTACAAGCGGATGCCTAGGGGTCAGAAGCCTGTGGGGGAGCCAACGGTACGAAACCAAAGAATGGAGATCCTGGAACGAGTGAGACGTGAGCCAGGCATGAGCGTGAGAAAGTGGATGCAAGGAAAAGCAAGCGAAATGAATGGCGGGGGAAATCGGAGGAAGTGGAGAAAACCTATCTCGGAAATTCTTTATGTATTTCTGCTATGCATGAACCAGGTAGGGATTGGTGTCTTATAAAGATATTTTGCTCAGTTTAATAAGAAGGTTTTTTTCTTTAAACTATCAACCTACTTCTAAACTCCTGGAATTTCTCATTTCCTAGCTGTATTGTGGCTAAATTTGAGTAAGGTAGATATTGATTCTTATTGTGCTCTTTTAACCATTATCATATATAGTTTAATGAGTTTTTTTTTTTTTTTTTTCAATTGTGAAATGGTGTACATAGTCACTGGATATCTACCTTCTTTGTTTTGATTATTTGCTTTTATTTCCCTACACGTACCATAGTGTATAGAGAAGGTATTGCATTCCACCCAAAAATTCGATACCGAGATTTCACCAAAAATATAGGTTTCAGGGTCCCCTGTATCCAAAATATCGGATGTGTTCCATTCACATGACTTTCTCTACATCTTCACAAAAAATAATATTAAAAAGCTTATGCTTCTATTTTCTTTAAGCTAATCGAGAAAATATTAGCAGAAATAGACTTATACCTGCTTACTTGTAAGTAGGAGAGAAATAAGGCAGTACCATAGGTTAAAGTGATAATAAAAAGCTGGTTGCTATGTGACCTGTTTGTATGGACAGAAGTTGACAAATTTCTGTATGAGAAAAGTTTGTTTTTTACAGCCGAAACCAAAAACAATGAAAAAAAAACGATGAATTCCATGAAAAAACGGTATATAACATAAATTGTGTGTTTTAAAGTGCTCTACATTTTTGTGTAGTAAGCTTTTATCTATCTCTTAAGGTTTAGGAGCTATGCAAAACTCCCTAAATTTCATCCAGAATAAAGTAAGCTTCCGAGGCTATTACCGGAAAATTGAAGATATACATTTTATTTATCAAGCAAATATCTTTAATATACGATATTTTAATCAAAATCGTTAAAGCCAATTTTAATAAAATCTAAATTTAAATACCAAATTTGGTACTTTACCCACTTTTCATTTTTGAGTTATTGTGTTCACAGACACACGAACACACTGACACATGGACACACACAGACACGGATTTTTTTTGAAAATCCTTTTTTTGGACACAGGGGACCCTAAAACATATATTTCCGGTGAAATCTCGGTATCGATTTTTTGGGTGGAGTGCAATACCTTCTCTATACACTATGCACATAGTACGTATAGAGAAAGTAAAAATCTGATGTGTACCATTCACATGACTTTCTCTACATCTCTGCAACAAATTACTCTTAAAAAGCCTATACTTCTATTCACTTCATGTTAATCAGAAAAAAAAAAAAAAAATAGCAGAACTAGTCTTATTACTTGGTTCCTTGTAAGTGGAAGCAATATAAGAGAGTGCCATAGGTTAAAGTGAGTCAAAAGCTGGTTGCCATGTCACTGAAGTTCCTTTGTTTGTATGGACAGCAGTTGACAAATTCCTGTGTGAGAAAAGTATGTTTTCATAGCAGAAACCAAAAACAAGGAATGACTCAAAAACGATGAAATCCACGAAAAAAATGTATATAATATATATTGTGTGTTTTAAGGTGCTCTACATTTTTCGTGCAGTAAGTTTTTGTCCATCTCTTACGGTTTATCAGTTATTCAAAATTCCGTTTCATCCAGAATAGAGTAGTCTTCAGAGGATATTCCCAGAAAATTCAAGATATACATTTACATTTGTCGGGTAAATATATTTAATATACGAAATTTTAATCAAATTCGAAAAAAGTTCCATGTAAAGGATAGTTGGGGGTGGGGGTATCTTTCTCAAAATTTTCGTGCCGCATCCCTGGAAGATACTAAAACTTAAATACGAAGTTTAGTATTTTACCGACTTTTCGTTTTTGAGTTATCGTGTTCACAGACACACAAACACAGGCACACACGGACTTTTTTCTGAAATTTTTTTTTTGATAAAGTGGACCCTAAAATATATATTTCTGGTGAAATCTCGGTATCAAATTTTTTGGGTGGAGTGCAAAACCTTCTGTATACGCTATGTACATAGTACGTATAGAGAAAGTAAAAAGCATCAAACATTGGAATTATTGGTAATGCAAACTAGGTGTTTTCTAGCAACGATTATACGAGATTTGAATGTTGTTGTCTATGTAAGCGAGTTATCACAGGCAACTTCATCAAACGTAATTTTTAATGATTATAATTTCTATCTCGGCTCTGTTAATTCTAGTTATTCAACTGCCAAAGGCTTAATGAAGATGTTTGTTTAGAGGTCGATTGTATTAATTAACGTTGAGACTAATTATTATATGATAGTGTTTTAGTGAAATTGCATATATTGAGAGGTAGATACAAAAATCTGATGTGACATTCTCTGCCATTCTGCAACGGACAAAAGCTTATTTGTCTCTCCGCCTCATAATCAAATTAACATTAACATATATTCTTTTATTACTTAGCTCCTAAGCAGAAGGGATATAAGAGAATACAAGTCTAAAGGCATTGTTAAACTTTTAAGGTGATGCCTTTATGAAAACACCAAAAATCTTATGTGTTCCACTCAAATGACTTTTTCCAAATCTTTGTAACAAGTTATAGTTAAAAATCTTATTCTTCTATTTACTTCATGATAAACCACATAAACATTAGCTTTACTTGCTTCCTTGCAAGATGAAGGGAAATAACGGAGTGCATTAGGATAAAGCGATAGACAATTTCTTTTAAAAGTTTGTTGCTATGTGATTCAAATCCATTTCTTTGCATATCCAGCGGTTTACAAATTCCTGTTTGAGAATAATAAGTATTTTAAAATGTATATAGCATAAATGGTATGTTTTAATGTGCTCTACATTTTTTCTGTGGTAAGTTTTTGTTCATCTCTTACGGTTTGCAAAATTCCGTAAAATCCATCCAGAATAAAGTAGTCTTCAGAAAAGTCAAGATATACATTTTATTTTTCAGGTAAATATCTTTAATATACGATATATTAATCAAAATCGTTAGAGCCATGTATGAGAAAATCAAAATTTTCGAAAAAATGCCTTGTAAAGGGTAGTTGGGGTGGGGGATTTTCTTGAAACTCTTTGTGTCGCATCCTTGGATTCCAAACTTAAATACCAAGTTTGGTATTCAATGGTATTTTTAATTTTGAGTTATTTTGTCCACAGACACACGCACACACATATGCACACATGGGGACCTTTTTCCAAAAATGCTCATACTCAAAAATGTACACATTACGTGTAGAGAAAGTAAAAAATAAAATTTTGAAATCACAAACCTACACCTACGTACCACTTATATTGTTATCCAAGCTTTATTGTTCTGAAATTTCTTCAAGAATAGAAGACTTAATTTTGAGTCATAACGAGTTCTAAATCTTTTGTGCAGTAAGTTTCTGTATATATCTAACGCTTCACCAATTATACAAAAGTTACCCAGAACGAAGAAAATATATCCAATCCAAGCTAATCCAAAAAAATTAAACATATACATTTTATTTTTCATGTAAACATATTTAACATATGCTATTTTTAAATTAACTCGTTACGTAGAACTATTTTTATAAAATGAAAAATGTTGAAAAAGGAGTAGTTTTGGTACGGCTATATTGTTGAAATTCTTCGTTCGCATCTTAGGATCTATATTTCGTGTTTAACCGACTATACATGTTTTGCTTTCTCTACCGAGTACTATGTACATTGTATTCCATTCAAAAGCTGATACCCAGATTTCATCGGAGATACATGTTTTGAAGCCTCCTGAATCCAAATAAGCATTTTAGGCAAAGGTCCATGTGGGAATTTGTCTGTGTGTTGTGTGTATATGTGTGTAGCTTGGTTCAAAAAAGAAAAGTTAGTTAAAGAGTAACTTGTTATTAAATTTTAGCATCTTTCAAAGATTCGGTACGAAGATTTTCAACAATATAGCTCCAACCCAAACTACGCTTTACATGGAACATTTTTCAAAATTTTTTGTTTTCTCAGAAATCGCTCTAGCTATTTTGATTAATATAGCATATATGTATATGTTCATGACAAATGAAATATATATCTTCAATTTTCTGGGAATAACCTAGAAGACCTCTTCATTCTGGATGACTTTTTTATCTGTGATAAAAGCCTTAAAAGTTAGGCAAAAGTTTCCTACATGAATATGTAGACCTCGTTGAAACACACAATTTATGTCATATACGTTTTCTGTAGAGTTAGCCATTTCCGAAATATTCTTTGTTATTGGAGTCAATTTTAAAATAATTGAACTTTTCTCAAACGGGAACTCGCTATTCGTTTCATTTATCTTTTGTTTTACTCCTGCCCATGCAAAGATAATTGAATTTTGCAATGTCAATTGCATTGCGACAGTTTTTAAAACATTTGATTATCACTTTATCTTAGTTCCCATCTACTGAAAAGGGACTAAGTATTAAGACTGGTTCTGGTAATGCTATTCTCGGTTAGCATGATGTAGATAGGAGACTAATGTTTAACAAAAATAGTTTGTAGAACAGGTAGAGAAAAATTATGTTAAATTAAATTTACTTTTATTTATGAACGCTCTTTAACTGCTGTGGTTCTTAGCGTCTCATTCTATAATGGGCGTGAATTGCTTAGAAGCCTCTTTATCAGGCTAGAGGTTCTTTTGTGTGCTGTAAATCTACGACACGGGACTAACGGTTTTACTGCCCTTCCGAAGGAAGTCTACTAAGAATATTTACGCCCGAAAAATGTAAATTTCTCTTCGCCGGGTTTGAACCCGCGACCTCGCATGTTGTCTTTAGACCACGGAGGACGACACAGGTAGAGAAATTCATGTGAATAGAACACTATTATTATTATTATTATTATTATTATTATTATATTTTTTCCCCACGAATGAGCCCATGAGGGACTACTACTTTTCTCTCATCTGTCCACATTGCTCCAGTTTTTTTCTTCGGTCTGTCCTCGTTGTCAACTTGCCATTTATGAACTTTCTTTCTGAAGAGCTCTCTGTTTAATATATTATTATTAATATTAATATTATTATTATTATTATTATTATTGGCAGCCCTGGTTCGATGGTGGGATTTGTGGTGTAGGAAATGGCGGCTGGATGGATTTCTCTGGGTCCTCCGGTTTCCCCCAATCATTCCACCAATTGTTCCATCATCACCTTTCCTATCACCTTTCCTATCATTCATTTCGTTTCCATTTGATATCATCCATTTCCTCTCGCTCATGCCTAGCAATGGGCGACCTTCGTTCCAGGTCCTTCATTCTCTGGTTACGTGCCGTTAGCTCCCAGACAGGCTTCAAACCCCTAGGCACACGCTTTTAAGTCCTAGAGGAATCTCAGTCCTACATATAGAGAGGGTGAGCCGACTACGTAACACAAATAATAATAATAATAATAAGAAGAAGAAGAAGAAGAAGAAGAAGAAGAAATTGAATAAGAATAATCATTATCATTTTCATTTTATTATTATTATTATTATTCAGAGTGAGCCAAAACGTGTATTTCCAGTAAAATCTCGGTATCGAATTTTTGGATATACATGCCGTATTTATTATACGATAGGAAAGTAATAAATAAGCGACAAGAGAGATTGGAAAGTAACGGTGTTTTGAGGATTAAGTGATATTTCGGGTAATAAATGTTATTAAAGAGATATTTTGCGCTTTGAATGGTGAAACATTTCTTGTTGTCCAGTTGATAATTTCATTTTCCGCGGCAACACAACGAGGTAATGAAGCTGAACGTGAGAGAGAGGAGGAAACTGCGTGTATAGAAAATCCAAGATAATTTGCATACACAGGTTTAGCAAAAAGGCGACTGGAAAAGGATTAATATGGCTAATTCCTCTGACCCTTTGCTCAAGGGTCTTGCCTCATTAGGGCGGGTTTACGGTGGCGCGAATAATTAGCCTCTTGCAATTCTTTTTGGCTTTTATTTACACAAATCTTACACTCGCGCACTCTTCACTTGCTGATTTCGTGCTTTCGTCCTTTCCTCTCCTCATTTCACACTTCTCTTCGTTACGTCGCTGTCTACCAGGATTTTTCTCGCATTAAACGTTATTTGTATTTATTATTTACTGCTTAAGAAAATGAGTTTTCCTTTGAATTTTATATAATCCGAGGGAAACTGCAGCACATTTATTTATCTCACTAAACAATTCATAGAAATGCTCTTGTCTGTGAGTGCTGACGTGTTACATTCACGTGATTTTTTCTGCTCATTCTTCATAAACTATTCTTAAAACGTTTGTTGTTCTATCTACTTTACGTTAATCAAGACGAACAATTTTAGAAAATTTTATTGCATACTTACTGCAGAATAAATATGGAAATATCCTTATAAAAGTTGACCAAAAATTTTGAAAAATTTTAAACAAATTTTTCTTTATAATAAAAAAATATTAACTCTATGTTTAAGAAAATATATAATTTTTATTTTCTACACTTTTTTTTTCATAGAACACAGGTAGAGAAATTATTGCATTCCAACCAAATATTTGATACCGAGATTTTACCAGAAATATACGTTTTAGGGCCCTCAGTATCCAATAAAAACATTTTTACTTTCACTAGCACGAATGTACAATGTACATGGTAGACAGAGAAGGTATTATATTCCAAACAAAAATTCGATATCGAGATTTCACCAAAAATATGTCTTTTGGACACCACTGTATCCAAAAAACATAATTTTTCAAAAAAAAAAAAAAAAGATACATGTGTAGGCATACATTTGTGTATCTGTGAACAGCATAACTCAAAACTTTAAAGCGGGTTATATACCAAACTTGGTAATTAAGTTCAGTATCTTCCAAGCATTTGACTCGAAGCCCCTCCGGAAAATTGCTCGATTCCAAACTACCCTCACATAGAAGAATTTTCGAAATTGTCGATTTTCTCAAAAACGGTAACAACTATTTTGAATAAAATGAGATATTCCGTATTCTTGGTATCAATTTTTTTTTTATGTAGCTTAACGTCCTTTAACCTGGTTGGTCATATCGGACGATGAATGAAATTGGTGAAGTGATGCTCAAATGATCTCGGGGTCCATGGAGCTTAAAGTTACTCGACGTTCGTCTTCTCAGAATAAGGGAAAAACCTCGAAAAAAACCTTATCCGGGTAACTCACCCCAAGCGAGATTCGAAATCACGACTTTTGAATGTAAGGCAGACACGCTACCACCACACTACCCAGGCGGGCTAGTATCAATTTTAATCTACATAAACTTTTCTCAAACGGGAAGTCATCTTTCTTTTCGTATCTCTTTTGTTTAACCTTTGCAGGCAAAGGGAACCGCATTTCAATTGTTTCACATAGCGGCCAGCTTTTAAAATATTTGTGTATCGCTTTAGCCTAGTGCATTTCCTTATTTCCCTTACTTACACGGAAGCAGATAATAATTCAAATTCTGGTAATAGTATCTCGACTAGCGTAATGCAGATAAACGAATAATCAAATGAACAAGCTTCTGTTTGACGAATACCTAGAGAGTGTCAAACCAGGTAGTGACTGTGAAATATTGTTATCAAAATTTTGAGTGGAATAAAATACCTTCTCTACCTACTACGTATTTTACACCCTTGCTAAAGAAAGTAAAAATGTGATCTCATTAAAACCACAATTTGAGGTATTCCTTGTTCAGCCTTTTACTTTAAAATAACTAAACTTTTATCAAAGGGGACGCCGTCATTCGTTTCATTGCTCTCTTTTTTTACTCCTGCCTTGCAAACAGAACTGAATTTTAATTGTTTCACGTACTGACAAAATGTTAAAAGATGTCACTGTCGCTATAGCCTAGCGTATTCCTTTATTTCTCTTCTACTTACAAGGAAGTAAGAATAAGCCCATCCTGGCTAAACTTTATCTTGACCAGCATGATTTAGACAAAAGAATAACTTTTGTAGGAATAGTCTGTTTGCAGAACAAGTAGAAACGTCGTGTGTAAGAAACACGTCACAGTTTTTACTGATTGGTTTAAAAATATTCTATTGCCTCTCAAAAGTATATTAAAGAAAATGACCATATGCTTTTTTACTTTCTCTAACTCTGTACATAGTGTATAGAGAAGCTATTTTAATGCACCTAAAAATTTTACACCGAGATTTCAGCGAAAATACTTGTTTTAAGATCCCTTGAATCCAAAAAAAGCATTTTTGGAAAAATGTGCGAGTGTATGTGTGTGTCTGTCTGTCTCTCTGTGTGTGTCTGTGAGTATGTGTGTCTGTCTGTCTCTCTGTGTGTGTCTGTGAGTATGTGTGTCTGTCTGTATGTGTGTGTGGCTGTGGGCAGCATAGCTCAAAAACGAAAAAACCATTAAATACCACACTTGGTATTTAAGTTTGGTTTCTTCCAAGGATGCGACTACGAAGATTTTCAAGAAAATCACCCCACCCCCAATGGAATTTTTTTTCGAAAAATTCTGATTTTTTAAAAAATGCCTCTAACGATTTTGATTAAAATATTATATATTAAAATTATTTAACTGACAGAATGTATATCTTGCATTTTCTGGGAAAAGCCTCTGAAGTCTGCTTTATTCTGAATTAATTTTACATAATATATATATATATATATATATATATATATATATATATATATATATATATATATATATTCGTGGAGTTGATCGTTTCTGAGATATTCCTTGTCTTTGGTTTCAGGTTTCAAAAACTTCTACTTTTCTCATACAGGAATTTGTCAACTCCTTTACATACAAACAAAGGAATTCAGGCACATAGCAACCAGTTTTAGAATATCACTTTAACCTATGGCACTCCCATATTTCGCTTCTGCTTACAAAGCCGCAAGTAATAAGACTATTTCTGCAAATTTTTTTCTCGACCAGCATGAAGTAAATAGAAGCAAGAGCTTTTTAACAATAATTTATTGCAGAGATGTATAGAAAGTCATTTGAAGGAACACATCACATCTTTTAAATAAATTTCATATTGTGAAAAATGATTTATTATATTTTGCAAAATGAGTTTTGGCGAGTGCAAAAAGTGATTATTTTTGTACTGATTTTATGGATCTACTTTTAAACTGAATGTTTATGTGAATGGCTTTAAAAAAATCTGTTGTATTCCATTCACATGACTTTCTCTACATCTCTCCTACAAAAAGCTTATGTTTCTATTTACTTCATGCTAATCGAGAAAAAATTGGCACAAATAATCTTATTACTTGCTTCCTTGTAAGTAGAAGCGAAATAAGGGAGTAGTAGGTTAAAGTGTTAGTCAAAAGCTGTTTGCTATGTGACTAAAGTTCCTTTGTTTGTATGGACAGGAGTTGACAAATTCCTGTATGAGAAAAATATAAATTTTTTAAACCTGAAACAAAAAACAAGGGATATTTCAAAAACGATCAACTCCATGAAAAAAATGTATATAACATAAATTGTGTGTTTTAACGTGCTTTACATTTTAGTGTGGTAAGTTCCGTCCATGTCTTACGGTTTAGCAGTTATGTAAAATTCCGTAAAATTCATCCAGAATAAAGAGGTCTTTAGAGGCTATTCTCAGAAAATTCAAGATATACATTTTATTTGTCAGGTAAATATCTTTAATGTACGATATTTTCATCAAAATGGTTAGAGCAATTTTTTAGAAAATCAAAATTTTCGAAAAAAGTTCCATGTAAACGTTAGTTTGGGAGTTGGGGGATTTTCTTGAAACTTTTCGTGTCGCATCTTTGGAAGATAAAAAACATAAATACCAAGTTTGGTATTTGACGGTCTTTTCGTTTTTGAGCTATGCTGCCCACAGGCACACATACACAAGCATACATAGATAGACACACACACGGACATTTTTCTAAAGCTGGTTTTTTTTTTATTCAGGGGGACCCAAAACATATTTCCGGTGCCATCTGGGTATCGAATTTTTGGGTGCAATACACTACCTTCTCTATACACTATGTACATAGTTCGAATAGAGAAAATAAAAATCTGATGCGTTCCATTCACATAACTTTCTCTACATCTCTGCAACGAATTATTCTATTTACTTCATCTAATCGAGAAAAAATTAGCAGAAATAGTCTTATTACTTGCTTCCTTGTTAGTAGAAGCGAAAAAAGTGGGTACCATAGGGTAAAGTGATAGTCAAAATCTGGTTCCTATGTGATTGAAGTTCCTTTGTTTGTATGGACACGCGTTCACAAAGTCCTGTATGAGAAAAGTATAATTTTTTTTATAGCTGAAACTAAAAACAAGGAATATCTAAAAAACAATCAACTCCGCGAAAAAAATGTGTAAAACATAAATTGTGTGTTTAAAGTGTTTTACATTTGTTGTGTGGTAAGTTTTTGTCCATCTCTTACGGTTTAGCAGTTATGCAAAATTCCGTAAAATTGACCCAGAATAAAATAGTCTTTAGAGGCTGTTCCCAGAAAATTCAAAGTATACACTTTATTTATCAGGCAAATATCTTTAATATACGATATTTTAATCAAAATCGTTAGAGCCACCTTTTATAAAATCAAAATTTTCAAAAAAAGTTCCATGTAAAGGGTAGTTTAGGGTGGAGGGATTTTTCTCAAAATCTTCGTGTAGAATCCCTGGAAGAAACTCTACTTAAATACCAAGTTTGGTATTTTACCGACGATTAGTTTTTGAGTTATTGTGTTCACAGGCACACGGACACACTGTCACACACACACACTTTTTTTTGGATACAGGGGATCCTAAAACATACATTTCCGGTGAAATTTCGGTATCGAATGTTTTGGTGGAGTGCAATACCTTATCTATACACTATGTACATAGTACGAATAGATAAAGTAAAAATATGTAGATCACATCTACATTACTTTTTCTACCTAGCCTGTAGCAAACTGCTGCTACAAAAGCTTATTCTTCTATCTACAATAGGCTAAGTGAGATAAACATTAACAAGTTTAATACTTAATTCCTTATAAGCAGAAGGGACATAAGGAACGTACAGCAGCGGTAGTCAAATCTTTTAAAACCGATCGATTTATGAACAATTGAAGTTCTGTTTGCTTTGCACTTCCAGAAAAACAAAAGAGAGATGAAATGAAAGGTAGCCCCGTTTGAGAAGATGCGTGTTTACAATTTACACCAACAAGTAGAAGTATCTCGAAAACGCTCAACTTTGTAACCAAAATGTATATGACCTAAAATGTGAGTTTTAACGAGATCTTCATTTTTGTGTAGTAAGATTTTGTCTATCTCTTACGGTTTACTAGTTATGCAAAATTCAGCAAAATTCATCAAGAATGAACACATCTTCAGAAGCAAATCCCAGAAAATTCAAGATATATATTTTATTTGTGATGTAAATAGCTTTAGAATACGATATTTTAATCAAAACCGTTAGAGCCATTTTTGAGAAAATCAAAATTTTCAAAAATTGTTCTATGTAAAGGATAGGTTGGGGTGTTGGGATTTTCTTGAAAATATTTGTTTCGCATCCTTGAAAGATACCAAAAATTAAATACCATTTTTGGTATTTAACGGTCTTTTTGCTTTTGAGCTATGCTGTCACACAAACACATGTACCTTTTTTTCTAAAACTGCTGTTTTTGGACACAGGGGATATTAAAATGTATATTTTCGGTGAAATCTCGGTATCAAATCTTTGTGTGGAACACAATACTTTCTCTAACTAAATTGTACTACGCAACTACAGAATATAAAACATATTTTATAACAGTAATTTGTTTCCAGCTGAAGTAGAGAAAGTCATGTCAAAGGAACACAATATTTTTATTAATTTGTTTTAAAATATTCTACTTCCTCTCAAAAGTTGGTAAATAAAATATTCGTAAGTTTTTTCGCAATAAATCTTTAATTTTGAAAAATTAATTATTTATTTTTAAAACTGAAGAGCTTTAAAGAGCACAAACAGTAATGACTTCTGTAACGTAAAAGATATGATATTATAGATCTAACTTGAATGTTTATGTGAATAACTTTAAAAATATATTGTGTGGAACATTTTTTGAGCGCAAAGAACGTAAACTGTTAAACTTTTACTTTCTCTATACGCAGGTACTATGTACATAGTGTAAAGAGAAGGCATTGCACACCAACCAAACATTTCATACTGGGATTTCACCGGAAATATTTGCTTTAGGGTCTCCTGAATCAAAAAAAAAAAAAAAAAGAATTTTCAGAAAAATGTCCGTGTGTCCATGTGTCTGTGAACACGATAGTACAAAAACGAAAAGACGCTAAAATACCAAAGTTGGTATTTAAGTTTAGTATCTTACTGGGATGCAACACGAAGATTTTGAGAAAATTCCCCCCACCCCAAACTACACTTTACATGGAACTTTTTTTCGGAAATTTTGATTCTCTAAAATAGCTCTAACGATTTTGATTAAAATATCGTATATTAAAGATATTTACCTGACAAATAAAATGTATATTTTTAATTTTCTGGGAATAGCCTCTGAAGAGTACTTTATTCTGGTTGAATTTTACGGAATTTTGAATAACTCCTAAACCGTAAGAGATAGATAAAACATTACTGTAGAGAAAATGTAGAGCACGTTAAAACACACAATTTATGTTATATACATTTTTTTCATGGAGTTGATCGTTGTTTAAATTTTCCTTGTTTTTTGTTTCAACTTTAACAAACTTTTCTCATACAGGAATTTGTCAACTCCTGTCCACACAAACAAAGGAACTTCAATCACATAGCAACCTTCTTTTGACTATCACTTTAATATCTGGTACTCCCTTATTTCGCTTCTACTTTTAAGTAAGCAAGTTAGAAGCCTTCCTAACAATAATTTGTCGCAGAGATACAGAGAAAGTCATGTGAATGAAACGGATCAGATTTTTTACTTTCTCTATGCGTACTATGTAAATAGTGTATAGAGAAGGTATTACATCCAAAAAGTCGATACCGAGATTTCACCGAAAATATATGTTTTGAGACTCCCTGAATCCAAAAAAAAAAAAAAAACATTTTTAGAAAACTGTCCGTGTGTCTGTCTGTCTGTTTATCTATGTGATGTGTGTGTGTCTGTGGGCAGCATAGCTCAAAAACGAAAAGACCGTTAAATACCAAACTTGGTATTTAAGTTTGATATCTTCTAAGGATGCGACACGAGATTTTCAAGAAAATGCCCCCACCCCCAACTACCCTTTACATGGAACTTTTTTAAAAAGTTATGATATTCTTAAAAATGGCTCTAACAATTTTAATTAAAATATTGTATATTAAAGGTATTTACCAGACAAATGAAACATATATCTTGAATTTTCTGAGAATAGCCTCTGAAGATTACTTTATTTTGGATGAATTTTACGGAATTTTGCATAACTGCTAAATCGTAAGGGATGGACGTAAACTTAAACGCAAAAAATGTAGAAAACGTTGAAGCACACAACTTATCTTATATATATTTTTTCGTGGAGTTGGTCGTTTTTTAGATATTCCTTGTTTTTGGTTTCAGCGTTGGTAAACTTCTACTTTTCTCATACAGGAATTTGTCAACTCTTATCCATACAAACAAAGGAACTTCAGTCACCTTGTAACCAGCTTTTGACTTCACTTTAACCTATGATACTCCCATGTTTCGCTTCCACTTACAAGGAAGCAAGTAATAAGACTATTTCTGCTAATTTTTTCCCGATTAGCTGGAAGTAAATAGAAGAATAAGCTTATTAACAATAATTTGTTACACAGAAGTAGAGAAAATCATGTGGATGGAACGCATCAGATTTTTTTTACTAAAACTGCTGTTTTTTGAACTCAGGGGACATCAAAATATATATTTTGTGAAATCTCGGTGTCGAATTTTTGTGTGGAACCCAATACCTTTTCGATCCACATTGTACTACAGCCTAGAGAAGGTAAAAAATCTTTTATAAGAATAAATAAGGAAAATCATGTGAAAGGCACACAATTTTTTTTTACTGATTTGTTTTAAAATATTCTACTCCCTCTCAATAGTAGGTAAATAAAATGTTCTTTTTCGAAATAAATCCCTAATTGTATTTTGAAAACTCCAGACCTTTTGAGAATACAAACAGTAATGATTTTTGTAGAATAATGATGGGTTAACATAAAAAATATGATATTATAGATCTACCTTGATATTTCATGTGAATAACTTTAAAGATGCATCGCGTGGAGGAGTTTTTGAGAACAAAGATTTTAACCTGTTAACATTTTTGAAATAAATAAACGTGTAGGAGAATTTTGAAATACGGTTATTACTGTTATTAAGTACTTACTGTGTGTTTTACTACATAAATTTAACAAGATGTGTTATACAGTGCTAATTTTCCAAATGTTCTGAAGCAGTTCCTTTACTAAACTTGAAAAGCGACAGGGTGTTGCTCGCTATTACCTCCAGGTCTCGAAGCGGTGTATCTTGGAGTCGCCCCGAGCCTCCCCTGCTACAAGCCCGGCACTTGACAACTAACCCCATATTTTCACGTTATTGGACTTGCGGGGAAGAACGTGCAGAAGGAGACTGGTCATTAGCGAACCCCTCCACACTCTCAAGTGCCCGGGAGAAGAATTCTTGGTCCAGCAGCTTCTTAACAAGGACCACGCTTGTTTAAATGTCCGGCTAACATGCGTGGACATAACCTCTCTTGGTGTGATCAACAACAAAATCCGATGTGTTCCATTAGCATGACTTTCTCTACATCTCTGCAACCAATTATTGTTAAAAAGCTTAAGCTTCTATTTACTTCATGCTAATCCAGAAAAAATTAGCATAAATAGTCTTATTACTTGCTTCCTTGTAAGTAGAAGAGAAATAAGGGAATACCATAGGTTAAAGTGATAGTCAAAAGCTGGTTGCTATGTGACTGAAGTTCATTTGTTTGTATGGACACGAGTTGACAAATTCATGTATGGGATAAGTATAAGGTTTTAAGGTGAAACCAAAAACAAGGAATATCTCAAAACCAATCAACTCTATAAAAAAAGTACATAACATAAATTGTGTGTTTTAATGTGCTCCACATTTTTTGTGTGGTAGGTTTTTGTCCATCTCTTACGGTTTAGCAGCTATGCAAAATTCCGCAAAATTCATCCAGAAAAGTCTTCAGAGGCTATTCTCAGAAAATTCAAGATATACATTTTATTTGTCAGGTAATATCTTTAATATACGATATTTTAATCAAAATCGTTACAGCCATTTTTAAGAAAATCAAAATTTTCGAAAAATGCTCCATGTAAGGGGTAGTTTGGGGTGGGTTTTTTTTTTCTCAAAATCTTCGTGTCGCATCCTTAGAAGATACCAAACTTAAATACCAAGTTTGGTGTTCAACGGTCTTTTCGTTTTTGAGCTATGCTGTCCAAAGACACACAGACACATACAGACACACACACACGGATCTTTTTCTGAAAGTGCTTTTTTTTGGATTTAGGGGGACCCAAAGCATGTATTTCCGGTGAAATCTCGGTATCGCATTTTTGGGTGGAATGCAATAGCTTCTCTATACACTATGTACATAGTACGTGTAGAGAAAGTAAAAACTGATGTGTTCCATTCATATGACTTTCTTTACATCACAGTAACACATTATTATTAAAAATCTGATGCGATACACTCACATGACTTTCTCTATCTACTCTACAAACTTCTTAGGAAGGATAATTGTTCTTTCAACACCACTTTAATCGAGATAAACATTAGCAGAATGTTATTACTTAGTTCCTTATATGTAGACTGGAACTAAGGGAATGCACTAGGCTAAAGAGATAGTCAAATGTTTTAAAATCTGTCGTTATGCGATTGTCATTTCAAATCGTTTCTTTGCTTGGCCAGGAGTAGAATGAAAGAAAAACGGACTCTCCCGTCTGAGAAAAGTGTAACTACTTCACAATTGAAACTAATAACAAGGAATACTTTGAAAACGGTAAGCTCCACGAAAAAAAATGTATATGACATAACTTGTTTATTTTAACAAGACCTACATTTATTGTATAGTAAGGTTTTGCCTATCTCTAATGGTTTACTAGTTATGCTAAATTAAGCAGAATTCATTCTGAATAAACATGTCTTTAGAAACAACTCCCAGAAAATTCAAGATATACACTTTATTTGTGATAAAATGGTATTTATAAGAAAAACAAAATTTTCTAAAAATTGACCATGTAGAGGGAAGCTAAGCGTTTGGGATTTTCTTGAAAATCTTCGTGTTGCATCCTTCGAAGATACCAAACTAACTACCAAGTTTGGTATTTAACCGTCTTTTCGTTTTTGAGCTATGCAGTCCATAGGCACACACACACACACACACACACGCGCGCGCGCGGATCTGTTTCTAAAAATTCTTTTTTTGGACTGAGGGGCTCCTAAAACATGTATTTCCGGTGAAATCTCATATCTAATTTTTGGGTGGAATACAATACTTCTCTATCCCTATATGCAGTGTACACACCGGGCTAGAGAAAGTAAAAAGGAACTTCAGTCACATAGCAACCAGCTTTTGACTATCACTTTAACCTATGGTACTCCCTTATTTCGCCTCTAAAAACAAGGAAACAAATAATAAGACTAGTTCTGCTAATTTTTTCTCGATGAGCTTGAAGTAAACAGAAACATAAGCTTTTTAACAATAATTTGATGTAGAGAAACTCATTCGAATTGAACACATAAGATGCTTCATAATGTTGGTCAAATTTCGCAGATGGATCATCTTAAAATGTGTAATAAAATAATATTCATTTCTCAAAGCTGGTTTCGAGTATTTTTCTTTTAAAATAAATTTGTAAACGGAAAAACATATTTACAAGAAACTGATCGTGAATGTCATTAATTAAATATTCTTTGAGAAGGGCCGCGTTATACACATAGATGTTCATATAGACAGCAAAAAAACAAAGGTGCTATTCCGTACAAAATATGTGAGAAGGGAACTAGTCAGAATCATGATAAATGTCACATGATGTCCCGAAAGCATAAAATTAAGCAGTAGTGGCAGAAACATGATTTTGTACCCTGGCACAGTCCGAAAATACACCTAGAGGGGTCGAGACGCGATTATCCTGACGTTGTTTCAGGACTTGGAAATTTTCAGCGCTTCCGGCTAAGGTATTACCGAACGCCAGCAGCATAGTGAGTGCCATATTCCCGTTGAAATAAAACGGTGGCGAAGCGAAAGTGAACACATGGGAAAATAAAAATGAATGCTAAATCGTCGGCAAGTGTATCTATTTAATTATAACAAGGACACAACCACACCCTGATGTACCAGAAGAAGCATCTCAAGGCAAGCAACAGCTACGGAACCCCGAGAAAGTCCCCAGTGTCATACACCACCTTCCTACATTCAGTGTCATTAAACAATTATCCACCAGGATTCCATTAAATTGCGAGTCGTTGAAGATGTCGCACTCAACGTGGCCCCTCACAATTAAAAATGACTTATTCACCAGGTGGTATTGGTGATGGTGTTGGTAACAATCACCGTCCTCCACCTCAGATATAACATTCTAATATCAAACAGAAGCCAACTACTTCACCATGGTAATGTGGTGGTGTTGATAACCATCCCCACTACATTTCAGGTCCACCATCTGAAGTATAACATTCTTATATCAAACAAAATGTTCTAATTCATCAGAGGGTATTGGTGGTAGTGTTGATAACCATCTCCAATACATTCCAGGTCCTCCGTCTGAGATATAACATTCTAATATCCCCAAAAAATCTTCTAATTCAACAGATTGTATTATTGGTGGCGTTGATAACCCTCTCCACTACATTCCAGGACCTCCATTGAGAGATAACATTCTAATACCAAACAAAATCTTCTAATTCATCAGATGGTATTGGTGGTAGTGTTGATAACCCTCTCCACTACATTCCAACACCTCCATCTGAGATGTAACATTCTAATATAAAAAAAAATATCTTCTAACTCACTAGATGGTATTGTTGGTGGTGTTGATAACCCTCTCCACTACATTCCAGATCCTCCACCTGAGATATTACAGTTCACTATCAATCATAATATATTTTACTCAGTAATGGTGCAGGTGTTGATAAATCTCTCCACCACATTCCAGATCCTCCACCTGAGATATTACAGTTCACTATCAATCATAATATATTTTACTCACTAAGTGGTAATAGTGCTGGTGTTAATAACCCTCTCCGCCACATTTTAGGTCCTCCATTTGAGATATAACAATCCACTATCAAACGTGATATATTTTACTCACTAGGTGGTAATGGTGGTGCTGTTGATAATCCTCTCCAACACATTCCAGGATCTCCACCTGAGACATAACATTCCAGTATCATGACTTATTCTTCAGGTGGTACTGGTGATGGTGATAGTAACCCTCCTCACCACATTCCAGGTCCTCCACTTGAGATCCCAATATCACAAAAATATGCCTAATTCACCAGGTGGTATTATTAGTGATGTAATGATAACCCTCTCCACCACATTCCAGAATTTCCACCTTAGATATAATATTCCAATATCAACATAACATATATAATTCAGCAGGTAGCATTAGTGGTAATGAAGTCTCTGCCATATTCGCGGTTCTCTGTTTGAGAAATACCATTTCAACGCCAAACACAGTCCTTGTAGCTCACTAAACGGTATCGGTAGCTCTCTCTCTCTCTTTCTCTCTCTCTCTCTACTATATTAAGTCCATATCTGAGATCAATCTCTCTAATTTACCAGATAGCATTAGTGGTGATGTTGTTGACTCTTTCCGCCATATATCTGGTTCTTTATCTGAATTGCAACACTCCAGCATGAAACACGTCATGTTAATTCACCAAGTGGTTCTGCTGGTTTAGTGATGACTCTCTCCGCCATATTCTATGTACTTCATCTGAAATATGGCATTCCAAAATTTAACTCATTCACTAGATGATGTTGTTGAAGGCTCTCTCTCTGTCTCTCTCTCTTTTCCAAATTTCATCCCTATCTGAGATACAATCTCTCTAATTCGCCAAATGGTGTTGATGAGTCTCTCCGCCATATTCCTGCCTGAGATGTGACATAAACACCAGGTGATATTAGTGGCGGTACTGTTGGATATCTTCACCACAATTCCGCCTGGGTATTCCAACATCAAACACAATCTCTCTAATTCGCCAAATGGTGTTGATGGCTCTCTCCACCATATTGCTGCCCGAGATGGGACATAAACATCAGGTGATATTAGTGGCGGTACTGTTGGATATCTTCACCACAATTCCGCCTGGGTATTCCAACATCAAACACAATCTCTCTAATTCGCCAAATGGTGTTGATGGCTCTCTCCACCATATTGCTGCCCGAGATGGGACATAAACATCAGGTGATATTTGTGACGGTACTGTTACCTCTCTTCACCATATTTCCGCCTGAGGTATGGCATTCCAACACCAAAAGCAGTCACGCTAATTCGCCGTATGCTATTGCTACTGCTGATGATAGCTCTTTGCCTGAGCTATAACATTGTAACATCTAACACAGTCACACTAATTCACCAGGTGATACTGGTGGCGATGTTGATGGCCCTCTCCGCCATATTCCCGGTCCCCACCTGAGATATGACATTCCAACATCAAACACATCCTCTCTAATTCGCTAGGGACTCCTTAGCCTCCTCTGAATCAATTGGGTCTCTCAGTCAGTGAACCGGGCAGGGTTACGTCAGCAAGGGAGGGGGTGGGGTTGGGAGGGGGCGGTTCGCGCTAAACAAGACCAACCTGATCGATATGCTACCAATCATTGCCAGTTGATCACCCAGCCTTGCATTATGAAGGATTTGGCGAGATGGGAATTTCTGACGATCTCTTTGGTTCATGACCCCCAGCATTGGACGCGTGCCCAGATAACAACGTTTCTACATGACCAACTAATTTATAAATCACTGCTACAAAGTGTCGTGCTGCTGTAGGGGCAGAATGTTGAACAAATGCCCAACACATTATTGGCAAATGAAATGGTTTTAGAACGAAAATCAACGAAAAGCTAGAAAAAGAAAGCATAAAAGTCTAATGTGTTCTATACACATGACTTTGTATATCTATTTTGCAGCAAATTATGCTTACAAATGCTCTCTGTACTTCGGGATAATGAGACATACATTCTCAGAAATGCTTGTATCGTTTAGTTCATTCCGACCAGAAGGGAAATAAGATAATACACTAGGCTAAAACGACAGTCAAATCCTTAAAAAGCTGTTGCTATGTCCTGCAATTGAAATTCCTTTCTCTTTAGATGATCAGAATGAAAAAAAAAATAATAAAAACCTCCCATTTGAGCAAAATATAAGTATTGAAAGTTTAAAACCAACAAAAAGTAACCCTCGGAAATAGCTTCAAAAACTATATGTGATATAAATGATGTGATTTATCGAGAATTACATATTTTATATGGAATGTTTATGTCTATTTGCTACGGCTTATCAGTTATGCAAAAGTCATCAAGAATGAATAGGACCTTCAAGGCTATTCCCAACAATTCAAGATATTCTTTTATCTTTCAAGCAAATATCCTGAATACTCGGTATTTATAATCAAAGTCGTTACAGCCATTTTGAAAAGAATGAACACTTTGAAATCTTCTATGTGAAGGGTTGAGAAATTTTCCTGAAAATTTCGTGTTGCATCCTTGGAAGATACTAAACTTAAAATTTTGATGTACATATACCAAACTGGGGCACCATTCAAGTACACAACACAAATATTTCCTGAATTCGAATCTAAATTAGATTTAGTTACCCTGATTAGATATTTTCTCGAGTTTTCCCTTATACTCCGAAGACAAATGTCGAATATCTCTGAGCTTCATTGACATTGGTTTCATTCTCCATTCCATTCGGACTTTTCGTTTTTGGGTTACGCTCTCACAGAACCGCACATACCATTTTTTCAAAAAAATATTTGTATTGAATTCAAAGGTTTTCAAAACTTGTATTTCCGGTGAAATCTCGGCATGAAATTTTAGTATAGAATTCAGTCCCTTTCTACCAACTATTTACCTACATAATACTCGGTAGAGAAAGTAACAACAGAATGTTGAGGGCCTTTACAGACTGACAAAGTAATGAAAAATCCAAACCAATAAGAAATGTTGAATAGTTGTCGATGTCTCATGATTTGCCAAATATATAAAAATAGACAATTTTCATCAAAAAAAGAGGGATTAAGATATATATATATATATTACTTTTCTTGTTGGTACTGTAGGTATCTATAAAATGTACTATTTTAATCAAAATAGTGATGCCATTTTGAGAAAAATGTAAAACAAAAAAACAGGAATTTTCAATGCAAAATGTAGTTTGGAGAAGCAATATTTTTTTCACTTCCTTTAACCTTGTAACCAGACGATGAATGAAATGGAGAATAGAATGAAAGTTCAGAGGTACTCGACATTTGTCTTCTGAGTATAAAAGAAAACTCCGGAAGATGCCCCAGTTGGTATAGACACATCAAAATGTTCGTTTAATGTCGGGAGTTCCTCAAGGTTCCAGCACCTCTGTTGTTTAGTGTCTTCACCTATGACAAAACAACCTTACCAGATGTCAGCATCTGACGATATCGCCATTTTTACAGCGCACTATGAACTTGATACCGCTGTTCACAGACTCCAGACGTATCTTAATATTCAAGTGTCCTGGATTGACAACTGGAGGATCTCATTGAACCACAAGAAATGTGAAGGCCATGATGTTTAATTACGTCACCCCTCTGTTCCCTCTCTTACAAAACATCCCCATACCTTGGAAACGTGCTGATGACTCTCAGATATCTTGGTCTGCATTTTGATCGCCGATTGACCTGGAACTCTCACATTAACTCAAAATCAAATATCGCCTACTCCAGATTACGCAAATTGCATCCCATTCTCAACCGCAAGTTTTCTTTGCAAATTTCAAGTGGTTCTCTTTTACACAAATCCTCACTTCGTCCTTTACTCACCTATGCTTGTCCGATTTTGGGGAGGTGCAGCCGCAAACAAAATGAATCGTCTGCAGGTATTTCAAAATAAAGTGTAGAGACTTATAGTGAATGCATCTTGGTATGTCAGAAACACTCGGATACATCATCAACTTGGACGCAGTGCAATCTCTGTACATATTCGATCTCAGGCTCGCACGTTGTTTCAGCATCTTCATCTTAGTACCTGGCGCAGTGCACTTCTCGTTAGGACAAAGATCTGATGCAGTTCCTCAGATAAAGAGACGTCTCCCACAGGATTTGCTGTTTTCTTCAGGAAGAGATTCCGAGAAAGAAGACCCTCACTGAAAGAATGTGTGAAATCATCTCTGACTGTTTAGTGCCAGAGGGGCCTCAAGTGGCTGAACTCACAAATTATAATTTTCTTTTGTAATTTTAGTTATAATGTATTTTTTTTCCAATTCTGTGTAGCAAAATTAATGCTGAACGCATCTAAATAAATTAAAAAAATGTTCGCTTAATACTTAATCTGGTCATAGACAGACAGACAGACAGACAGACAGACATACAGACAGACAGACAGAGGCACACATGCATTTATAAAAATCTTGATGTGTTGCACTCACAAGACTTTCTCTACTCGATCATGAACACATTGTGTTTACACACCTTTATTACTTTCTCTAGCCGTATGTATACTGTACATAATAGATAGAGAAGGTATTGTATACTATCCTAAAATTCGATGACAAGAAAATATATATTTGGAGGTTCCCTGAGTCAAAAAAAGCATGTTTAGAAAAAGGTCCGTGCGTGTGTCTGTGGACAGCATAGCCACAAAACACAAAGTCCGTTAAATACCAAACTAGGCATTTAAGTACCTCCCAAGTATGCAAAATGAAGAATTTCAAGATCTTCCCCCTTAACCACCCTTTACTTGGAAAAGATTTCGATTTTCTCAAAAATGTCTCTAACATTTTGATTAAAATATCGTATATTAAAGATATTTATATCACAACCAATACGTACTTATATCTTGAATTTTTCAGGAATAGTCTCTGAAGACCTCTTTTTTCTGAAAGAATTTTGCTGAATGTTGATAACTGCTAAACGAGATTACCACACAAAAAATGTAGATCTCGTTAAAACACATAATTCATGTTATATACGCTTTTTTACTTTCTCTAGCCCCATATGTGCAATGTACATAGGGATAGAGAAGGTATTGTAATGCACCCAAAAATTTGATACCGAGATTTCATCGGAAATACGTGTTTTGGGTACCCCTGAATCCAAAAAAGACATTTCTGGAAAAAGGTCCGTGTGAGTGTGTGTGTGTCTGTGTGTGTTTGTGGGCAGTATAGCCCCAAAACGAAAAGACCGTTAAATACCAAACTTGGTATTTAGGTTTAGTTTCTTCCAAGGATGCGACACGAACATTTTCAACAACAACAAAATCCACCCACCACAAACTATCCTTTACATGGAAAGAAATTCGAAAATTTTGATTTTCTTAAAAATGGCTCTAATGATTTTAATTAAAATCTCGTATATTAAAGCTATTTATGTTCGAAATAAAATGTATATCTCGAATTTTTGAAGACCTCTTATTCTGGATGAACTTTGCCGAATGTTACTTAAGTGTTAAACCGTAAGAGATAGAAAAACACTCACTACATAAAAAATGTACATCACGACAAAGCACACAATTTATATCCTTTACGTTTTTGTTGTAGAGGTAACCGTTTCCGAGATATTCGTATGTATTGGTTTCAATTGTGAAATACTTAAACTTTTCTCAGACGGAAGTGTCCGCTTTTTTTTTTTTTTTTTTTTTTTTTTTTGTTCTACTCCTGGCCGAGCAAAGAAGTGATTTGCAATGACAATCGCATAACGATAGCTTTTAAAGCATTTGACAATCACTTTAGCATAGCGCATTCCCTTATTCTCTCCTACTTATAAGGAACTAAGTAATAAGAACATTCCGCTAATATTTATCTCGATTATCATTGTGTACAAAGAAGATTAATCTTTTGTAGGAGGTTTGTAGAGCAGCTAAAGAAAGTCATGTGAGTGTAACACATGAGCTTTTTTTGTAGAAGTGAACTTTTCTGAGATGTTTTTATTCGTTTTAGCTTTAAAATACTTATACTTTTCTCAAACGGGACAATACAATGTGAAACCGAACCTTAATTGTTTCACATAGTGACGAGTTTTTAAAGGATTTGACTATCGTTTTAATCTAATGTTCCCTTCCAGTTACAAGGAAGCAAGTATTAAGATGCATTCTGCTAATGTTTATCTCGAACAGCACGATATAGATAAAGCAATAATATTTTGTAATAATAATTTGTATTTGGAACAGCTAAAGAATTTTAAGTGAATGGAACACATAAGATTTTTTGTCTTTCTACATAATGTTAATTCAGATAAATATTCCTAGAAATTTAATATTACATCGTATTTCTTCGTAGGTTCAAGAGGATTACAGAAATTCAGTGAACTTAACTGATAGTCAAATAATTTAAGGTGGTGCATCTGCAAAATTTGACCAAAAATTGTGAAACATTAATTATTTATCACGATAAAATATGCGGTCTAAATTTTAAGAAAAGATATCGTTTTGTTCCTTGGCACATTTTAACTACTATCTTGTTTTCTTGCAAACATTTTTAACACTTCTGAATACTCAAAAGTCTCCACTCGATATAATCGTTTATTATTTTCTCTAGCCCCGTATGTACAATGTACATAGGGATAGAGAAGTATTGTATTCCACCCAAAAATTCGATACCGAGATTTCACCGGAAATACATGTTTTAGGACCCCCTGTATCCATAAAAAGCATTTTCAGAAAAAGGTCCGTGTGTGTGTGTGTCCGTGTGTCTGTGAACACGTTAACTCAAAAACGAATAGTAGCTAAAATACCAAACTTGGTATTTAAGTTTAGTATCTTCCAGGGATGCGACACGAAGATTTTGAGAAGAATCTCCCCACCCCAAACTATCCTTTACATGGAAATTTTTTTTGAAAATTTTGATTTTCTTAAAAATGGCTCTAACGATTTTGATTAAAATATCGTATATTAAATATATTTACCTGACAAATAAAATGTATATCTTGAATTTTCTGGGAATAGCTTCTGAAGACATGTTTATTCTGGATGAATTTTGCTTAATTTGGCATAGCTAGTAAACCGTAAGAGATAGACAATGCTTACTATACAAAAAAATTTAGGTTTTTTTAAAATACACAAGTTATATCATATACATTTTTCTCGTGGAGCTTACCGTTTTCGAGGTACTCATTGTTATTAGTTTCAGTTGTGAAGTATTTATACTTTTCTCAGACGGGAGTGTCCGTTTTTCTTTTGTTCTACTCCTGGCCAAGAAAAGAAGCGATCTGTAATGACAATCGCGTAACGACAATTTTTAAAACATCTGACAATTGATTTAGCCTAGTGTATTCCCTTATTTTCTTCCAACTTATACGGAACTAAGTAATAAGAACATTGTGCTAATGAGTACCTCGATTAGCAAGGTGCATAAAGAAGAAGAATCTTATGTAAGAAGTTTGTAGAACAGCTAGAGAAAGTCATGTGAGTGTAGCACATCATATTTTTAATTTTTTTAAACATTTTATACTGCCTCTCAAAAGTACATTCAAGAAAATTATCATATAGTTTTCCGAAATAATGCTCCAATTCTGAGAAATAAATTACTGAATTCGATGAAACAATTGCATTCTGTAAAACAATGTGAATGTGAGGCAAGGACGCTATCCCTAATTATCTATTACTTTCTTACCCAGTACATAGAGAAGATATTGGGTTCTACACAAAAATTTACTCAGATATTTCACTAAGAATATATGTTTTAGGGTACCCTGTATTCAAAAAGACCATATTTTATAAAACTATATGTGTGTCTGTGTGCCTGTGGACATATCTTAAAAATGAAATTTGTGTTAAATACCAAACTTGATATTAAGGTTCAGCAACACGAACATTTTCAAGTAAATCTCCCACACCAAAATACATTTTACCTGGAAAATATTTCGATTCTTTTTTTTTTCTCAAAAGATATGCATTACGATTTTGATTAGTGTACTGTATATTAAATATTTTTTATGTAATTACTAAATTTTACCTATCACTTACGGTTTACCTGTTATGCAAAATTCGTCCAAAATTTGGAGCTATTCAGAGTGTATTCCCAGAAAATTCAAGATATGCATTTCATGTTTCATGTAAATAACTTTAATATACGGTATTTTAATCAAAATCATTGCAGCCATTTTTGAGAAGAATAAACATTCTCCATATAAATGGTAATTTAGTTTTTCCTGAAAATCCTGATGGTGCACCATTTGAAGGTCATAAACTTAAGCACAACATTTAGTTATCAACCATCTTTTGTTTTTGAGTTATGCTGTGAACACACACACACACACACACACACACTCACATAGACACACTGAGATTTATAAAAATGCTTTTTTTTTTTTTTTTTGCATTCAGGAGACTTAAAAACATATGTCCGGTGAAATATTATCATCGATTTATTGGGTGGAATACAATACCTTCTCTACTTACTATGTGCTTAATAGGTGTAAAGAAAGAAAAACACAATTGCAAATTGAAATTTGAAGGAATCTGCTGGTTTTCTTAATAGAAACTTAAATGAGTGTTGAACTAGAAGTATTTCGTAATTTTTCCAGAAGTAAGAAATGGCGAGATATACACTTAGGTAATTAGTATAGCTGTATTATAGCCTTTACTTTGAAGCAGTTTAGAAAAATCTGATGTGTACCATTCGCATGACTTTCTCTACATCTCAGCAACAAATTATTCTTAAACAGTTTATGCTTCTGTTTACTTCGTACTAATCAGAAAAAAATCTGATGTTATCCAATCACATGACTTTCTCTACTTCTGTGTAACAAATTATTGTTAATAAACTTATTCTTCTATTTACTTCAAGCTAATCGAGAAAAAATTAGCAGAAATAGTCTTAATACTTGCTTCGTTGTGAGTAGAAGCGAAATATGGGAGTATCATAGGTTAAAGTGAAGTCACAAGCTGGATACTAGGTGACTGAAGTTCCTTTGTTTGTATGGACAGCAGTTGACAAATTCCTGTATGAGAAAAGTACAAGTTTTTCAAAGCTGAAACCAAACACAGGGAATATCTCAAAAACGATCAACTCCTCGAAAAAAGGTTATATAACATAAATTGTGTGTTTTAATGTGATCTATATTTGTTGTGTGTTAAGTTTTTGTCCATCTCTTACGGTTTAGCAGTTATGCAAAATTCTTCCAGAATAAAGTACCCTTCAGAGGCCATTCCTAGAAAATTCAAGATATACATATTATTTGTCAGGTAAATATATTTAATATACGATATGTTAATCAAAATCGTTAGAGCCATTTTTGAGAATATCAAAATTTTCGAAAAAAGTTCCATGTAAAGGGTAGTTGGGGTGGGGGATTTTCTTGAAAATCTTCGTGTCGCATCCTCGGAAGATACCAAACTTCAATACCAAGTTTGGTATTTAACGGTCTTTTCATTTTTGAGCTATGCTGTCCACAGACACACACACACACACACACACACACACACACAGAGCCACACACACACACGCACACACACGGACCTTTTTCCAAAAATGCTTTTTTTTGGATTCAAGAGGACCCAAAATATGTATTTCCGGTGAAATCTCGATATCGAATTTTTGGGTGGAATACAATATCTTCTCTAGACACTATGTACATAGTACGTGTAGAGAAAGTAAAAATAGCAGAAATAACCTTATTACTGGCTTCCTTGTAAGTAGAAGCGAAATAAGGGAGTACCATAGGTTAAAGTGATATTCAAAAGCTGGTTGCTATGTCGCTGAAGTACCTTTGTTTGTATGGACAGCAGTTGACAAATGCCTGTATGAGGAAAATGTTTTTCAAAGCAGAAACCGAAAACAAGGAATGTCTCAAAAACGATGAACTCCACGATAAAAATGTATATAACATAAATTGTGTGTTTTAACGTGCTCTACATTTTTCGTGCAGCAAGTTTTTGTCCATCTCTTACGGTTTAGCAGTTATTCAAAATTGCGTAAAATTCATCCAGAATAAAAGTACTCTTCAGGGGCTATTCCCAGAAAATTCAAGATATACATTCTATTTCTCAGGTAGATACATTTAATATGCGACATTTTAATCGAAATCGTTAGAGCCAAATTTTCGCAAAAAGTTCCATGTAAAGGGTAGTTTGGGGTGGGGGGATTTTTTCTCAAAATCTACTTCTCGCATCCCTGGAGGCTGCTAAATTCAAATACCAAGTTTGGTATTTTACCGACTTTTCGTTTTTGAGTTATTGTGTTCACAGACACACGGACACAAATGCACACTCACGGACCTTTTTCCGAAAATGCTTTTTTTTTTAGATAAAGGGGACCCTAAAACATATATTTCCGTTGAAACCTTGGTATCGAATTTTTTGTTGGAGCGCAATACCTTCTCTATACACTATGTAAATGGTACGTATAGAGAAAGTAAAAATTATGACATTTCAGCTACGTGTATGGTAGAGGGTAGAGCATGTTAATAACGGGGTACACCTCGGCAACTGACACCATGTACTGACCTATTGTAGGCTACCACCCTTCCCCCCAATGGAAGGGATGAGAGGAGGAGAAACCACGGACCAGGACACAGGAAACGACGGAGCTAAGAGCGCAGACGCACGGAAGTCCCTAACAGTTCACTAGATGGCAGCCCTGGTATTACAGACGCTATACAAGCGCCGGGAGGCCGAAAGAAGGCTTCTACAACGGAACCTAGCCTCAGAGTGGATTTCATTTACAGCAAGCAACCGTGCCATCTACCTGCAAAGTCTCAAGTCACACCTACGCCGATCTGAGGGACAAAGAAGGGAAGGAATGAAAGGGAAAGGAACGTGGTAGATATATAGCACCCCAAAATTCGCCTAAGTGATCCCAGTGTAGTCAACAGACCTCCGGAATGTCAGTCTTACACGAAACGCCTGAACAGCTGGTCAGGTTAGCCAATTAGTATCGCTGTATTATAACTTTTCCCTTGAGACGTATTTGGTAGATAATATCCGTCTATAACTTTCAGCACAACAAACATTTTCGCTGTTATACTGGTGCCACGTGGTGCGTGAGTTGTCTCAAAGAAAAGGTTATAATCAGTACATATTGATGGTATCATGGTTCAGTAACAACCTGGTGTTTTATTCGATAGAATGGCATCCTTGCAAACATAAAAGACAAACAACCGTCATCGGCAAACATTCGAGACATTGCTAAACGTTATTGGTCAACATCAAATATGCAGAGTATGAATTGAATAGTCCCCTAACACATAGTTGAGTTTGTACACAAGTAATCGTGCACAACCTATAAATATTTATAATAATCACTGCTGTAAAGTTGCTTTTATACTTTCTCTACACGTAGCATATACATACATATAGAGAAAGTGTTGTATTACACACAAACATTCGACACCGATATTTTACCAGAAATACATGTTTAGAGGTCCCATGAGTCAGGAAAAGAATTCTAGAAAAAGGTCAGTGTGGGTATGTGTCTATAGACAGCATAGCTAAAAATCAAAAAGACCGTAATATACCAAACTTGGCATTTAAGTTCAGTATCTTCCAAGGAAGCTACACAAAAATTTTCTAAGAAAATCCTCTCACCCCAATCACTCTTTACATGGAAACAATTTCGAAAATGTTGATATTCTCAAAAATAGCTCTAACGATTTTGATTAAAATACCGTATATTAAAGATATTTACGCTATAAATAAAATGTGTATTTTGAATTTCTTGATAATTGTCTCTGAAGAACTCTTTATTCTTGATTAATTTTTCTCAAGTTTGCATAACTGATAAACCGTAAGAGTTAGATAAAAACGCACTACACAAAAACTGAGGAGCACCTTAAAGCACACAATTTATGTCATATACAAATTTTCGTGGAGTTGACCATTTCAGAAATATTCAGTATTAAAATAATTTCTCATACGAGAACTTTATACTTCTGGTCACGCAAAGAAACGGATATGAATCCCCTAGCAACCACATTTTAAAACATTTGATGTCGGTTTAGCTAGTGTATTCTCTAGTTTACCTTCTACTTGTAATTAACTATAATAAGACAATTTCTGTTAATGTTTATCTCCATTACAGGAAGTAGACAGAAGAATAAGCTTATTTGTTACAGAGATGTAGAAAAAGTCCCGTGAATGGAACATATCAGCATTTTATTTTCTCTACACGTACTATGTACATATTGTATAGAGAAGGTATTTTAATGCACCCAAAAATTCCATACCGAGATTTCACCGGAAATATGTGTCTGGGGCCATATGAATATATGTCTTGATTTTTAGAAAAATGTCCGTGTGTGTGTGTTTCTATGGGCACTATAGCTCAAAAACGAAGAGTCCGTTAAAATCCAAATGTGGTACCTCAAACTACCCTTTACATGGAACGTTTTTTCTAAATTTCTGATTTTCTTAAAAATGGCTCTAACGATTTACATTAAAATATGGCATATCAAAGATATTTACCTAACAAATAAAATTATTATCTTGAATTTTCTGGGAATAGCCTCCGAAGACTACTTTATTCTGGATCGATTTTATGGAATTTTTCGTGACCGCTAAACCCTAAATAGATCAAGTATTTTAAAACCGAAACCAATTACAAATAATAGTTAGGATATGTTAAATCCACAAAAACATATAAATGGTGTGTTTTAACCAGATCTACATTTTTTGTCTCACTTACAGTATACCAGTTATACAAAAGTCATGCAGCATGAAGAGGACCCCAGAAGCTATTTTCCAGGACATTCGGTATATATATTCCGTTTGCTATAAAAACATCTTAATCATTTGGCATTTAATCAAAATTATTAGAGCCATGTTTGTGAAAATTCATAATTTTCAAAATGTGTTTCATGCAAAGGATAGTTGGGGTTGGAGGATTTTCCTGAAAATCTTTATGTCGCATCCTTGGAAGATACTGAACTTAAATACCAAGTTTGGTATTTAACCGCCTTTTTGATTCCGAGTAATGTTATTCACAAAGATACATACACGTACCTTTTTCTAAAAAAACTCAAATATTCCATGCACATGATTTTCTCATACTTCACTCTAATCGAGATAAACATTAGCAGAAATGATGTTATTATTTGCTCCCATTGTACGTAGAATGGAAATAAGGGAATACACTAGGCTAAAGCGATAGCCAAATCTTTTGAAAGCGGGTTGCCATGTGGTTTAAAACTGTTTCTTTGCATGGTCAGGAGTTTAAAAGTTCACATGTGATAAAAGTTTTAAGAATTTTAAAACAAACTAATAACGAGGAGTTTCTCGGAAATGGTAAACTCCGCGAAAAAGTTATATATAATATAAATTGTATGTTTTAACAAGATCTACATGTTTTGTGTAGTAAGTTTTGGCCTATTCCTTACGGTTTACTAGTTGTGCAAAATTCAGCAAAACTCATTCAGAATAAAAAGGTCTTCAGAGGCTATTCCCAGAAAATTCAATATATAATGTAAATATGCTTAACATTTGGTATTTTAATTAAAACCGTTGGAGTAATTTTTTAAAAAAATCTGATTTGTACCATTCGAATGACATTCTCCATATCCCTGCAGCAAATAATTCTTAAAAAGCCTATACTTCTATATACTTTATGCTAATCAGAAAAAATTAGCAGAAATAGTCTTATTACCCGCTTCCTTGTAAGTAGGAGCGAAATAAGGGACAACCGTAGATTAAAGTGATAGTCAAAAGCTGGTTGCCATGTCAATGAAGTTCCTTTGTTTATATGGATAGGAATTGACAAGTTCCTGTATGAGAAAAGTATACGTTTTTCATAGCAGAAACCAAAAATACGGAATGTCACAAAAACGACGAACTCCACGAAAAAAATGTATATAACATAAATTGTGTGCTTTAAAGTGCTCTACATTTTTTGTGTAGTAAGTTTTTGTCCATCTCTTACGGTTTAGCAGTCATTCAAAATTTAGTAAAATTCATCCAGAATAAACTACTCTTCAGAGGCTATTCCCAGAAAATTCAAGATATACATTTCATTTGCCAGGTAAATTTGCTTAATATCCGAAATTTTAATCAAAATCGTTAGAGCCATTTTTGAGAAAATCAAAATTTTCGAAAAAAGTTCCATGTAAAGGGTAGTTGGGGGGTGGGGGATTTTTCTCAAAATCTTCGTGTCGCATCCCTGGAAGATACTAACCTTAAATACCAAGTTTGGTATTTTACCGACTTTTCGTTTTTGAGTTATCGTGTTCACGGACACACGGACACACACACACACACACACACACACACACACACACGGACCTTTTTGTGAAAATGCTTTTTTTGGATATTGGGGACCCTAAAACATATATTTCCGGTGAAATCTCGGTATCGAATTTTTGGTGGAGTGCAATACTTTCTCTATACGCTATGTACATAGTGCGTATGGAGAAAGTAAAAATCAAATTTTTCGAAATTTTTGCCATTTAAGATAACTTTGGGTGGGGAAATTTTCCTTAAAATCTATGTGTCGAACCCTTTGAAGATAGTAAACTTAAATATCAAGTTTAGTATTTTACCGACTTTTCGTTTTTCACGTGTTCACAGACACAGGGACACACTGAGACACACGAACGTTTTTCTAATTTTTTTTGGATACAAGGTATCGAGTTTTTGATTGGAATGCAATACCTTCTCTATACACTGTTTACATAGTACGTATGGAGAAGGTAAAAATACTTATTTTTGGACTCAGGGGATCCTATCCAAGGTGAAATCTTGGTAATGAATTTTTGGGTGCAGTATAATAATGCCTACTCTTTCTATATACTGTCTAGTAGAGAAATGTAGAGATAATTAAATATTTCTTTAGGATTCAGGGTCTTTAAAACATGAATTTGCAGTGACATTTTTGTATCGAATTGGGTGGGATATAAAATCTTCTCTGTTGACTATGTACATTGTACATACGTACTAGAGAAAGCTAATCAACAGTTATGTTCAGAACATATAGCCGTTAATTTCCCGAAGATAGTAAACGTTTCGTATATAAGCATTTATATCATATTTTAAAGAAACGAAGAGGATTACATAGGAGGCGATAAAGGAATATCGATATGTGTGTAGTGAAGCATGGTTCTGATTGGTTAATATACAAGGCAGGTCCATATGAGTGGAATAGTCAACTGGTATACATTAAGGGAAGGTTTCCCCTGGCGGCAATGAAACCCACCGTGCACATCTGGCTATATTGCTGCTGAAATCGCTTTTCATTATCCATCATGATAAATGTTACTCGGCTAACGGCTTTTCTGTCCCTTTTTAATTCTTCTCATAAACAATACCCATAATTCATTTCTGGTTACGCAATCAAACTTGGCAAATATTTGACGAACGCATCCGGCGTTTTCGGGAAAAAATACATTCCATATGAGTAGCGTTGCCATGACAACTAAACGTTACCAGGGGTAGCCAAAATATTTTCGGCATTTTATTACCTCATTATCATCCCTCTCTCCCACGTATCTATTATGTATGATTTGTTCATCAACTTGAAGTAACATGCATACGATTTGCATTAGTCATTAATATTTGTTTCCATATCTACTCTGTAAACTATGCGTACATATCTTATTTTACTATGTAGTCCAAGATAAACGATTGTAGAAATAGTTTTATTTCGCTCTGGGTAAAACAGGAATACAGGAATCTGAAGTGATATTAAAATATTTATAAATTGGATGGTTAGGTGCTTGTCTTACTCTGGAGGCGTTTTTTACTTTCTCTATATGCACTATGTACATAGTGTATAGAGAATGTATTGCACTCCACCAAAATATTCGATACTGAGATTTCACCGGAAATATATGTTTTAGGGTCCCCTTTATCTAAAGCAAGCATTTTCGGAAAAAGGCCCGTGTGTGTGTGTGTGTGTGTCCGTGTGTCTGTGAACAGGATAACTCAAAAACGAAAAGTAGGTAAAATACCAAAATTGGTATTTAAGTTTAGTATCTTCCAGGGATGCGACACGAAAATTTTGAGAAAAATCCCCCACCCCCAACTACCCTTTACATGGAACTTTTTCGAAAGTTTTGATTTTCTCAAAAATAGCTCTAACGATTTCGATTAAAATTTCGTATATTAAACATATTTACCTGACAAATAAAATGTATATTTTGAATTTTCTGGGAATAGCCTCTGAAGAGTAGTTTATTCTGGATGAATTTTACCAAATTTTGAATAACTGCTAAACCGTAAGAGATGGACAAAAACTTATGACACAAAAAATGTAGAGCACGTTATAACACACAATTTATGGTATATACATTTTTTTTTCGTGGAGTTCGTCGTTTTTGTGACATTCCGTATTTTTGGTATCTGCTATGAAAACTTATACATATCTCATAGAGGAATTTGTCAAATGCTGTCCATACAAACAAAGGAACTTCAGTGACATAGCAACCAACTTTTGATTATCACTTTAACCTACGGTACTCCCTTATTTTACCTCTACTTACAAGGAAGCAAGTAATATGGCTATTTCTGCTGTTTTACCGATTAGCATGAAGTTAAAAGAAGTATAAGCTTTTTAAGAATAATTTTTTGCAGGGATATAGAGAAAGTCATGTGAATGGTACACTTAAAATTTTTTAAAAAAAATTCATTGGCGGCAACATTTTTTGAAGCGGGTATTGCAAATCTTGTGCACAGGTGCGATAAATGTCTCAATCTTTTCGGTGATTATGTTGAAAAGTAACCATAAGTGTACAAAACTTTTAGTAATAAAATAACTTCTTCTATGAACTTGTCTCGAGATTTCACGATATAAATTTATAAGTTATGGATATAGTTAAACATATGGCATTTACATTAAAATTCTTTAAGTTGTTACTTTTTAGATAAAATAAAAACTTGCCAAAAAATGTCCATGCTAAGGGTATAACGCCTCTTGAAAAACTCCTGTCGCAGGCATTAAATATTCTGAACTTAAATATGAAGCTGGTATTAATCCAACCATTTCTTTTTACATTCTCTGCCGAGTACTATGTTCACTACTATGTACACAGTAGGTAGTAGAGAAGGTATTGTACTCCACCAAAAATTCAATATTATTTTCACCGGATGTACATGTTTTGAGGGCACTAAGATCAGTGTGTGTCTGTTTCTGTGGACACTATAATTCCAAAAGATAAGTCCATTAAATACTAAACTTAATATTTAGGTTTAGTATCTTCTAAAAATGTGACACTAAGATTTTCAGGAAAATTCGCTAAACACAAATTACTCTTTACATGAAAGACATTTTTAAGCTTTTCGAGTTCCTCAAAAATGACTAACGATTTTGATTAACATACAGTAAAGATGTTTACATTACAAATAACGTGTATATCTTGAAATTGTTGCGGATAGCCTCTGAAGTCCTTTTAATTAATTACTTTAGTATAACTGCTAAACTGAAAGAGATACACAAAAATGTAGATCTCGTTAAAACACACAAATTATGTCACATAAATTTTTGTTAGAGCTAATCATTTACAAAATATTCCTGAGTATTTGTTTTAAATTTTCCAACACTTATTACTTTCTCTATACGCACTATGTACATAGTGTATAGAGAAGGTATTGCACTCCACCAAAAAATTCGATACCGAGATTTCACCAGAAATATATGTTTTAGGGTCCCCTGTATCCAAAAAGGTATTTTCAGAAAAAGATCGGTGTGTATGTCCGTGTGTCTGTGAACACGAAAAGTCGGTAAAATACCAAACTTGGTATTTAAGTTTAGTATCTTCCAGGGATGCGACACGAAGATTTTGAGAAAAGTCCCCCCACCCCAAATTACCCTTTACATGGAACTTTTTTCGAAAATTTTGATTTTCTCAAAAAATGTCTCTAACGATTTTTATTAAAATATTTTATATTAAAGATAGTTACCCGACAAATAAAATGTATATCTTGAATTTTCTGGGAATAGCCTCTGAAGACTACTTTATTCTGAGTGAATTTTACGGAATTTTTCATAACTGCTAAACCGTAAGAGATAGACAAAACTTTACCATACAAAAAATGTACAGCACGTTAAAACACACAATTTATGTTTTGTAAATTTTTTTCGTGGAGTTGATCGTTTTTGAGATATTCCTTGTTTTTGTTTTCAGGTTCGAAAAACTTAGCTTTTCTCATCCAGGATTTTTTCAACTCCTGTCCATACAAACAAAGGACTTCAGTCACATAGCAACCAGCTTTTGACTATTACTTTAACCTATGGTACTCCCTCATTTCCCTTCTACTTACAAGGAAGCAAGTAATATGATTATTTCTGCTAATTTTTTCTGGATTAGCATGAAGTAAATAGATGCATGAGCTTTTTAAAACTAATTTGTCGCAGAGATGAAGAGAAAGTCATGTGAATGGAACACATCAGATAATTTTTTCTCAAGCTTCATACTGTACATCCAAAGAGAAGGGAACATCAATTGCATCACATAGTCTCCGGCTTTTAAACGATTTCAACATCGATAATGCGTCATATTATTCATTTTATACTTAGAGGGATTTAATTAATACAACAATTACAACTAATGTTTGTATAGATTGGAATGAAGTGGAGATAAGAATACGCTTTTGTAAGAATAATTAAGCAGAGAAAGGCATGTGAAGGAACAAATCAGATTTTTGAGTTAAGCTTTTCTTACATTCACACATACGGCAGTTTTTCTAAAACTGTTGTTTTCTATTTCAAAACACCTCACGTAATATATGTGGATGAAACATTTGTTATCGAATATTCTTGTGGAATGCAGTACTTCCTCCACCTAAAATAAGCAGGTACCGGAAGAGCAGCTGTTCGTAGTTGATTGGAACCGTGCTTCCTCTATTGTACCTTGCATCTCGGAGCGCAAGCATCGATTCAGCTCGTTGCTATGATGGTATTTATAAAATCTAAATGTTGGAGTGTAAAGTCAGTTTCACGCGCCCTAGCGAATCACAAGACGTAAACCATATTTTCCAATATTTGTCGGAACTTTGCCCCATCCCCGCACCCAGAGTATAATCTATGTACCCGGTGCATATTGCCCGTCCATCGATCCGATCACTGCTTGCCTTTCTGCTAACGAAAATAATGTATTGACTTATTTGGCAAACAGCTCGGTGTTTGTTTGAAGCTTACCTAGCTGCCAAATCCGACAGGCAACTGTCAATAATCCGTTATGAATCGCTAAATAGCGGTGCTGCATGTTTTCTTGAGCACAGAATACCGTTTTGTCATTTGTTCTTAGCGGGTATCAACCAGGCAACAAGACAAAACCACGGGAATAAAGACAGCAAAATAGTGAGAGAATGAAGCAAATTTGAATAATCACTAATTTTTTACTTTCTCAAGTTCATACATAAAATGTGCATAGTAGATAGAGAAGGTTTGTATTCCACCCAAAAATTAGATGTCGAGATTTCTCTGGAAAGATGTGTCTTAATGTCCTCCGAGTCCGAAAAAAACACTTTTAGAAAAAGGTCCATGTCCGTGTGTGTGTGTGTCCTAGACAGTATACGTCAAAAACGAAAACACCGTTAAATACAATTTGGCATTTATCTTTAGTATCTTCCTAGAATGCAACACCAAGATTTTCACGAAAATTACCCCCCCCCGCGCCACAAACAACTCTGGACATTTTATGAATTTTTTTCTCAAAAATTTTTTCTCAAAAATGGGTCTAATGTTGAATAAAGTTAAAGATACTCACATCAAAAATAAAATGTACATTTTAAATTTTCTGGGAATAATCTTTGAAGACCTCTCTATAATGGATGATTTTTATTTAAATTTGCATTACTGGTAAATCGTAAGAGATAGACAACAAATGATTATAAAAAAGACGTAGTTCTCGTTAAATCTCGCAATTTATGTCCGATAGGTTTTTTGCGTGGAGTTGACCATTTCTGAGATATTACTTGTTATTTGTTTCGGAAATTTGTAAACTCCTGGCCATGTATAGAAACGGATTTCAACCATGGCAACCAGCTTTTAAAAGATTTTAGCCCTGTGTGTTTCTTATTTACCTTCTACTTCAGAGAAGCAAGTAATTAAAACAATTTATGCTAATATTTATCTCGATTAGCATAATTAAAATAGAAGAATAGCCTTATTAGCAATAATTTGTTACAGAGAAATAGAGAAAGCCATGTGAATGGAACACATCAGATCTTTTGTCATTAATATGAGTATCGTTGTTTACATTTATTGTATTTTCCTTGTCTTTATGAGTTTAAAGAAGCATTAAACATTGTATTAACGTAAATTAAATACATTTTAATATTAATTACTATTTTATTTACAATTTTTAATTTCTCTATACGTACTATGTACATAGTGTATAGAGAAGGTATTGCACTCCACCCAAAAATTCGATACCGAGATTTCACCGGAAATATATGTTTAGGGTCCCCTGTATCCAAAAAACAGTATTTTCACAAAAAGGTCCGTGTGTGTGTGTGTGTGTGTGTGTGTGTGTGTGTGTGTCCCTGTGTCCGTGTGTCTCTGAACACGATAACTCAAAAACGAAAAGTTGGTAAAATACCATACTTGGTATTTAAGTTTAGTATATTCCAGGGATGCAACACGAAGATTTTGAGAAAAAACTCCCCACTCCAAACTACCCTTTACATGGAACGTTTTCCGAAAATTTTGATTTTATAAAAAATGGCTAACGATTTTGATTAAAATATCGTATATTAAAGATATTTACCTGACAAGTACAATGGATATTGTGAATTTTCTGGGAATAGCCTCTGAAGACTACTCTGAGTGAATTTTACGGAATTTTGCATAAGTACTAAAACGTAAGAGAGAGAAAAACTTATCACACAACAAATGTAGAGCACTTTAAAACACACAATTTATGTTATATACATTTTTTTCGTGGAGGTGATTGTTTTTTTAGATATTCCTTGTTTTTGGTTTCAGCTATAAAAAACTTACACTTTTCTCATACAGGACTTTGTGAACTCGTGTCCATACAAACAAAGGAACTTCAGTCACATAGCAACCAGCTTTTGACTATTACTTTAACTTATGGTACTTCCTTATTTCGCTTCTACTTACAAGGAAGTAAGTAATAAGTCTATTTGTGCTAATTTTTTCTCGATTGTCAGGAAGTAAACAGAAGCATAAGCTTTTTAAAAATAATTTGTTGCAGAGATATAAAGAAAGGCATGTGAATGTAACACATCACTATTTCGGTGTCGCAAATTTAAATCTCGCCAACATTCATAAGTTTCTTGTCCATATATTTTAAAACCCATATATGTTACAACTTTATGCTTTATCAGCCATTCTTAATACTTGACCGCTACGTATTTACCCTAAAATTATGTAAGTGACATGTGTTAGAGCATCATTGCAGTAAAACACGTCTGTGAAATGAAAATTCGATTTTTATTTCTACTTCCTCAACGCGCACTATGATAGTGTATAGAGAAGGTATTGCACTCCACCCAAAATTCGATACCGAGATTTCACCGGAAATATATGTTTTCAGACTCCCTGAATCAAAAAAAAAGCATTTTCACAAAAAGGTTTGTGTGTGTGTCCATGTGCCAACGATTTTGATTAAAAGATTGTGTATTAAAAATATTTACCTGAAAAATAAAATGTATATCTTGAATTTTCTGGGAATAGTCTCTGAAGCCTACTTTATTCTGGGTGAATTTTATGGAATTTTGCATAACTGCTAAACTGTAAGAGAAGGACAAAAACTTACCACACAAAAAATGTGGAGCACATTAAAACACACAATTATTGTTGTATACATTTTTTTCATGGAGTTGATCGTTTTTTAGATATTCCTTGTTTTTGGTTTCAGCTTTAAAAAACTTAACATTTCTCATACAGGAATATGTCAACTGCCGTCCATACAAACAAAGGAACTTCAGTCACATAGCAATCAGCTTTTAGCTATCACTTTAACCTATGGTACTCCCTTATTTCGCTTCTACTTAAAGCAATCAAGTAGTAAGACTATTTCTGCTAATTTTTTCTCAATTAGCATGAAGTAAATAGAGGCATAAGCTTTTTAAGAAAAATTTGTTGCAGAGATGTAGAGAAAGGCAAATGTATGTAACACATCAGATTTTTTGTTTTGTGGCTTAATGTCCTTTAACCTGGATAATGAATGAAATTTGTGAAATGGTACTCAAATGAGCTCGGGGTCAATGGAACTTAAAGTTACTCGACATTCGTCTTCTCATAATAAGGGAAACATAGAGTTTAATTTATGGGTGTTCTTTAATTACTATTATTCTCAGCATCCCGTTCTATACTGGGTGTAAAAGACCGCCTAATTTTGCTCAAAGACCCCTTTCCAGGCTTTTTTTTTTTTTTTTTTGTATACCCTACTTTTTATTTACCTAATTTGTTTACTGTGATTACTGTATGATTACTGAATTTCTGTTTTTTTTTTGTTTTTTTTTACTTTTTACACACACATACACAAACATATAACACCCATTCCCAAGGCGGGACTCGAACCCACGATCCCCTGCGCTTGATATTTTTTTACGTGGAGTAAACCTACGACATGGGAGCGACGGCATTACTTCCCTTCCAAAGGAAGCCACACTAAGGAGTTTTACGCCCGAAAAAAATCCATTGTCCTCCGCCAAGTTTGAACCCGCGACCTTAGGTGTATGAGGCTAGCATGGTAACCACTTCACCACGTGAAGAGAAGAATCCGAAAACATAATTTTATCCGGGTAACTCACACTAAGCGAGATTGGAACTCGTGACCTGTTGAATGTGAGGCAGAAACACTACCACCTCACTACCCAGGCGGGCTATTCAGAATTGTATCATATCTAACGTATCTTGCTGTGATGACGTCATATGGCATTTCTTGCTAACATACATATTCTTCAAATAAATGAATTATAAGTATTTGTAGTATTTTTTCAGAGCAGTGATTAATTATTAACATTGATTTATATCAGGTGTGGCTAAACACTGATTTTAAGTATTATTTAATTGTTTTTCCACATGGTTCAAATCTCGGCTATGGGATTGCATTTTTCAGTCTTATTCCATATTTCCAACTTCGGTCATACATACGGCTTGTGTGCAAAAAAAAAGTAGTTCTTTTTTTCTTTAATTAGATCGTTAAGAATGTATTAAAATATTTAAAGGTGTACATGGTAGAGCGTGTTAACAGAGGGGGACACCTCGGCAACTGCGACCAGGTACTGAGCTATTGCGGTCAACCACGCTACCGGGGAGGAATGAGAGGAGGGGAAACCATAGGCCAACACACAGGAAACGACGGAGCTAAGCGCAGAGACGCACGGAAGTCCCTAACAGTTCACTAGATGGCAGTCCTGACGCACCACGGAGGCTATACAAGCGTCGGGAGGCCGAAAGGATGCCTCCACAACGTCATCTAGCCTCAACCAGCGCAACCAGGGGAAAGAGAGTTTTACTCGGAGCAAGTAACCGTGCCTGCAAAGACTCAACCGTGCTTGCCGCCGAACTGAAAGATGAAGAACGGAAATAAATTGAAGGAATAAACGGGAAAGGAACCGTAGTATATAAAGATTGAAACCTTGATTATGTGTCTGAATTCTAATATTAATAAACAAAATCACATTAACAAATATAAATTTTTAGGTGTGATTTTAAATTCAACTTTAACATGGTCGAAACATGTTGAATTTATTTCAGCAAGACCATCAAGAGTGCTGTATTTATTAAAGGTTTTGACTTACAATGTTCCTCCTGTGTATGTAAGAAGTGCCTATGTTGCATTTTTACTTTCTCTGCACTTACTATGTACATAGTGCATAGAGCAAGTATTGTATTCCACCCAAAAATTCGATACCGAGATTTCACTGGAAATATATGTTTTAGGTCCCCTGAATCCAAAAAAAAAAAAACATTTTTGGATAAAGGTCCGTGTTTGTTTGTGTGTGTTGTGTATGTGGACAGCATAGCTCAAAAAACGAAAAGACCGTTAAAAACCAAACCTGGTATTTAAGTTCTGTATCTTCTAATGATGCGACACGAAGATTTTCAAGTAAATCCCCCTCCAAACTACCCTTTACATCGAAATAAAATCGATAATTTTTATTTTCTCAAAAAGGCTCTAACCATTTTGATTAAAGTCTCTTATATTTAAGTTACATACTAAATAAGATGTATATCCTGAATTTTGTTGGAATAGCCTCTAAAGATCTCTTTATTCTGGAGTATTTTTATTGAATTTTGCATAACTGGTAAACAGTAAGAAATAGACAAAACTTACTTCACAAAAAATATACATCACCTTAAAACACACAATATACTGCATATACATTTTTACTTTCTCTACACGTATTATGTACATAGTGTATAGAGGAAGTATTGTATTCCACCCAAAAATTCGATTCCGAGATTTCACCGGAAATACATGCTTTAGGACCCCCCTGAATCCCCCCCCAAAAAAATCATGTTTACAAAAAGCTCCTTGTGTGTGTGTGTGTGTGTGTGTGTGTGTGTGTACAGCATAGCTCAAAAACGTAAAGACTGTTAAATACCAATCTTGGTATATAAGTTTGGTATCTTCCAAGGATGCGACACGAAGAAAATCCCCCACCTCCAACTACCCTTAAAACGGAACTTTTTTCGAAATTTTTGATTTTATAAAAAATGGCTTCAACGATTTTGATCAAAATATCGTAATTAAAGATGTTTACCTGACTAATAAAATGTATATCTTGAATTTTCTGAGAATAGCTTAAAATTGAGCCAGAATAAAGTAGTCTTCAGATAATTCAAGATATACATTTTATTTGTCAGGCAAATTTCTTTAATATACGATATTTTAATCAAAATCGTTAGAGCCATTTTTGAGGAAATCAAAACTTTCGAAAAATGCTCCATGTAAATGTTGGTTGGGGATGGTGGGATTATCTTGAAAATCTTCGAGTCGCATCCTTGGAAAATACCAAACCTAAATACTAAGTTTGGCTTTTAATGAACTTTTCATTTTTGAGCTATGCTGCCCACACACACACACACACACACACACACACACACTCGAACATTTTTCTAAAATTTTTGTTTTTTTATTCACAGGGTCTCAAACATGTATTTTCGGTGAAATTTCGATATCGAATTTTTGGGTGCATTACAATACCTTCTCTATAAACTATGTACATAGTAGGTACGTGTAGAGAAAGTAAAAACTACTACGCAGGATTATTTTAAACAATATTTTTAAACTATTATCAATTAGCGTACCTTTATAAAACGTATACCAAAATGAGCGGGAGGTTAGAAAGATTCTTATGCATATAAAATATGAAAATGGAAAAAAGATTATCAAAATCGCATTTCGATTCTCCTTAAAGGGTCGGTCAATCACGACTTGGAATTGTCTACTGACAAGTTTTTACCTCTACAGTTTGCTAGTTGAAATACGCGGCACGCTCGGAGTTTGGAATCTCTTGTCATGCTCCATGATTTATCACGAGCACCAGAGCCTCCCTTGCTATCAACTAATTGGATTATACATTTATATTTACCTCTCGGCTCACATTTAAGTTTCGGCATTAATTAACTGCAACTTGCTCGCTGATTCATTAAACATACACTTCAAATATTCAGTCTGCAGTCTGGATGTTATATTGTTGATGCTTCTTTGTCATTATACCATCAGATATATCTTTCTGGGATACTAGTAAAAACTCAGATCTGTTCCATTAACATCTTGGCAACAAATTATTGTTAATAAGCTTTTTGGTCTATCCACTTTATGCTGATCGAGCTAAACACTAGCAGAAACGGTTCTATTACTTAGTTCCTAATAAGTACAAATGAAATAAGGGAATACACTAGGATGAGTTGACAGTCACATTTTTAATTAAGGTTGCTATGGGATTGAAATCCGTCTCTTTGCCTGGCCAGGAGTTGACAATTTTATGTATGAGAAAAGTTTTAAGTATTTGAAAACTCAAACCAATAACAAGGAATATTTCGAAACCGGTCAACTACAGAAAAAATGAATATGGCATTTAGTGTGTGTTTTAAGAAAATCTACATTTTTGTGTACTAAGCTTTTGTCTCTCTTACGGTTTACTAGTTATGCAAAAAAGAATAATAATCCAGAATAAAGAGGTCTTTAGAGACTTTTCGCAGAAAATTTAAGGTATACATTTTATTTTCCATATAAATATCTTTAATATATCTACGGTATTTTAATCGACATTTTTAGAGCCATTTTTGAAAAAAATAAAAACTTTCTATTTTTTTTTCAAGTAAAGAGTATAATGGTGTCGCCTCTTTGTAAGATACTATACCTAAATGTAAATTTGTTATTTTACTGGTTTTTCCTGCAATACCTTCTCTACACACCATGTACATCGTATGTGTAGAGAAAGTAAAAATGCATATGACATCAACTGTGTGTTTAAGGAGAACAACATTTTTGGTGTAGTAAGATTTTTGCTATCTGTTACAGTTATGCAAAATGCAATAAAAATCATCCAGAATAAAGAGGTCTTTAGAGGCTATTCCCAGAAAATTCAAGATATACATTTTGTCATGTAAATATCTTAAACATAATAGACTTTAATCAAAATCATTAAAGCCATTTTTGAGAAAATCAAAATTTTCGAAATTTGTTGCATGTAAAGGGCAGTTACGGGGATTTTCTATACCTATTTGGACAAGAAGTTGAAGGAGACACGGCCCCGTTTGGCTAAGAGGATGCTGCTTCAGCACAATGAGCCGGAGTTGTGGCCGTCAAACTGCATGAACTGGGTTATGAATTCTACACGCCCCATATTTGCCAGACCTGGCTCCTGAGATCTCTTCTTGTTCCTAAATATGAAGAAATGGCTTGCGGGAACAAAATTTTGATCAAACAAGAGATCATCACCGAGACAGAGACGTATTTTGCAGAGTTTGATAATTCCTATTTCTGGAAGGGTTAAAAATGGCAGAAACATTGGAAGAAGTTGACATCTCTATAAGCGGATATAAATAATAACTGATGCAGAAAGTCGTGTGATTGTTACTCATGTACTCCTCTGAGCACTCTGACATTGATAACCAGTAGTCACTTAGCAGCTAGGTCACAAGAAACAGAATCTAGGGCAACAGTTGGCTTTCAAATTATCCTGTCATTTGGAACTGTGGACGGAATACGAAAAATTGAAATCACAGTCTGGAGTCGAACCACGGGTCAAGCGGGATCAGAATATCTTTTAACCTCAAAAGACACACGCTCTAAAAGTTTCAGTGATAATGAATGAGTATTAGTTGTAAAACTTTTAAATATAAGAAAATAAATTGATAATTTCTCTAATAACCATCATTTGACCCAAATATTTGATATCGCTAATTGAGTGGATGCACGCCTCCGAGGTACACATAGTGACCTACAGAAGAAGAAAAAAAATCTTATGTGTTCTATTCACATGAATTTCTTTATATATCTGTAACAAATGATTATTAATACGCTATATCTTCTATCCACTTCATGCTAATCGAGATAAACATTAGCAGAAAAGGGCTTATTACTTGCTTCCTAATAAGTAGGAGGAAAATAAGGGAATGCACCAGGCTAAACTGACAGTCAAATGTTTTAAAATGAGGTTGCTATGGGGTTGAAATTCATTTCCTTGCGTGGCCAGAAGTTGACAAGTTCCTATGTGAGAAAAGTTTTAAGTAATTTAAAGTGGAAACCAATGACAAGGAATATCTCGAAAACGGTCAACTCCATGAAAAAAATGTATATGACATCAATTTTTTCTTTTAAGGGGCTATACATTTTTTGTGTAGTAGGTTTTTGTCTATTTCTTACGATTTACTAGTAATGCAAAATTAAAAACAAAAAAAAAACAAAAAAACAAGAAAAACGCATCCACGATAAAGAGGTCTTTAGAGACTATTCCCAGAAAATTTAAAAAATACATTTTATTTGTTATGTAATCATCTTAATTATAAGAGATTTTAATCATAATCTAAGAGCCATTTATGAGAAAATCATAATTTTCGAAAATTTTTCCATGTCAAGGGTAGGTGGGGGTGTGGGGATTTTCTTGAAAATATTCACGTCGTATTCCTAGGAGATACTGAACTTAAATGTCAAGTTTGATATTTATCGGACTTTTCGTTTTTGAGTTATGCTGTCCACAGATACACACACTCTCACACACAGACACACATGCGGATCTTTTTCTAAAAATTCTTTTGTCATAAAGGTACTTCTTAATATATGGTTTGCATTTTAATCAAAATCGTTAAGAGCTACTTTGGAAAAAACCCAACATTTCGAAAAATGTTCCGTGGATACATTTAACTATCGATTAAGCCTTCCATGTTTTCTTATCTCCGTTTTATCTAAAAGGGAATATGCAATATAAGAAGGTTTTCGATTAAAGCAAAATAAATAGAAGAATAAACTTTCTTAACAGAAAGAAGAATGTGCAGAGAAAGAGCCTCACTAGCGAAAGGAAAGAGGGGTAGGTATACCAAGGAGGGCTGGAAGGACCATGTATAAAATGGTATAAAGGAGAGAGGCTTCAAAAAAGCTGGATTGAGAAGCAAGGTAAGAACGGACAAAGAAGATAAAAGCGAATAAACAATTTGAATATAGCAAGATGTTACTTTAAATCGAGCCCTGTTGAATAGTATAAAAATAAAATCTGATGTGTTCCATTCACATATTTTCTCTACTACATCTCTGCAACAAATTATTGTTAAAAAGCTTATGCATCTATTTTCTTCATGATAATCAAGAAACAAAACTAGCAGAAATAGTCTTATTTCTTGGTTTCTTGAAAGTAGAAGCGAAGTAAGGGAGTACCATAGGTTAAAGTGATATTCAAAAGCTGGTTGCTATGTGATTGAAGTTACCTTTTTTGTATGGACAGGACTTGACAAATGCCTGTATGAGAAAAGTTAAGTTTTTCATAGCTGAAATAAAAAACAAGGAATATCTCAAAACAATCAACTACACGAAAAAAATGTATATAACATAAATTTTGTGTTTTAAACTGCTCCACATTTGTTGTGTGGAAAGCTTTTGTCCATCTCTTACGGTTTAGCAGTTATGTAAAATTTCGTAAAAATTGACCCAGAATAAAGTAGTCTTCAGAGGCTATTCCCAGAAAATTCAAAATATAAATTTTATTTGTCAGGTAAATATCTTTAATATACGATATTTTAATCAAAATCGTTAGAGCCATTTTTTAGAAAATCAAAATTTTCGAAAAAAGTTCCATGTAAACGGTAATTTGGGGAGGGGGGAGATACCCTGGAAGATACTAAAGATACTAAACTTAAATATCAAGTTTGGTATTTTACCGACTTTTCGTTTTTGAGTTATCGTGTTCACTGACACACAAACACACAGACACACTCACACACTTTTTCTGAAAATGCTTTTTTTAGACACAGGGGACCCTAAAACATATATTTCCGGTGAAATCTCGGTATCGAGTGTTTTGGTGGAGTGCAATACCTTCTCTATACACTATGTACATAGTGCGTGTAGAGAAAGTAACAATTACTTCACTGCAAATCCACTATGTGATGAAACGTACGTCAACTGTTATGGAATTTATAATCAATTACTTTAATGTAACATTGATTGACGTAATAATACCTAAATCTGTGCAATATTAATGTAAACCACTTAACGGGATTCGAAGAGAGGGCTATTTATTATTAAAGTGGTTCTCTAGTGGTTTTCAACAGGTGACCACGAGGTAGAGGCATAACCGCTAGTGGCAACAAAACATGTCCCATATAACAAATATAGTTTAATAGCTTTCCATAAACATTCCTTTTCTACTTTCTCTATAAAATACTATGCACATCCGCAGTAGGAAGAGAAGGCATTGTAAGATATTGCTAATATTTCACCGTAAATTCCTGGAAATAAAAAACTCTGATGTGATCCATTCACATGACTTTTTCTACCTCTCTGCAAAAAATTGTTGTTAAAAAGCTTATGCTCCTATTTACTTCATGTAAATCGAAAAAAAAATTAGATTTAATAGTCTTCCTTGACCAATTCCTGTATGAGAAAAGTACGTTTTTCAATGCTGAAACCAAAAACAAGGAATACCTAACAAAACTATCAACTCCACGAAAAAAATCTACATAACATAAATTGTGTGTTTTAACGTGCTCTACATTTTTTGTGTGGTAAGGTTTTGTCCATCTCTTACGGTTTAGCAGTTATGCAAAAATTCGTAAAATTCATCCAGAACAAAGTAGTCTTCAGCGGCTATTCCCCAGAAAATTCAAGATATACATTTTAATTGTCAGATAAATATCTTTAATATACGATATTTTAATCAAAATCGTTAGAGCCATTTTTAAGAAAATAAAAAATTTCAAAATTGTTTCCATGTAGAGAGTAGTTTAGAGTGGGAGGATTTTCTTGAAAATCTTCGTGTCGCATGGAAGATACCAAACTTAATTACCAAGTTTGGGCTTTAACGGTCTTTTCGTTTTTGAGCTATGCTGCCCACAGGCATACATTCACACACACACACAAACAGGCAGACAGGCAGACAGACAGACACACACGGACATTTTTCTAAAAATGTTTTTTTTTTTGGATTCAGGAAGTCTCAAAACATGTATTTCCGGTGAAATCTCGGTATCGAATTTTTGGGTGCAATGCAATACCTTCTCTATACACTATGTGTATATTTCGTATAGAGAAAGTAATGATGTGTTCCATTCACATGAATTTCTCAACATCTCTGCAACAAATTGTTCTATTTACTTTATCTAATCGAGAAAAACTTAGCAGAAATAGGCTTATTGCTTGCTTCCTTGTTAGTAGAAGCGAAATAATGGGGTACCATAGGTGATTTGTCATTCATTTTTATTTTGAGGCCATACAAAGAGAACGTAAATTCAATCACATAGTGAACAGCTTTTTAAAAGATTTGACTATCCTCAACCTAGTGCATTCCCTTATTTTCCTTCTACCTATAAGAAACTTGAATAATAAGAAAATGCTTCGGAAATGGTTAACTCAAAAACATGCGTATGACGTGTGTTTTAACGAGATTTACATTTTTTGTGGAGTACCTTTTTCTCTCTCACGGTTTTATAACTTGTGCAAACGTAAGTCATAATGAAGAGGACTAAATTCAGGATATACATTTTATTTTTCATTTTTAAATACATAAACATTTTAGAAACGTTTTACACGTAAAGGTAGTTTGGTTAGTGGAATTTTCATCAAAAGCTTCGTGTCACATCTTTGGAAGATGCTGAACTTAAATATTTTTTGTGTTATCGTGTTTACAGAAGAAAAAAAAAACACACACACACACATACATACACACACATCGACATTTATCTAAAAACGTTTATTTTGACATGGGACCTTAAATTGTGTATTTCCAGTGAAATTTCGGTATCAAATGTTTTAGTGGAATGCAGTAGGTATCTTATATGCCTATGTACTAGTTGGAGTAAGTACTAAGCGTATATAAAGCTCTTGATATTTACAACTTTTGAATTTAACGTTCAATTTTCAAAAACTTTAAATAGTACTCTAAGAGTATGTACCTATATAATGTTTTTAACGTTATAATAAGATTAATAATATACAAGGTTCTCAGAATTAGAATTTAAACTAATTTTGCATTCTACTGTAAATATTCAACATATATATCGAAATCAGGCTGGATGAAATACATAAAAGCATGACAATTTTAAAACTAATAAAACTTTCACTGTATGTGTTTGTCACGTGCCAATAATATAACAAAATTAAATTCCCTAATGTGTGCTGTAGCATCTTCAGCCCTCCATCACGGAGAGAAACGACTTGAGGGGCAGGGGAGGGAGGGTTGAATATGTCGCGAATACCTATGTGAAATTTCATGGCATTGTCCCTGTACACAGTGGCGCGGCAAACGGTAACAAAAACAACATCACCTTGCTTTTAACGCCAGAAAGTAAATCTATGTACAGTACATATGTATACCCTAATGTAGCGGGCGGGCGGGCGAGCTAACGTAATGGAAAAGTTTGTACCACCTTCCGGTCTTGGGCGACATGTTTGAAAACTCACTGCCTGGCAGCACACAGAGCTACCAACTTGCTCTTACAAATTCCAACACAGACAAGGGATGTGTTACATTTGGTGGTTTCGCCCCCATTTTCTAAACAAATATTCACAATATAGTAAAGTTTCTTTTTTGCGCGTATATTTATTTTGTAGTGAATATCTCAATGAACCACGCCTTTCAACTCTTGTTTCAAGAATTTAAACACAAGAGGGGAGTGAAAATAGGAGGAAGGAAAACATTCTAAGCTACACACACACAGATATAACTTTCTCCGCATATTTTTATAAAATCATGTTCTTCTATTTCAAACTAATCAAATAATAGTAGAAATGGATAGGTAGAGACACGCTGAAAAATTCAATGCCATACCGGGATTTGAACCACGTATCTCAAGGTCTCTAGCCGGTTGCTCTACCACTGGGCTACCATGGCAATATGCCAAAATAGCATTAAACATCTCAACTGACTCGTATGTTTCCCGGTAAACCATACAAGGTGTTCTCAAATCATTTTGAGATGACAACCCCAATGGCGACTTATAATGTTGTAAGTACTTTAAGTCCCAGGAGTCATAGTATAGCCTAATATTATGGTCAATTAGTATTAATTTAATTGTTTTTTCACACACGCCGTGTGTAGGACAGGAGTTGGATAGGTAGAGTCAGACTAAAAATTCAATGCCACGGCTGGGATTTTAACCACGGTTCTTCCGGTCTCTAGGCGGTTACTCTATCACTGTATTTACAACATTGCAAATCGCCATTGGGGTTGTCATCTCAAAATAATTTGAGATCACCTTGTGGTTTACCGGAAAACATGCTATACCGGCATATTGTTATGGTAGCTCAGTGGTAGAGCAACCGCCTAGAGACCGGGAGATGGGTTCTGAGTTCAAAACCCGTGGACTGACTATACCTGGCTAGGTATTTTTCACGATTTCCCCCAGTTGCCAAGGTAAATATTGAATAAAATATAAATACCACGACCCCAGGCTGCATCTTCGGTCTGAAACAATAGTAAAAGCTGAAAGCAGCTGGTAATGCGACAGATACTTGAAGCAGATGGACTAAAGTGGCAACCTAACCCCATATTCTTGTCGCAAAGCGATGGTCGTGACTTCGAGGGACTAGCTCAACTGTCTACGGATGATGGAGGCAGGCTAGAGACCATGTCGGGCTGTACGCGCCATTCTGACTACAGATGGTGAAAGCGGTCAGACTGTGGCATCCTATCCTATCTGCTTGCCACCAAGCGATAAGTATAATGCTGATGGGTAGTTCTGAAAGGATGCTGACCACCAAGGTGTATTACAAAGTAGTTCCATCGAGATATGACCTAGATGTTAAAGTGACGTAAAATAAAATAGCTTTTGAAAAAACTTTGAAGAACTGGTTACTATGATCTTGAAACTCCGTTCTATTTGCATGAACAACAATAAAGAAAAACCTCATGTGTTCCATTCACATTACTTTCTCAACATCTCTGCAATAAATTATTATTTACTTAATGCTAATCAAGAGAAAATTAGCAGAAAGAGTTTTATTACTTGCTTCCTAGTAAATAGAAGGAAAATGAGGAGGTATAATAGGCTAAACTCATAGTTAAATCTTTTAAAAATGAGTTGCTAAGTGATTGAAGTACCTTTGTTTGCATGGACAGGAGCTGACAAATTCCCCTATGACATAAGCTGAAACTAATGACAAGGAATATCTCAAAAACGGTCTGCTCCATAAAAAAATGTATATGACATAAATTGTGTATTTTAACGATATCTAGATTTTTTGTGTGTTAAGGTTTTGCCTATCAGTTACGTATTACCAGTTATACGAAATTCCGCAAAATTCGTCCAGAATAAACATGTCTTCAGAACCTATTCCCAGAAAAATAGAGATATACATTTTGTTTATCATGTAAATATCTTAAATATAAGAGATTTTAATCAAAAACGTTACAGACATTTTTGAGAAAATAAAACATTTCAAAATGGTTTCCATGTAAAGGAAACTTTGGGGTGGGGGGATTTTCTTGAAAATCTTCGTGTTGCATCCTTGGAAGATACCCAACTTAAATACCAAGTTTGGTATTTAATGGTCTTTTCGTTTTTGAGCTATGCTGTTCACAGACACACACACTGATCTTTTTCTGAAAATGCTTTTTTTCTTCTTCTTTTTTTCATTCAGAGGGACCCAAAATATGTATTTCCGGTGAAATATCGGAATCGAATTTTTGAGTGCATTAGAATATCTTCTCTATACACTGTGTACATAGTACGTGTAGAGAAAGTAAAAACGAATGACAAACTCTTCTTTGAGGAAAGTATTAGTGTTGGGAAATTTAAACCTCTGTCTATCTCTAACGGTGTACCAGTAGTGCAAAAGCATCCAGAATGAAGAGGACTTCAGAAGATACTTCTATAAAAATTCCAGATATACATTCCATTTTTCACATAAATATATTTAATATATACTAACCGTCTTTTCGTTTTTGAGTTATGCTGTTCATAGACATACATAGACAGATACTCTCGCGGATCTTTTCCTAAAAACGTTCTTTTGTATTCAGTTTTACTCAAATATTTCCAGTGAATTCTCAGTATCAAAGTTTTGAGTGGAATACAATACCCTCTCTATCCACTCTGTATATTGTGTCTGGTAGAAAAATCACTAAAACCCTTAAGGTTTGCTAACGTCACGGTACAGGAAGAAAATAGGTCGCAGCAACTTAATGTAAATAAATATGGGATGAAGATAAATACAGTTAAGATCGTTAATACGGAAAAACAAGGCGCTTTCATAAAATTCCTGTCCCTCGTTTCAGTATATAATGACATTTTTTAAAACAGCCCCAAGTTTTAGTGTTACACTCACACTACCATCTCTCCCAATGACATATCCATATATTCAATATATATTACACACCTCACACAAATCTGATGTGTTCCTCTCACGTGACTTTCTTTATCTAACCTGAAATAAACTATTATTACAAAAGCTTATTCTTCTATCTACTTCATGATACTTCAGGTAAATATTAACAGAATTGGTCTCATTATTTAGTTCCTTAAAGTAGTAGGGATATAAGAGAATACAGTAGGCTAAAGTGATCTTCAAATATTTTTAAAGTTAGTTGCTATGCTATGATATCGGTTCTCTCTGCATGGTCAGGAGTAAAACAAAAGAAAGAGGAATGACAAGTACCCGTTTGAGAAAAACTTCAGTATTTTAAAACTTAAACCAATAATTGAGGTTATCTTGGAAATGATTCACTCCACAAAAAATGTACGACATAAGCTGTGTTTTATCGAGCTCCACATTTATGTATAGTAAGTTTTTCCAACTCTTACAGTTCACCAGTTATGAAAAATCCATACAAAATGAAGAGTTCTTCAGAAGCTATTCCCTAAAAGTTCAAAATATATGTTTTACTTGTCACGTAAATATTTTTAATATATTGTAATTCAATCAAAATCGTTAAAGAATAATTTAGGGTGGGGGGATTTTCCTGAAAATCTTCGTGTTGCATCCTTGGAAGATATTGAACTTAATTATCAATGATGGTATTTAACAAACTTTTCAATTTGAGCTATACTGTCTATAGACACACAAGTACCTGTTTATTTTATCTACTTCGTACATAATAAATAGGAATAGGAGGTTATTTTAATCCACCCAAAATTAGGATACCGTATAGCATTGTAAATATACGTTTTAAAACCCCTGTATCCAAGAAAAGACTTTTTAGAAAAAGATACGCGCGCGGGAGCGAGTGCGGATGTGTGTGTGAGCAAATACCATAACTCAAAAACGAAAAATCGGCAAATGCCAAAGTTGGAAATTTAAGTTTAGCGTCTTCCAGGGACGCCATACAAAGATTTTCAAGAAAGTCCTTCACCACAAATTATCCATTGCATGGAAAAAGCTTTCGAAAATTCTGATTTTCTCAATAATGACGCTTACTATTTTGAATAAAATACATATATGCATGCTAGAGAAAGTAAACACCATTAAAATATGTATATTATTTGAAAAATTTTACTACTGATGTATGATTTCACAGTAAAGCATTTTTTGTATAATTTTGTACCTACTGCAAAATAAGCCTTCATTGTTATTAACATTAATGCGTAGGATTTTGTAAGTACATATCTTCGTGTGTTCCAGCACATATATGTTTACGTATTTTGTGTGTACGTAAATGTTTGCCAGTATTTTAATGTTTTTTTTTTCAATTGCTTTCTGTACAAGTAAAACTGATCTGTTATAAGTAGCGTGCACTTGTAAGTTTTCAGCAACAGTAAATATGATTCTGAGCGTTATAAAGGGATTTAAAACCAAAGTTTACCTCTTACATTCTAGTACGTTATATTGTTTTACAGTATTAATGTATGAATTTATATGTGATAGTATGTCGCGTACTAAGAACTGTAAGTTATACTTATCAAGTCGAGAATACATATTGGGAATACGAGGCCGCAGGGCCGAGTTTTCCAAAAATTTGTGGTTAGCCATTTACTTTTTGAAATACTTGAAAAACTGTTAGTAACAATAATAAATTAAAATTGTTTTCAATATTTTATTGAACATTAAGAAAAAATCTGGTGTTCCATTCACATGACTTTCTCTACATCTCTGCAACAAATTATTGTGATTCTATTTACTTAATGCTAATCGAGAAAACATTAGCAGAAATAGTCTTATCACTTGCTTCCTTGTAAGTAGAAGCGAAATAAGGGAGTACCACAGGTTAAAGTGATAGTCAAAAGCTGGTTGCTGTGTGACTGATGTTCCTTTGTTTCTATGGACAAGGAGTTGACAAATTCCTGTATGAGAAAGGTATGCTTTTTAAAGGTGAAATCAAAAATAATGAATAACTCAAAAACGATCAACTCCAGGAAAAAAATGTATGTAATATAAAGTGGGTGATTTAACGTGCTTTAGATATTTGTGTGGTAAGCTTTTGTCCATTTCGTACGGCTTAGCAGTTATATAAAACTCCGTAAAATGCATCCAGAATAAAATAGTCTTCAGAGGCTATACCCAGAAAATTCAAGATATACATTTTATTTGTGAGCTAAATATCTTCAATATACAATATTTTAATCGAAATCATTAGAGCCATTTTTTAGAAAATCAAAATTATTTAAAAAAGTTCCATGTAAAGGGTAGTTTGGGGTGGGGGGATTTTCCCCAAAATCTTCGCATCGCATCCCTCGAAGATACTAAACATAAATACCATGTTTGGTAAATTACCGACTTTTCGTTTTTGAGTTATCATGTTCACAGACACACGAACACACCTGGACCTTTTCCTGAAAATGCTTCTTTTGGATACATGGGACCCCAAAAACATATATTTCCGGTGAAATCTCGGCATCGAATTTTTGGGTGGAGTGCGATACCTTCTCTATACACTATGTACATAGTACGTATAGAGAAAGTAAAAATGTGATGTGTTCCTTTCACATGATTTTCTCTACATCTCTGCAACAAAGGAATACCATAGGTTAAAGTGATAGTCAACAGCTGGTTGCTAAGTGACTGAAGTTCCTTTTTTGTATGGACAGGAGTTGACAAATTCATGTATGAGAAAAGCATAAGTTTTTAAAGCTGAAACAAAAAACAAAGAATATCTAAAGAACCATCAACTCCACGAAAAAAATGTTTATAACATAAGTTGTGTGTTTAATGTGCTCTACATTTTTTTTTTTTTTTTTTTTTTTTTTTTTTTTGTGGTAAGCCTTTGTCTATATCTTACGGTTTACCAGTTACACACAATTCCGTAAAATTCATGCAGAATAAAGGGGGTCTCCAGAGGCTATTTTCAGAAAATTCAAGATATACATTTTATTTGTCAGGTAAATATCTTTAATATACGTTATTTTAATCAAAATCGTTAGAGCCATTTTTAAGAAAATCAAAATTTTAGAAAAAAGTGTCATGTAAAGGGTAGTTAGGGGTGGGGGGATTTTTCTCAAAATATTCGTGACGTATCCCTGGAAAATACTAAACTTCAATACCAATTTTGGTATTTTACCGACTTTTCGTTTTTGAGATATCGTGTTCAGAGACACACGGCCACACACGGACCTTTTTCTGAATTTTTTTATACAGGGGACCCTAAAACATATATTTCCCTTGAAATCTCGGTATCGAATTTTTGGATGGAGTGCAATACCTTCTCTATACAGAATGTACATAGTACGTGTAGAGAAAGTAAAAATGAATTTTCAATGTGAACAAATGAAAGGCTACGTCTAAATTATATGGGCAAAGCCTTCTGATACACTCTTCTGTTAATGAATTTTGGAAATGGTTCTTTACTTGAAAAAGCTCATGTCTTGGTTCTTAGGTTATTTGCTTATTAGCCAAATTGAATCTTTCGATTTTTACTTTCTCTATACGCACTATGTACATAGTGTATAGAGAAGGTATTGCACTCCACCCTAAAATTCGATACCGAGATTTCACCGGAAATATATGTTTTAGGGTCCCCAATATCCAAGAAAAGCATTTTCACAAAACGGTCCGTGTGTGTGTGTCCGTGTGTCAGTGTGTTCGTAAAATACCAAACTTGGTATTTAGGTTTAGTATCTTCCAGGGATGCGACACGAAGATTTTGAGAAAAATCCTCCTACCCCCAACTACCCTTTACATGGAACTTTTTTCGAAAATTTTTATTTTCTCAAAAATGGCTCTAATGATTTTGATTAAAATTTCGCATATTAAAGATATTTACCTGACAGATAGAATATATATCTTGAATTTTCTGGGAATAGCCTCTGAAGACTACTTTATTCTGAATGAATTTTGCATAACTACTAAACTGTAATAGATGGACAAAAACTTAACCCACATTAAATGTAGAGCACGATAAAACACACAATTTATGTTATATACATTTTTTTCGTGGAGTCGATCGTTTTTGAGATATTCCTTTTTCTTGGTTTCAGCTTTGAAAAACATACTTTTCTCATACAGGAATGTGTCAACTCCTGTCCATACAAACAAAGGAACATCAGTCACATAGCAACCAGCTTTTGGCTTTCACTTTAACCTATGGTACTTCCTTATTTCGCTTCTACTTACAATAAAGCAAGAAATAAGACTATTTCTACTGTTTTTTTCTGGATTAGCATGAAAAAATAAAAGATAAGCTTATTAGCAATAATTTGTTATAGAAATATAGAGAAAGTAATGTGAATGAAACACATCAGATTTTTAATAGTTATTATTAAGCAGTAAAAGTTTATAAAAATGAGCGACATTGTTATTGAAGAAGCTGCGGATCTAGCATGTGCTCCACTTTTACCAGCGAAGTCGAAGTAAAGATATGTTGATGATAATGTCATTTCCTAATTGTAGTGCATTTATGACCTCTAAAACTCTTACTGTAAGTGCTTAGAGTGCTTGTTGGCATGGACATTAATAAGTATATCTTACATTTAGCTTACATTACCAAATATGTGTTCCGAACGATTAACTTACATATAAGCATTTCAAAAATAATATTTTCAGTACTAAATTGTGCTATTTTATTAAATTTAAGACAGTGGTCATTACAATTATACGGGACTGGTGATTTCATAAGCAGAGTTGTGTTGACATTCGCGTTTAGCACCGGGTCACTATTCTCTGTATTTCATTCCCCTTATTTGTGAGCTTCCTCTTCCTTCATTAAAGTATGAAGTGAGTTTTGAGAGCCCCTGTGTTTTTAACGCTACTTTTAAGTTAAGTTTGCCCGCATATGAAGGAATCCGGAATGGGCCATTTGATGTGCTCCACGAGCCGCCACTGTAGTGAAGCGAGCGGTCATCTCTTGGACCCCAAACCACGGCCTCTTTACGGGTCACTGGACAGAAATTACTTGGGTTCTATAGCAGGCGCGCGACCGGTAAACTTGCTGCCTTTAAACTTGGATGAGACGGCAGAAAGCATTTGGAACACGCTAATTCATTAACTGTGGCCATCACTTCTTTACTGCATTCATTCTTAAAAACTTACATTTAATTAAATTAAAACATGCAGTTTTATTTTAAATTTTTGAAATTTGACCAAAAACTGAGAAATTTATCTTCTTACTTTCCCTACACGTACTATGTAGATAGTGTATAGAACAGGTATTGCATTCCACTCAAAATTTCGATACCGAGATTTCTCCGGAAATACAAAAAGTTCCCTGTGTATATCCGTGTGTCTGTGAATACGATAACTCAAAAACGAAATGTCAGTAAAACACCAAACTTAGTATTTAAGTTTAGTATCTTCCAGGGATACGACACGAAGATTTTGAGAAAAATCCCTCCACCCCAAACTACCCTTTACACGAAACTTTTTTTGAAAATTTTGATTTTTTGAAAAATTACTAAAGATTTGGATTAAAATATCGTATATTAAAGATATTTACCTGACAAATAAAAGGTTTATCTTGAATTTTCTGGGAATAGCCTCTGAAGACCACTTTTTCTGGATGAAGTTTACGGAATTTTGCATAACTGCGAAACCGTAATAGATGGACAATTACCACACAAAAGATGTACATTACGTTAATACACACAATTTATGTTATATACATTTTTTTTCGTGGATTTGATCGTTTTTGAGATATTCCTTGTTTTTTGTTTCAGCTTTGAAAAACTTATACTTTTATAATACAGGAATTTGTGAACTCATGTCCATACAAACAAAGGAATTTCGGTCACATAGCAACCAGCTTTTATTTATCACTTTAACCTATGCTACTCCATTACTTCACTTCTACTTACAAGGAAGCAAGTATTAAGAGTATGTCTGCTAATTTTTTCTCGATTTGCACGAAGTAAATAGAAGCATAAGCTTTTTAACAATAATTTGTTGCAGAGATGTAGAGAAAGCCAGGTGAATGGAACACAAGAGATTTTTTTCATGATAAAATGATATGAATTATAAACTTCAACGAAATATATAGTTTTTCCTATATGACGTCCTTTGAAACTATAAATTGCTTATTAACAAGGACACCCAAGTTTAATATTTTGTATTCTCTCGAAAAAAATGTTCAACACTTTTCCATACCTACTCCAAATGTTCTACACGATCCAATTTTCAGAAATAGATTATTAACTTTTGAAATATCTTTAGTTTGTGAGACTAAGAAAGTAAAACATTTGGTACACTACATGGCAGTGCATGACATATATTTCTAAATTCATTTACTCCAAAACTGATTTTTACTTTCTCTACATAGTACATCATATATAGGTAGCGAAATTATTGCCCTTCAAGAATAATTTCTTAACACAGCGTGTGCGTCCGTGAACAAGATAACTCAAAATGAAAAGACGGTAAAATTCCAAACTTTGTATTTAAGGATGCGATATGAAGATTTTGATGAAAATCCCACCACAAACTACCCTTTACATGGAAAGAACTTCGAAAATATTGATTTTCTCAAAAATGGCTCTAATGATTTTTATTAAAATGTGATATATTAAAGATATTTACCTGATAAATGTAAATCTTGAATTTTCCTAAAATTGCCTCTGAACACCTCTTTATTCTGGATGAATTTCTCATAACTGGTAAACCGTTTGAGACAGATAAAACTTTACTACACAAAAATGTAGATCTCTCTTTAAAACACACAATGTCATATACATTTTTTCTTGTAGTTTACTGGTGTCAGTTTTAAAATACTTACACTTTTCTCATACGTAATTTGTAAACTCTCACAGCATGGCAACCAGCTGTGACTAGGATCGCTTTAGTCTAGCGTATTACCCTTGGAATCAATAAGACCGGTTCTGCTACTGTTTATCTCGTTTAGCGTGACGTAGATAAAAGTAATCTCTGTTAAGGAAAGTTTGTTTGTGGAACAGCCAGAGCAAAGTATGTGAATGCAACACATCAGATATTTTTAATAAAAAACGTTTATAACAATAGACTATTAAAGCTACAGGTTCAAACATCAATGGATATATACATAGGTCATAGAGCATAGATATGCAACAAAAATCAAAGTTCCCATCATTAAAATTATAGAATTTGTATTTGAAATTCAACGACTAGAGTCACAGGTTGAAACTTCAATGGATATATATATATAAGTAATGGAGCATAGATTATAAAAATCTGATGTCTTCCTTTCACATGACTTTCTCTATATATCTGTAACATATTATTGTTAGTAAGCATATCTTTTATTTATTTCATGCTAATCAAGAAAATTAGCAAAAATAGTCTTATTTCTAGCTTTATTGTAAGTAGCAGCGAAATAAGGGGGCACCATAGGTTAAAGTGCAAGACAAAAGCTGGTTACTATGTGACTGATGTTCCTTTGTGTGTATGGGCAGGGCTGACAAATTCCTGTATGAGAGAAGTATAAGTTTTTCAAAGCTGAAACCAAGAAAAAGGAATATCTCAATAACGATCAACTCCACGAAAAAATGTATATAACATAAATTGTGTGTTTTAACGTGCTCTACATTTTTTGTGTGTTAAGTTTTTGTCCATCTCTTACGGTTTAGTAGTCATGCAAAATTCATCCACAATAAAGTAGTCTTCAGAGGCTATTCCCAGAAAATTCAAAACATACATTTTATTTAACTATGTTTAATATATGATACTATAATCAAAATCGTTAGAGCCATTTACTAGAAAATCAAAATTTTCGAAAAAAAATTCCATATAAAGGGTGGTTTGGGGTGGGGGGATTTTTCTCAAAATCTTCGTGTCGCATCCCTGGAAGATACTAAGCTTAAATACCAAGTTTGGTATTTTACCGACTTTTCGTTTTTGAGTTATCGTGTTCACAGATACACGGACATACGGACACACACGGACCTTTTTCTGAAAATACTTTTTTGGATACAGGGGACCCTAAAACATACATTTCCGGTAAAATCTCGGTATCGAATGTTTTGGTGGAGTGCAATGCCTTCTCTATACACTATGTACATAGTAGTATAGAGAAAGTAAAAATCAAACCTCCTAACATTAAAATTATAGCATTTATATTTAAAACCAAAAGACTATTAAAGCTGCAGGTTGAAATTTCAATGCTAGTCGCCCTCCGTGGTGTAATGGTTGCCATGCTAACTGCATATACCCAAGGTCACAGGTTCAAACCTAGCGGAGGACGATGGATTTTTTCGGGTGTAAAAATCCTTAGCATGGCTTCCTTCAGAAGAAAAATAAAGCCGTTGGTCCCGTGTCGTAGATTTGTGGCACATAAAACAACCTCAAGCCTGATAGAGAGGCCTCTGAGCAAAATTAAGCGGTATTTCACGCCCAATTTAGAATGGGACGCTGAGAACCAATGTAGTTAAAAGAGCGTCCATAAATAACACATTTACATTTACAGTTTTTAATGGATATATACGTAGGTCCTAGAGCATAGATGTACAAAAATCAAAGTTCCTATCGTTAACGTTTTACCCACTGCCTCTTAGTATGTACTGAGGAGAGCACGAACCTGTTGGACCGCTACAGGGTCCCGTGGTCTCCCCAGGACCACCGAGGAAGGTGGGACGTCAGTTTGTAAAGTAATTTTGTTAACAGGTGGGAGAGAGTTTCTGGCGGAAAGCGAAATTTTCAACTGCTGAAGCGGATGCTACGTGTATGACAAGATCCATATATCACCAGGGGCTTTCAAAGATATTAGTGGGGAGGTACGCAGGTGGCTTTGCGACAGAAATGTAAGTGCTCTATGTCCTTGATGAAAACGTGCAGCTGCCTGGCCCGGGTTCGACTTCAGGTCTCACATCCTATTCAAACTGCAGCAAAACGATTTTTCTCACCTTAAGAAATAACACAGGACTTTCCACTTGGCAACTTTTACTTTCTCAGCCACTTATCTAAAATAATAAAGTTCTGCATTAGTCCTAAGAATCCGATATCCAGAATACGTAACATAAACGTCTTAGATTCACATAAATTTCTCTACAAACTACGGTTCATTGTCTTCTCTACTAATATAGTAGCAGAAGTATTAAATTATTATGCCGAGATTGTGGCAGAAATATATTTTTGATGCCCTCCATAATAAGAGAATATTTTTATAAAAAAGTCATTGTGTAAGTGTGTGTGTGTAGATGTGTTTGTGAACACCATAACTAAAAAAATCTTATGTGTTACACTCGCATGACTTTCTCTAGCTGTTCTACAAACTTCATACATAAGATTCTTCTTCTTTCTGCACCTTGCTAATCGAGGTACTCATTAGCAAAATGTTCTTGTTATTTAGTTCCGTATAAGTAGGAAGAAAATAAGGTAATACACTAGGCTAAACCAATAGTCAAATGTTTTAAAAGCTGTCGTTATGCGAATGTCATCACAAATAGCTTCTTTTCTTGGCCAGGAGTAGAAAAAAAAAAAAAAAACCGACACTCCCGTCTGAGAAAAGTATAAGTACTTCACAACTGAAACTAATAACAATGAATACCTCGAAAACGGTAAGCTCCACGAGAAAAATGTATATGACATAACTTGTGTATTTTAACAAGACCTAAATTGTTTGTATAGATAGTTTTTGTCTATTTTTTACGGTTTACTAGTTATGCCAAATTAAGCAACTTTCATTCAGCATAAACAGGTCTTCAGAAGCTATTCCCAGAAAATTCAAGATATACATTTTATTTGTCAGGTAAATATCTTTAATATATGATATTTCAATCAAAATCGTTAGAGCCATTTTTAAGAAAATCAAAATTTTCGAAAAAAGTTCCATGTAAAGGGTAGTTTGGGGTGGGGGGATTTTTCTCAAAATCTTCGTGTCGTGGAAGATACTAAACTTAAATACCAAGTTTGGTATTTTAGCTACTTTTCATTTTTGAGTTATCGTGTTCACAGACACACACACACACGGACCTTTTTCTCAAAATGTTTTTTTGGAACAGGGGGTCCTAAAACATGTATTTCCGGTGAAATCTCGGTATCGAATTTTTGGGTGGAATACAATACTTCCCTATCCCTATGTACATTGTACATATGGGGCTAGAGAAAGTAAAAATATGATGTGTTCCTTTCGCAAAACTTTCTCTGTTCTGCAAACTAACCATTCATACAAAAAATTATTCACTTTTTTGAGCTGAACGTCCTTAAATAAAATTGGTGGAATGATGCTCAAATGCTCTCGGGGTCCATGAGGCTTGACAGTCCTTTTCTCAGGATAAGGGGAAACACCGAAAAAAAGACGTATCCGGGTAACTCACGCGAGATTCAAACTCGCTACCTGTTGAACGTAAAGCAGATACGCTACCCCCACAATACCCAGGCGGGAATTTTTCACTTATCTACATCATACTAATCGAGATAAGCTGCCTTATTCCTTACTTCCTTATAAGCAGAAAGGAATTACGGTAGGTCAATGCGATAGTCAAATCTTTTGAAAGTAGGTCGCTAGGTGAAAATTAAAATTCGGTTCTCTTTGCGTGGTTAGGAATAAAACAAAAAATCTAATGTGTTACACTCACATTACTTTCTCTAGTTGTTCCACAAACTTCTTACATAAGATTATTCTTCTTTCTGCACCTTGCTAATCGAGGTACTCATTAGCACAATGTTATTGCTACTTAGTTCCTTATAAGTAGGAAGAAAATAAGGGAATACACTAGGCTAAACCGATAGTCAAATGTTTTAAAAGCTGTCTTTATACGATTGTCATTACAAATCACTTCTTTTCTTAGCCAGGAGTAGAACAAAAGAAAAACGGACACTCCCGTCTGAGAAAAGTATAAGTACTTCACAACTGAAACTAACAACAATAAATACCACGGAAATGGTAAGCTCCACGAAAACAATGTATATGACCTAACTTGTGTACTTTATCAAGACCTACATATTTTGTATAGTAAGTTTTTGTCTATCTCTTACGGTTTACTAGTTATGCCAAATTAAGCAAAATTCATCCAGAATAAACAGACCTTTAGAAGCCATTCCCAGAAAATTCAAGATATACATTTTATTTGCCAGGTCAATAGCATTAATATACGGTACTTTAATCAAAATCGTTAGAGCCATTTTTAAGAAAATCAAAATTTTCGAAAAAAGTTCCATATAAAGGGTAGTTTGGGGTGGGGGAATTTTTCTCAAAATCTTCGTGTCGCATCCCTAGAAGATACTAAACTTAAATACCAAGTTTGGTATTTTACCGACTTTTCGTTTTTGAGTTATCGTATTCACAGACACACGGACCTTTTTTTCAAAATGCTTTTTTTTTTTATACAGGGGATCCTAAAACATGTATTTCCGGTGAAATCCCGGTATCGAATTTTTGGGGGAGTGCAATACCTTCTCTATACACTATGTACATAGTGTCGCTTCGTGTCGCATCCTTGGAAGATACCAAACTTAAATACCAAGTTTGGTTTTAAACGGTCTTTTCATTTTTGAGCTATGCTGCCCACAGGCACACACATACAGACACACACACAGATAGACTGACAGATAGACAGACACACACGTACATTTTTCTAAAAGTACTTCTTTTGGATTCCGGGGGTCTCAAAACATATATTTCCGGTGAAACTCGGTATCGAATTTTTGGGTGCAATACAATACCTTCTCTATACACTATGTACATAGTACGTATAGAGAAAGTAAACACAATTTTAGAAAAATTTATGTGTGCCTATCTGTCTATGTGTGTGTCTGACAGTGTGAGTGTATGTCTGTCTGCTTGTCAATGTGTGTGCCTGTGTGTGTCCGTGTGTGTGTGTGTGCAGTATAGCTCAGAAACGAAAATTCCGTTAAATATCAAATTTGGTGTTTAAGTTCAGCAACTTCCAAGGACCCAACATCAACAGTTTCAAGAACCCCCCTCAACCCCAACTAACCCTTACAATTTTCGAAATGTTTTATTTTCTCAATGGCTTTAACGGCTTTGATTAAAATATCGTATATTAAAGATATTTACATGAAAAACGAAATGTATATCTTGAATTTTCTGGGAATAGACTCTGAAGACTACTTTATTCTGGATGAATTTGTTGAATTTTGCTTAACTAGTACACCGTAAGAGATACACTAAGACTTGCCAATAAACAATGCAGAGCTCCTTAAAACACACAATTTATGTCATATATATTTTTTCATAGATTGACCGTGTTTTAAATATATCTTGTTATTGGTTTCAGTTTTAAAATAGTACAATTTTCTCATACGAAAATGTTTCAACTCCTGACCATAATAACAGAGGAATTTCAATCACATAGCAACCAGCATTTAAACGATTTGACTATCGCTTTCGCCTAGTGTAATCCCTTATTTCCTTTCTACTTACAAGGAAGCAAGTAATAAGAAACTTTCTGCTAATATTTTCTTGATTAGCATGAAATAAGTAAACAGAATAATAAGCTTTTTAACAATAATTTGTTGCAGAGATATAGGTAAAGTCATGTGAATGGAACACATCAGATTTTTTAGTTATGGTGTGTACAGGACAGAATGCATAGAAAGACTTAAACGCTCACACACACATATATACAGAGAAATTTGTTTCTAAAATAGCTTTTTGGGGGTTCAGAGCAGCTCTTTACATACGAGATAGATACTTTATTTCACTGCTTAGGGCATTGCCCGGTGGCAGCACTGTCAATGTAATAATACAGTGTACAATATAATTTAAATAAATAATGTGGGTAATATAATGCCCTGTCAGAATAACAATACTTCATAGTATACTACCAAATTATTATTATTATTATTAATAACAACACAATATTAAAAGTGCTATAACCTTAGTGATACCGCAATATTTATATTTACTATCCCAACAATAAATCACTCTTCTTTAGTCTCTTTTTAAAACTATTTACACTTTGAGGCAAAGTCTCCAGGAACTCCGCAGGTACTTTGTTCCATTCGTTAACTGTTCAATTTCCAAAGCAACATATACATATTTAAGTTTTCTGTTATCTATTTCTTATTATTTTCTCTACACGTACTATGTGCATAGTGTATAGACAAGGTATCGTATTACACCTAAAGTTTCAATATGAGATTTCACCGAAAAAACATGTTTTGAGACCCTTGAATCCCCCCAAAAATAAAGATTTTTATAAAAATGTACGCGCGTGTCTGTCTGTCTGTGTGTGTCTGTGGGCAGCATAACTCAGAAACGGAAAGTCCGTTAAGTACCAAACTTGATATTTAAGTTCAATATCTTCCTAGGATGCGACGCAGATTTTCAAGAAATCCCCCCATACCCAACTACCCTTTACATGGTAAATCTTTTGTTTTTTCTAAAACGGCTCTAACGTTTTTGATTAAACTACCTTATTCTTAAGATATTTTTATGACAAAAGATATCTATATCTTGGATTTTCTAAGAACTACCTCTGAAGACCTCTTTGTTCTGGATGACTTTTATATAACTGGCAAACCGTAAGAAATATACAAAAACTTACTACACAAAAAATATATATGTTATTAAAACACACAATTTATGCCATATACATTTCTCTCTCTCTTTTTTGTTGCTCTTGTTGTTTTGTTTTTGTTTGTTTGTTTAGGGTTAATTGTTTTCGAGGTATTTTGGATCATTAGTTTCAATTTAAACTTTTCTCAAACGGGAAGACATCTTTCTTCTCGTTTCTACTTTGTTTACTCCTGACAGGCAAAGAGATTGGAATTTCAAGTATTTCACATAGCGACCAGCTTTTAAAGTACGAGATTAATGTTTTATCCATAGTCTTATTTCCCTTCTACTTCAAGGAAGCTAATAATAAGACTAATTATACTTATGTTTATCTTGATTAGCATGATGTAGATAACAGATTAATGCTTTAAATAAAAGGTTTGTTTGCCGAACAGCTAGAGGACATCATGTGAACGGAACACATTAGAGTTTTGCCCTTCTACTTACAAGGAACCATGTAATACGGACAATTTCTGATAATGTTTATCTTGATTAGCATGATGTAGATAGAAGAATAATAGCCCACCTGGGTAGTGTGGTGGTAGCGTGTCTGCCTCATATTCAACAGGTCGGGAGTTCGAATCTCGCTTAGGGTGAGTTACCCGGATAAGGTTTTTTCGGGGTTTTCCCTTATCCTGCGAAGACGAATGTCGAGTAACTTTAAGATCCATGGGCCCCGAGATCATTTGAGCATTATCTCCCCAATTTCTTTCATCGTTCGAATGACCAACCAGGTTCAAGGACGTTAAACTAAAAAAAATGTTTTTAACAATAATTTTTTCAGAGATATTATATTTCCGGTGAAATGTGGAGATTTAATTTTTTCGTGGAATAAAATACATAGTCTAGGTACTAACTAAAAGAATACAGAACCGGTTAGTACTGCGAGCACACTTATCCGTGTTTACATCAGTCAGTCAGTGTTACAGACATCTTGAAGGCAACTCCCACAAACACAACGTGAAACAAACCAGGAATCAGAGAACGCGGGCGGAAGGGGCCCGTTCCGTTTTGGTCAAGGACCGTATTCTGCTACCGGACATGGCGACCGAACAGCGGAGGGAAACTTTGACCATAAATTAAGCGTTTTGCCGGGGACTTATAAGCGACGGAGCGCAGTTCCTGTGCGTGTGTGTAGTTCAGGATTCCAAACTCCGCGCCTCCGGTTCGAGGACAAAACCTCAACATATTTCACTATGGTATGGGGTACAAATCGAGTTTGCAGCACATAATTCTGTGCATTAAGAAAGGTAATCAAAGAGCATCGAAAATATATCCTTTTTCTAACAAGTGCATGGAGGTGCAGAAAGTACTTTTATTACGCACAAAAAGTCTATATTGAATTTCACCGGAAATATAGAAGGTTCTTCGAAACAAGACAACGAAAATGGCTTAGATTTAAACTGGCCTGGATTTTGAAGTCGGAACTCTGAAACTCTTTTAGGTTTCGTTAAAAGATGAAGGCTTTCACAGCCGATGTTAGATGGACTTAAAAAAAATAATAAAAGCCCGGTTTTGTTTCCTTTTAGTCGTCTTTTAGGTCTCATTGAAAATTACATCATTTTGAGATTAGGCAGCGGACGAAGATCTAGTGTGTGATGCCCATATACCCACATCTTATAGTGTGTTCTTGGTGAATACGTGTCATGAAAACAAACAGGGTTCTGTTTGTTCGTTATCAGCAAGTCATTCCTAGTTTTCATGTAATGGGGCAAAGGTCAGTTGCCTACTCAAAAGACTACCTATGGCTTCCAAATTTCGGGGTTGACCTTGAATACAAAACATACGATTTTGCCTTAACACGAGTATCTTGTACTTATTATCTTAAATCAATTTGTAACTATCAGTTAAAGACAGTAAAACAAATTCCTGCCACAATATAAAAGGGATTTATGAATTTTTAAGTTTATCTACAATTCGTAGGTAGTAAGTTTCCTTCGGAAGAAAAATAAAGCCGCTGGTCATGTGTCGCAGATTTACGGCACGTAAAATACACTCAAGCCTAATAAAGGGGTCTTTGAGCAAAATTAGGCGGTATTTCTCGCCAAATATGGAACGGGACGCTAAGAATCGCAGCAGTCAACGAGCGACTATAAATAAAACTCAATTCAATTTCGAAAAGTTTTCGAAAATTCTGATTTTCTCAAAAATGGCTGTAACGATTTTGATTACAATGTAGTATATAAAAATATTTACATGAAAAATGATATATATGTATATATATCTCTTGAATTTTCAAGAAATGGTCTCTGAAGACCTCTTCATTGAATTTTGCATAACTGGTAAACCGAAAGAGATAGACAAAAAACCTACTGCACAAAAAATGTATGTAATTTGTTTTTTTGTTTTTGTAAAGCTTGCCTTTTAAGGATATTCCCTAGGTTTCAGTTTTAAAACACTTAAAACTTTTCTCAGACGAGAGGTCTTCGTTCGTTGCATATCTCTTTTGTTTTACCCCTTTCACATGGAAAGAGAACCGATTTTCAATGAAAAATGCATAACGATAAATTTTAAAATATTTTATTGTCCCTTAGCCTACTGTAATCCTTTGTTTCCGCTTTACTTATAAAAAAGCAAGTGAAAATATCAATTCTTTTAATGTTTATCTTGATCAATTTTTTTTTTTTTTTGTAAAAATAGTTTGCAGAACAAATAGAGAAAGGTATGTGAGTGGAATACAACAGATTGTTATCATTATTGTTGTTATTAATATTATTATTTTGTATCCACTCCCTTAGGGTCCCGGGTTTGATCCCAAGCGACCTCATGTGAGATTTGTGGTGGACAAAGCGGCGGATGGGCGGGTTTTCTCCGGTTTCCCCCGCCATCACATTTCACCTGTGCTCCATCTTCATTTCATGTATCACCAGTACCTTTGCCTGCGGTGCCACAAGTAGAAACGGCGGGCGTTAAACACTACAAAAAAAAACAATTTCCTTGTCGTTTTATACACCACTATGTTTTGTTTTGGAATATGTGTGCAATAAGTCCATATTCCAGGTATTCCTTGTGGTTTGCCGAAAAAAAATAGATTCACGTGGGGCATTAAATATCTTGTTGGCACGTTACTATGTTAGCTAAGCTGGCTAGAGAAACTGGATGGAAACGGGCAAATCTGTTATTAAAATCCCGGCAATGGCGTTTAATTTTTAAGTCTAAGCACCTTTTCAGAGTTATGCGAGTATGAAAACGTATTTGGGTAGGATTTGACTCCTGCTATATGTATAGTTAAAAAATATTGTATAAGATTCAATTTAACAAATTAATGTAAACCCATGTACCCCATTTAACGCTTCTGCTAATCCTATTATGCCGCATTTGACACTACTGTGAGCTCCTTTATGCCCCATTTGACACTAGTGCAGGCCCATTATGGCGCATTTGACACGCGTGAACCCCATATGACTGTTATGTTTCTTACTTAAACACCAAGATCTGGCAGTGACGTGAAGTTTTCTCTTGCGTGAATAATTCAGGAAACGAAGGAAACGTTTCCACTTTCCATTATTGAGGCTGTACGAATGTGTTGCGATCTTCTCCCATTCAAATCTCTCTCACGGATCATCAGCTAACGATCACGCCGCTCGCTTTTTCCTTTATTCGACAACAGATGGCATCCGCCGATTTGAAAACTACCGCAGTCACAAGTGTTGGGTGAACTTTTAGTAAGATTGGATTTTTTCTCGTCCACTCAGACGATATCATTTCCCCCCTCGCGCTGTTGTGTTTGAGTCTTGGGAAATCACTCCAAGTGTGTAATGGTTTCTGCAGCTAATGACCCATGCTATTCAAATGCGAATTATTGCCTCCTGTGTTGTTGAAGAGGTGCGTTTTCTTTACGGTCCGTCCTTCCTTCCTACGTTCAACAAATTGAAAAATGCCTCTCCCGCCACAGCATTGCTTTTCTGTTGGAGTGATTGATTTCGGCTCTTAGAACAGCCTCCCCATCCCTACCCCCAGAATTTGGGGCTTTTTAAGCTTCAGGGAGAAGAATAAGCAACCGCAAGGGATTACTATTCTAAGGGCTTGTGTACCCCGAAAAATTAATGAACGATCCTTTGCACAGAAATAATTACTCATGGGCCAATTTATATTTTATTTTCGTTTGCAAATATTGCCTTAGAAGTATTCTAATGGTCTAATTATTATTATTATTATTACTACTACTATTATTATTATTATTATTATTATTATTATTATTATTTATATTATTATTATTACTATACAACGTTCACTGAAGTATTTTAAAGAATGAACATTTTATTTTAGTGAATTATTGATTGAAGATCCCAAGGAATTTTTAAATAAAAATGATTTTCTCTACATCTCTGTAACAAATTATTGTTAAAAATATGCTTCAATCTACCTCAAGCTAATCGATATCAAATTAGCAGAAATTGTCTTATTAGTTGAATCCTTGTAAATAGAAGAGCAATGAGGGAGTACACTAGGCTAAAACGATAGTCAAATCTTTTAAAAGCTCGCACGTTTTATTTGTGGCGGCACCGTGGTGAGGCTTAGATCGCTCGCCTTCCATCCAGGCGAGCGGCTTCGATCCCCGCATGTGGGATTCATGGTGGACGAAGCGGCGTCTCGCCATTCATTCCACCAACTGCTCCATCATCACCTTTCCAATCACCAATTTCGCTTACATTTCATATCATTCACTTCCTCGTGTTCCTGCCTGGCTAAGGGCCGACCCCTCGCAACAGGTTCTCCATTCTGTGGTTTCGTGCCGTTGGCTCCCCAACAGGCTTCTGACCCCTAGACATTGGCTTGTAAGCCCTAGGGAGGTGTCAGATCTATAAATACGGGGAGAGTAGGCCAATTACGAATTTAAACGTTTTATTTTTCATGTAAATATCTTTAGTATACGATATTTTAATTAAAATCGTTAGAGCAATGTTTGAAAAAATCAAAAGTTTCGAATTTTTTTCAATATAAAGAGTAGTTTAGGGTGGGGGATTTTCTTGAAAATCTTTGTGTCGCATTCTTGGGAGATGCTGAACTGAAATACCAAATTTGGTATGCAACCGACTTCTCGTTTTTGAGCTACAGACACACATACACACATACAGTCGCACAGAGAGCCGGAGATAGACACAATCACAGACACAGACACACACACAGACACACACACTCTGTCCTTTTTCTTAAAATGCTTTTTTTTTCTAATTACGGGGTCCAAAAACACGTATTTCCAGTGAAATTTCCGTATCGAATTTTGGGTGGAATACAATACCTTCCTTACACACTATGTATATGGGACCTGTAGAGAAAGTAAAAAGTTAATGAAAACACAGGCAATACACAGATATTGAGACAGCAGAAATAACAATTACCAGTCTGTAAATCAGATTTAAAATACTTAAACTTTCTCAAACGAGTAGTCCTCACACATTCCATCTTACTTTTGTTTTACTACTTACCATGGGAAGAGGAATGAATTTCAAATACAATCGTATGGTGGCGTTTTCGAAATATTTTATATCACTCTAGCCTGGTGTATTCCTTTATTTTCCTATACTTATAAGGAACTAAGTAATAAGAGAATTTCTAGTAGATAATGTCGATAAAGTAATCATCTTTTAAAAGGATAGTTTGTTTGGGGAACAGATAGAGAAATTAATGTGACTTGGGGCAGTAACACGGTTACGAGTTCGTATCCGGAGCGCAGGTTTTGGCTATTAGAAATGTGTGGATTTGTGGGTGCTTTAGCTCAGATTTTGCTAGCATGGAAACTCTTTTCGGGTGTGGTAAGACACAAGTGCTTTGTTCATTTAGTTCGGCCTTTTTCCGCCGTCGAACACACACGCATTCCTCCTAAAGTTTCTACTGTGAAACTATGCTTTACGTGCCCGCGACTATCATTACTTATTACTTTTGATGCAGTTATTTCGTCCGTACTCTAATCTGTATTAAAATAACTATTTCCCTCACAACTAAAGGTAGCCTGTTCGGTTCCACCTCACATCCTTGCTGTGCCAATGTTCTACGACAAGAGCCTCAACAAGGGTCGCCTGACCAGCGGTCCCCTCGGGCAGTGTACTCGCACCCCCTTTGGTTCAATGCTCTACCCCTGACGGTACTTCCTACCAGCTCGTGACAACTCGGCTACTTAGACGTGTTTGAAATCTTTCTTCCCTTCCCATTTTCAATGTACATTTATATTTCCCTTCTTGGTATAATTTATATTATTAGCTATGATTTATCTTTCCCTTCTGAATAACTCTTAGCCCCATGACAAGACATATACTGTCCCAGACTGGAGCGCATCAGATTGGGGGAGGGGCCATTAAGGTATCATCAAAACATGTGCTACTGGTGAAAACTCGGATTCGAATTTTTGGGTGGAATATAACACCTCTAACTATTGTACATTATGTGTGATAGAGAAAGTAAAAATCTGATGTGTACCATTCACATGACTTTCTCTATATCCCTGCTACAAATTATTCTTGAAAAGCTTATAATTCTATTTAGTTTATGCTAATCAGTAAAACATTAGCAGAAATAGCTATATTACTTGCTTCCTTGTAAGTAGAGGTGAAATAAGGGAGTACCATAGGTTAAAGTGATAATCAAAAGTTGGTTGCTATGTCACTGAAGTTTCTTTGTTTGTATGGACAGCAGCTGACAAATTCCTGTATGAGAAATGTATGTTTTTCATAGCAGAAACCAAAAATAAGGAATGTCACAAAAAGAGCGAACTCCACGAAAAAAATGTTTATAACATAAATTGTGTGTTTTAACGTGCTCTACATTTTTTGTGTAGTAAGTTTTTGTCCATCTCTTACGGTTTAGCAGTTATTCAAAATTTAGTAAAATTCATCCAGAATAAACTACTCTTTAGAGGCTATTTCCAGAAAATTCAAAATATACATTTTATTTGTCACGTAAATATCTTTAATATACGAAATTTTAATCAAAATCGCTAGAGCCATTTTTGAGAAAATTAAAATGTTCAAAAAAAGTTCTATGTAAAGGATAGTTGGGGTGGGGGGATTTTTCTCAAAATCTTCGTGTCGCATCCCTGAAAGATACTAAAATTAAATACCAAGTTTAGTATTTTACCTACTTTACACATCAGATCTTTTTTGGATATAAGGGACCCTAAAACATATACTTCCGGTGAAATCTCCGTATCGAATTTTTGGGTGAAGTGCAATACCTTCTCTATACACTATGTCCATAGTAAGTGTAGAAAAAGTAAAAATGATAATTTTATATCCGTTAATTGGCTGCTAGAAGTGCTATAGTGTAGACGAATACTTTCTGGAGACGCTGTATCTTGTCTGCGCGATTTCGGGTACGTGGTGTACTTAATAAACATTATTAGATCCTGTATCCTTCCCGAAACGTTTCCTCTTTCTGACGCGGATTAATTAAGTACATGACGCGTTAAACACCGGAAAGGAGTTGGGATAACAAAACATAAACGCGTGTAGATCTAACATCATAACACACAAAAGTTAATAGTAATATAAGGTTCGTTCAAGTTTGTTTTATTTTCTGCATCTCCCTAGCTATCTTTTAATGCTGGCATTTTACTTTTTCCACCTCTTATTCAAAGAAAACAAAACATTATATGCCACCTTTAAGGTTAGATTTCAATATTTTACCACAACTACACGCTTGCAGTTTCCGTGAATGAAAAATCTGATGTGCTCCCATGACTTTCTCTACATCTCTGCCCCAAATTATTGTTTAAAAGCTTAGTCTTCTAAAAACTTCATGCTAATCCAGGAAAAAAAAATAACAGAAATCATCGTATTTCTCGCTTCCTTGTAAGTAGGAGAGAAATAAGGGAATATACTAGGTTAATCCGACAGTCAAATGTTTTAAAATGTGGTTGCTATGGGATTGAAATCCGTTTTTTGCGTGGTCAAGAGCTGACAATAGAGAAGTATAAGCCTTTTAAAACTGAAACCTATAACAAGGAATATCTCGAAAACGATAAACTCCACGAAAAAAACTATATGACATAAATTGTGTATTTCAACGAAAAATATTTTTTGTGTAGTAAGTTTTTGTCTATCTCTTACGGTTATGAAAAATTCATCCAGAATAAAGAGATCTTCATAGGCTATTCCCAGAAATTTCTATATATACTTATTATTTGTGATGTAAATATCTTTAATATACGATGTTTTAATCAAAATCGTTAGAGCCATTTTTGAGAAAATCAAAATTGTCGATTTGTTTCCATGTAAAAAGTAGTTGGTGGGGGGGAGGAGATTTTCCTGAAAATCTTCGTGTCCTATCCTTAGATATTATGATTGGTATTTAAGGGTTTTTTTTTTCGTTTATGAGCAATGCTGTCCACACACTCACTGACAGATAGACGGACATTTTTCTAAAAATGTTTTTTGGATTCAGGAGGAACCAAATCATATAATTTCGATGAAATCTCGATATCGAATTTTTGGGTGCAATACAATACTTTCTCTATACACTAAGTGCATAGTACGTGTAGAGAAAGCAAACAGCATCTGACGTGGTTCATTCCCAAACTTCCTCTACCCATTTTCAGAAGCCTAATCTTTAAAAAGGTTATCCTTCTATATTCTTTGCGTTAATATAGATAAACATCTGCACAATATTTTGATCACATATTTCCTAATAGACACAATAGAATCAGAGGAATACAGAAGGTTTAAGCGATTGTCAAATCTTTAAAGAGCTGGTCGCTATGTACTAGCATTCAAATCCCGTTCTCTTTGATTGACCAGTAACAAGAAAAACGAATAACGACTTTCTATTTGCGTAAAATACAAGTATGGAAATTAGGGAATCAATAACAATGAATATCCCGGAAACTCCATAAAAAATTATATTTGACATACATGTTTTTTGTGTGGAAAGCTTTTGATTACATATCATGGTTTAACAGCTGTGCAAAAATAATCCAGAGTGTAGAGGGTTTCATAGGGATTACTTACAGAAACAATATAAAAATATACCTTTCATTTGTCATGAAAATGACTAAAATATATTAATCAAAATCCTAGAGGCATTGTTGTCAAAATCAACATTTTCGAAAGCTTTCCAAATAAATAATAGTTCGAAAAGGAAGGATTTTTTTAAACATCTTCTTGTCGAATCCTTTTAAGATAAAAATTTAAATATCAACTTTGGTATTTAACCAGCTTTTAGTTTTTGAGTTATGCTGTTTACACACACACACACACACACACACACACACACACACACACACACACATAGAGCTTCTTAAAATGCTCTGTTTTATTCAGCGAAATTCCAGTGAAATATAGACATTGAATATAAGAAATCATTCTCCCAAGTTTAGAAGAATAGTTGTTAATTCATATTCCTCCAAAATGTCTAATAATTTTGAATACAATATATCGTTTTGATAGCTCAAAAACGAAAACTCGGTAAAATACAAAATCGATACTTAAGTTTACTAGTTTCTAGAAATGCGACACGAAGATTTTGAGAAAAATTCCCCCACCCCAAACTACCCTATACATGGACAATATTTCGAGAATTTTGATTTCTCAAAAATGGCTGTAACGATTTCGTTTAAAATATCGTATATTAAATATATTTACATGGCAAATATGATGTATATATTGAATTTTCTGGGAATAGCCTTTACAGACCTCTTTATTCTGAATTATGTTTATTGAATTTTGCGAAACGTATTAACCGTAACACAAAAAATGTAGATCACGTTAAAGCACACACTTTCTGTCATATATGTTTTTTTTCGTGGAATTGACCTTTTCTGAGGTATTCCTTATTATTTGTTTCAGATATAAAATACCTAAACTTTTCTCACACGGAAAGTTATAAACTCCTTGCCCTGCATACAAACTGTTTTCAACCACAGGGCAACCAGCTTTTAAAAGATTTGGCTATCGTTTAGTATTCCCTTATTTTCCGTCTACATACAGGAAGCGAGTTTAAGAAATTTCTGCTGATGTTTATCTCGATTATTATAAAGTAGATAGAAGAATATGCTTTTTAACAATAATTTGTTACTGCAATGCGGAGAAAGTCATGTGAATGGAACAAATCAGATTTTTAAGGAAGAGGGACATTCAAAAAAGGACGTACTTGCAATTATAATAATTAAAATGTGAACTTATGAACAATAATAAACTAACTATTATTTATTAATATTAAACCTACAATGGTAGGTTTCAAAACGTAATTTTGTTCTAGTTAGTCTTTAGTAAGCTTCATTAAAGTGAAAATAGAAGTAGAAAAACTTAACTGTATTAACTTGTACATAAAGTTACAGAAATAACACTCAAAATAGATTTTTAGTACGAAGGCCTCCAAAAAGTGACAGACGATTTGGCATAACTAAACAATAACGAAAGTTATCAACACAAAACTTTATTTACAAAGTTACAGTACCTTACTCTATTTTTCAACATAATCGTCATTGTTATCAAGTATTTATTGTCACTTGGTACCGGTTTTCAATGCAGATGTTACATTCTTCCACTGTTAAATATATGAGCCAAGATGTCACTATCACCTTCAGATCTTCATCAGTTGGGAAATATTTTACACCCAAAAAGTCAAAGTGAAATACCGGTGTCCAAAGTGAAACACCAGTTTTTCTTAATTCTTTTATCAACATTTTCTTTCAACTCCACCATAGCGATTGATGAACTTCCACTCCGGTCTTTATCGTACACCTTAATTACTCGCAAATTATGCGCCATTTCCTCATCGCAGTATCACCATACACTTGAGTTATTTGCATATAAAATTTTATTGGCCGGACATTTTGTGCATTCCAAACAAGGAATGAGTTGTTTGGCGGTATAAAAGTATAATATCGGCATAGAAAAACAGATACCACGTGACAATAACTGTCTTGACAAAATGGAGATCACATTGAGAAATAGAGTAAGATACTGTAATTTTTTAAATAAAGTTTTATGTTGATATCTTTCGTTATCATTTAGTTACGTCACTTTCTGGCTGCTCCTTGAATATAAAATGTTATACTAAATATTTCTTAGTAATAAAAATTTTAATTTATTCGTTTTTATTTTAACTATAAATATTAATTTATTATATTCTTACATTGTATAAATTTGTCATAGTTTAATAAATAACTTATATTGTCATATCAATCTAATTAAATTTTATACCAATTGAAAATTATAACTCCGATGCGCAAAAGCCCGATTCGTTGTCCATCGCATGGCCGATGCAGTAACGTTGGTTACATGTCGCTTCAACATGCGGTTTGACAGTTAGGAACTCCTCAATTAGTCCTCAAGGACCACAAGAGTCTAACTACATCTAATATCAGCACTCTCCGCTGGAGAAATATCGCCATGCCTCTACCGGGAGTCGAATCCGGGTCCCCTTGCACTGCAGGCTGCAATACTACGTACTTCTTTGAGATTGCTGGGAAAGTATCGCACAGCATGTTAAGCAACATTTTAATCTTCTTAAATTTACATAACTTTGGAAAATTGTTTCCAAATTTAATCATATCCGTAAAAAAAAATCGAATCTGAACCATTCGTGGCTTTCTCTATCTGTTCTACACAGAAACTATTCTTATAATGGAGCAATCTTTTATCTACACCATGCAAATCAAGATAAGCATTACCAGAAACTGCCTTATTGCTCGCTTCTTTGTAAGTAGGAGGGTAATAGGGGATTACACTACGCTAAAGTGATAGTCAAATAAATTGTCATCGAAATCTGGTTATTTTCCGTGGCCAGGAGAAAAACAAGAGAGAAATGAAACGGATAGAGAACTTACCATTTTAAAAAATCTGATGTGTACCATTCACATGACTTTCTCCATATCCCTGCAACAAATTATTCTTAAAAAGCTTATACTTTTATTTACTTTATGCTAATCAGAAAAAAATAGCAGAAATAGTCTAATTACTCGCTTCCTTGTAAGTAGAAGCGAAATAAGGGACAACTGTAGGTTAAAGTGACAGTCAAAAGCTGGTTGCTATGTCAATGAAGTTCCTTTGTCTATATGGATAGGAATTGACAAGTTCTTGTATGAGAAAAGTATACGTTTTTCATAGCAGAAACCAAAAATAAGGAATGTCTCAAAAACGACGAACTCCACGAAAAAATGTATAGAACATAAATTGTGTGTTTTAATGTGCTCTACATTTTTTGTGTAGTAAGTTTTTGTCCATCTCTTACGGTTTAGTAGTTATTCAAAATTTAGTAAAATTCATTCAGAATAAGCTACTCTACAGAGGCTATTCCCAGAAAATTCAAGATATACATTTTATTTGCCAGGTAAATATGTTTAATATAGGAAATTTTAATCAAAATCATTACAGCCATTTTTGAGAAAATCAAAATTTTCGAAAAAAGTTCCATGTAAAAGGTAGTTGGGGGTGGAGGGATTTTTCTCAAAATCTTTGTGTCGCATCCCTGGAAGATACTAAACTTAAATACCAAGTTTGGTATTTTACCGACTTTTCGTTTTTGAGTTATCGTGTTCACAGACACACGGACACACGGACACACACACACACACACACACACACACACACACACACACACACACACGGACTTTTTTGTGAAAATGCTTTTTTTTTTGTATATTGGGGACCCTAAAACATATATTTCCGGTGAAATCTTGGTATCGAATTTTTTGGTGGAGTGCAATACTTTCTCTATACACTATGTACATAGTGCGTATGGAGAAAGTAAAAAGCTTAAGTCCTTTAAAACTGAAAGCATAACAAGGAATATCTCAGAAACTGTCAGTTTAAAAAAAAAAGTATCTATATGAGATAAATTAAGTGTTTTAACGAGATGTACATTTTTGTGTAGTAAAGTTTTGTCTATCTCTTACGATTTACCAGTTATGCAAAATGCAGCAAAAGTCGTCCAGAATAAAGAGGTCATCAGAGGCTACTCCCGGGTAATTCAAAATATTCTTTTATTTGTCGTGTAAATATCTTTAAATATACGAGATTTTAGTTAAAATTGTTAAAGCAATTTTTAAGGAAATAAAAATTCTCGAAACATTTTCTTGGAAGTTAACTAAGCTTGAATGCCAAGTTCAGTATTTTACCGAATTTTTTGTTTTGAATTATCGTGTTCACAGACCCACGGACACTGACACTGCTCTTTTTGTAAAGCTGCTTTTTACTTTCTCTATACGTACCATGTACACAGTGCATAGAGAAAATATTGTATTCCACCCAAAAATTCGATACCGAGGTTTCACCGGAAACCACGTTTTAGGGTCCTCTGTATCCAAAAGAAAAGCATGTTTTTGAAAGAGTTCTGTCTGTCTGTGTGTACACACGGGCTAGAGAAAGTAAAAATTAATCTAAAGATCTAAATAACATATTGTAAAACAACACGATATTGTCGGACGTGACACGCGTGCACGTGTTTTCATATCCGCTGTCGTATTCAATCGCCCAGAACGGAACTCGGAATGAATGATCGAACACACCCACCTCTCCCTTCCCCGAATGAGTTTCTCTTAATTCCACCCTCCACCCTTCTTTTCTCGACTAATGTTATTTCCCCGCGACTCCTGGAGGGATGGAAGTTGCAGATAATCTTCGCCGGCAATAAACACCCCTTCTTCGGTGCCATTAAATACGCTTCCCTTTTTCTCAACCCCTTTTATTCCGTCTGCCCCCGCCCGGTGCGAGAAAATAATCGTAACGCAGGAATTACTTCGTGTACCAAATCGTCGAGCCGTTCTTGATGTGCTGGCAACTTTGTTGATTTCCACTTCGGGGGGGGGGGGGCGTGGTCCCGTAACAGGTTGTCCAGGGGGGAGCCGCAACAGGCAACATTCTCACAATGTGTTTCCATGGTAACACGCTTCCTCCTCACCAAGATAACACTGCTCGACCCTGCAAATCAAATATAAGATATTTTATTTATGTATTATTTTCTCTATACGTACTATGTATATAGTGTATAGGGAAGGTATTGTATTGCACCCAAAAATTCGATACCTACCGAGATTTCAACGAAAATACATGTTTTGAGACCTCCTGAATTAAAAAAAAAAGCATTTTTAGAAAAATGTCCGTGTGAGTGTCTGTTTTCGTTGGTTTGAAAGTGCTGCCCTCCTAGCCACGTCTTCAGTCCAGGGAAGAGGTGAAAGTCGTTGGGTACCAGGTCAGGATTGTACGGCGGATGATCGAAAATGGCCCATTGAAATTGTTCAAGGAGCCGATGGGTTGTGCCAGCAGTGTGCGCACGAGCGTTGTCATGGATCAACACAATTCCTGAAGTCGGCATTGCTCTTCGTTTGTTTTGAATGGCTCTCCGCAAATGTCGTAAAGTATGAAGATGTTCAAAACAACGTCAACGCTCATTTGAAATCATTAGTAGAAACATTTTTTGAAGCGGGTATTGCAGAGCTTGTACACAGATACGATAAATGTCTCAATCTTTTCTGTGATTATATTCAAAAGTAGCTATAAGTGTACAAAACTTTTAGTAATAAAATAACTGATTTCGATGAACTTTTATTTATAGCTTATCGGAGGTTTAAAAAAACGGCCCTTATACGTTTTTGTCTATCTCTTACGTTTTACCAGTTAAGCAAATGTTATACAAAAGCTATACAGAATCAAGAGTCTTCAAAAGCTATTCCCAGAAAATTCAAGATATAATTTCGTTTGTGACGAAAATATCTTAAAACACATAATATTTTAATCAACATCGTTGGAGCCATATGAGAAAATCAAAATTTTCGAAAAACATTCCTTGTAAATGGTAGTTGGGGTTTTTCTGAGAAAAAAAAAACAAGCGACCATATGTTTCGCAGTGCTTCGAGTTTGAACAATTTTTGTTGGATTTGGTTCATCTTGAAACACTCATTCAGTCGACTGTTGTTCACGTTCCGACTCATATCTATAGACCCATGATTCATCATCTGTTGCAATCTTATATACGTCCCACTATTGTATTTCTTGAGCATTTGTGTTCACCAGTCGACACGAGTATCCATTCGAGATTGTGTCAAATTATGTGGCATCCAACGTGAGCAAACCTTTTTCAAGACTAAATGATCAGTACTATTTTATTATATACTTATAAAACTAACGACTAAGATTACTCATATTTCACAGTATGTGACATGATGAGTCAGTGAGCGAACGGCGGCCACGATTTAACTCGTTATACCGGCGTTTCACAATGGCAAAGGATGGAGCTTCGTATCCAAATGTAGTAGTAAGTAGATCAATGAACTGTCTTAATAATCATAATAAATCATCGCGCGAGCATCTTCACTAATTCCATATATTTGCTGAGACACAATTTTAAAGTCATTGTAAACAACACAAGTAAACGCTCTATTGACAAAATAGCTGAAGTAAGTTAAGGTCAACAATGTCAAACTTTCCAGTGAAAACAGCAGATGGTATCTACAGCAATCAGTGCTGCCAAGGCTCAAATATAAATGGTGGCCCTCGTAGGTGAGAAAGGCAATACAAGTATTTCTTAGAACCAGATAAGGGTGCGCTTTTAATATTCCATTACCACTGCTTCATATATTGGCACATTTCTGTGCCACAGCATGTACAAATCAGAGCACTAAAACCTAGTTTGCTTCATTTTTAGCTCATTTTGTTTTTATGACTTCAACTTCAGATTTGTTTGTTATAATTTAATTAACAAATATTTTGATTTCAAAAAAAAAATCCCGATGTTTAGAAACGATAGAATGATAAAGGAATTAATATGTGTAGCTATAAAAATGAGAATTTAAACAAGAAAGAGTAAAACATGAACATAGATAAACGCGCATAATATGTTTTGTGAATTGGTTCGACTGCAGCGATTTTTGTTTTTAATTCACATGTTTGTGCAGAAAGCAAGTCATCAGTAACCAATCGCGTTCCATGTCGAATTGCTAAAAAGTTTCTCTAAAACAGAGTTTAATCGCGCCCATTTCCATGTTTGCACAAGGGCCACATTTCGTATGCAGTGCGCCGAGCGATGTTTTTCTGTTTTTGCTGCGTTAAATGACAAAGTAATAACGGCGGCCGCGTGTCGTTAAAAATCATATTGGAAACGCGGGCGGCGCGCTTATGTCGTTAAAATGCACCAGAAATTAGCTTCTATCTCTCGTAAAGGAGTGATTAATCGAATAACGATGAGTAAGCATGTTTATAAAGGAGGGCGCGATCTGTTTGAATCGGAAAAGCGGATTTGATACGCCGATGGAGTTCGATAAAGAAATGATGTTGACATTAGCCAGGATTTTAGATACTTGGTGAGAAACAAACGAGCATCAGAATTAGCTGCTAGCTCGGACCAACTTCTGAAACTTTCCCCCAACATTTTGAAATATTCTATATTAGAGCGTGCATGGTGATCCATCGGGAAGAAAAATTCAAATTTCTGTAATCTGAGCACAACTCCCATGTATTACTTTCTCTACACGTACTATGTACATAGTATATGGATAAGGTATTGTAATGCACCCAAAACTTTGATACTGAGATTTCACCGAAAATACATGTTTTGGGCTCCCCTGAATCCAAAAAACGGTCCGTGTGTGTCTGTGGACAACATAGCCCAAAAACTAAAATTATTATATTCCAAGGATGCTACAGGAAGATTTTCAAGAAAATCCCCCCACTCCTGGCTACCCTTTATATGGAAAAATTTTCGAAAATTTTGGTTTTCTGAAAAATGGCTGTAATGATTTGAATTAAATGCCGCATATTAAAGTTATTCACAACACAAATAAAATGTATATTCCGAATTTTCCGGGAATAGCCTCTGAAGAGCACTTTAATCTAGTTAATATTTGCAGAATTTTGCACACAATTTATGTCATATGCATTTTTGCTGTAGAGTTGACCGTTTCCAAGATATTCCTTGTTATTGGCTTTTCTCAGACATGAAGTGTCCGCTCTGCTCCTGACCAAGCAAAGAAGTAAATTTCAATGACAATCGCACAACGATAGCTTTTAAAACATTTGACTAACGCTTTAGCACAGAGCATTCCTTTAGTTCCCTTCTAATTATAAGGAACTAAGTAATAAGAACATTCTGCTGATGCTTATCTCGATTAGCATAATGTAGAAAGAAGAATAATCTTTTATAAGAAGTCTGTTTGTAGAACAGTTAGAGAAAGTAGTTTGGGTGTAACACATCAGATTAAATTGTAGAGATTTACTTCATTATTATTAATAAGAGAGCAAATAAAAAATTTGATGTTGAGTTTTATTTATGACGCTCTTTAACTGCTGCCATTCTTAGCGTATTGTTATTCGGCATGAAAGACCGCTTAGTTGTGTTCAGAGGCCTCTTTTATCAGGCTTGTGGTTTGAGTGCCCTAAATCTACGACACGGGATCATCGGCTTTATTTCCCTTCCGAAGGAAACTATGCTAAGTACCTTTACCCCGAAAAAAATCCATTTTTCGCTATCCATCCGGATTTGAACTCACGACCTTGGAAACCAGAAGTCCTTCACCTCCGAGGGCAACATGGCAATTAGGTATGTGTATGCGTGTTTAATGCTCCTTCTTACTACACAAGGTACCACATATAGCGGACATTGTTGCCACCTGAAAGACAATTATAATTAGGAAAAAAATGTTGAATAGAGAAATATATTTCTGAATTAAGTTTATTGGGCAACTAAACTGGTATATGGCAGTTATATGGATTGAGAAAAACCTGGAATAACATCAGTCAGGGAGAATGTTCTGGATGGATTTTTGAACTGCAGAACTCCCTTTCACAGTCTGTACCTCGACAACAGTGTTTTTTTTTAATACAGTTCCGGAGTCTAGTCGGGACTCCGGCGCTGTATACCCTACTTTTATTTATCTAATTTGTTTACCTTGATTACTGTATGTTTACTGAATTTCTTGTTTTTCTTCTTTTACACACACATACACAAACATATAACACCCACTCCCAAGGCGGGACTCGAACCCATGATCCCCTGCGCTGCGAAACACCAAAGCGAGACGCCTTGTCGACCTGGACCGGCATGGTGTGTATGTGTATATGGATGTGTGCGCGAGGGTAGGCGCGTAAATCGTTAAAAAGCAAAAGAGGGATAAGTTTAGCTTTCAAAGATAAGACAGGATTTACAAGAAAATTCCCACATTCCATACTACTTTTTGCACGGAAAATGTTTCGTTTTTACTTAATTTCTGAAAAATGTCTAACAGTTTTATTAAAACACCAAAGTTTTAGGACTTTGTTCCAATTAAAATATTACTCCTGTTTCTTTCTTTCTTTTTTTCAAATGAAAGGTGAAAAGGAGAAAGGAAGATCCAGTGGAAAAGGCGAGATCAAGACAGGATTATTTGTATTATAATTTATTTTATTTCTATTTTAAATCTTAATCTTTCAGGGAATAAAATGTGAAGTACAGTTCATTTAGAATGATTTTTGTATGCATTTTAAGCCATAAAGAACAGACAAAAATTCCTGCATAAAAATGTAGATATCTCTAAATCACGCCATTTATTTCTATTATCTTTTGTGGCATTATTTATTTCCGAATTATTTGTTGTTATTTATTTGAACCGTAAATACCTTTTTTTACTTTTTCTACACGTACTATGTACATAGTGTATACAGAAGGTATTGCATTCCATCCAAAAATTTGATCTTGAAATTTCAACGGAAATACACGTTTCTGGATCCCCTGTAACGAAAAAAAAAAAATCTGATGTAATCCATTCACATGATTTTCTCTATATCTCTGCAACAAATTTTTGTTAAAAAGTTTATGCTTCTATTTACTTCATGTTAAGTTATAAAAAAATTAGCAGAAATAGGCTTTTTACTTGCCTCCCTGTAAGTAGAAGCGAAATAAGGGAGTAACATAGGTTAAAGTGATAGCAAAAGATGGGTGCTATGTGACTGATGTTCCTTTGTTTGTATGGACAGGAGTTGACAAATTCCTGTATGAGAAAAGAATGTTTTTTTAAGTCTGAAACAAAAACAACGAATATCAAAAAACCGATCAACTCCACGAAAAAAATGCATATAACATAAATTGTGTGTTTTAATATGCTCTACATTTTTATGTGGTAAGTTTTTGTCTGTCTCTTATGGTTTACCAGTTACACAAAATTCCGTAAAATTCATCGATAATAATGTAGTCTTCAGAAGCTATTCCCAGAAAAATGAAGATATACATATTATTTGTCAAGTATATATTTGTAATATACGATATTTTAATCAAAAAAGTTAGAGCCTTTTTTTAGAAAATCAAAATTTTCGAAATTTTTTCCATATGAAGTGTAGTTGGGGGTGGGGGGGATTTTCTTAAAAATCTTCGTGTCGCATCCTTGGAAAATACTGAACTTAAATACCAAGTTTGCTATTTAACGGTCTTTTCGTTTTTGAGCTATGCTGCCCACAGACACACAGACACAAACACACACACACACACACACACAGACACACACGGAAATTTTTCTAAAAATGCTTTTTTTGGATTCAGGTGGTCTCAAAACATGTATTTCCGGTAAATATCGGTATCGAATTTTTGGGTACAATGCAATACCTTCTCTATACACTATGTACACAGTACGTATAGAAAAAGTAAAAAGTATTCTTAGAAAAAGGTCCGTGAGTGTAAATTTGTGCCTGTGAACACGATAACTCAAATACGAAAAGTCGGTAAAATACCAAACTTGGTATTTAAGTTTAGTATCTTCCAAGGATGCGGCACAAAAGTTTTGAGAAAACTCCCCTCCCCCCATCTCAAACTGCCCTTTGCGGGGGAAAAAATTCAAGCTTTTTGACTTTCTCAAAAACTATTTTGATTAAAATACCACATATTAAGGACATTTACATCACAAATAAAATGTGTATCTTGAATTTTCTGGGAATAGCCTCTGAAGACCTCTTTACTCTGAATGGATTTTACTAAGTTTTACATAACTGGTACACCGTAGTGATAGACAAAAACTTACAGCACCAAACATGTAACTCTCGTTAAAATACACAATTTATGTCATATACATAATTTTTCGTAGAGTTTACCATTTTCGAGCTATTTATTGTTATTGGTTTTAGTTTTAAAATATTTAAAAAACTTTTATCATATGGGAATTTGTCAGCCTCTGCTAATACAAAGAAACGAATTTTAAAACGTTTTACTACGCTTCAGCCTAGAATACTCTGCTTATTCCCTTTCTATACTTAAGGAAGTAATTAATGCAACCATTTCTACTAATATTCATTTGATTAGCACGAAGTTGAGAAAAGGATCAGCTTTTGGAAAAATAATTTGTTGCCGAATAGTTAGGGAATATCATGTAATTGGAACACATCAGATTTGTTCTTTCTATAGCACGTACAATGAAAGTACTAAGTGGAGGAGCATTCTAGCCAAAAATTCAGTAACGATATTTCACCGGAAATGCATGTTTGAGGACCTCTGAATTCAAAGCTCGTTTTAGTAAACGATCTATGTTTTGCTCTGTGAGCAGTATTACACGAAAACGAAAAGTCAGTTAAGCACCAACCTTGACATTTAGGTTTAGTTTCTTCCAAGAATGCAACAGAGGACTTTAATTAAAATCCCTCAGATGCAAACTACCCATAATATGGAACATTTTTCAAACGTTTTGATTCCCCGCCTCAGAAAGGCTCTTAAGAAATTGTATTAAATTCCATATGCCTAAGATAGTTTCATGACAAATGAAATCCAAGTCTTGAATTTTCCGGGAATAGCCTCCGAAGTGCTGTTCATTCTGGTTGATATTTGTATTACTGGTAAATTGTAATAGATTCGCAAAAAGTTAATCCACAAAAAATGGAGATCTCGATAAAGCACACATTTTATGCCAAATACATTTTGTGTGGAATTAACCATTTCCGATATATTCTTTGTTATTTATTTAAGTTTTCCATACTAATAATTTTCTCAAATATTAAGTCATTATTCTTTTTTTTTTTTTTTTCTTTCTCCTGGTCATGCAAAGGAAAGCGAATTTCAAGTTACCCAATAGCGATCAGCTCATCCTTTATTTCTAAAATGTTCTTTGTAACTACAAGGAATTACGTAATGTCTATGTCGAATAGCATGAAGTAAAAAGAAGAATAACCTTTTGTAAGAACAGTTATTTGCAGAATAGATAGAGAAAGCTATGTGAATGGAACACATAAGATTTCTGAAGTCATGTCACCCTTCGTTTGTTTCAGCATCACGTGTCACGCTTTTATATCACTTCAGTCTCATGTAATCGAATGAGATAGCTCCGCGGTAAGGTGAGAGGCTTACATTTGGGAGTTCCAGATTCGATCTTGTGTTATTTCACAGTTCTCCCATCGGGCATAGCCCTGTTGCGTACAACGGCTCATCTAGGCTCCAAAATTGTAATGCACAATGTGTACAAATTATCTTTTGGTTGCTAAAGGGGTTTAGCCCACTTGTCTGCACCGATCACAAAAGTGTACTATTCTAAATATCTTGTGACAATTTAGCTCCACTATTAAAGCGCCAATGCAATGACCCAGATTAGGCAATTTCAACCAATCGCGGTCATCTGATTGGAGCAATATTGTCAAAACACCATTCGCAGCTGATGTTCATTTCTTTGAAATCTTGTCGCATCTCACTTTCGTTTTTTAATCTCCTGTCTTGGTTATTGGTAACAAGGTGACAATCCAGGCAGCCAACCTTCACTTATAATAACTGTCAGTTCCACAATTGTACTTTCAATTAATCCAGTTACAATATTTATTTAAAGTTTTATCCAATTTATAACGTATTTAGTTAAAAAAAAGGAGTGAAAATAAGCAATATTTGTATTTCTTATGTGTGAGACGACTGCAACAACCTCAAATAAAATAATTGTTTCCCATTTGTATTGTTGCTGTCGATGTTTGTATATTGGGAGTAGACACAGTCGGCCATATCATGATTTAGGAGGCACTGAAGAAAGAAAACAGAAATACAGTCGGTAAATAAACATGGTCGAATGCGCCATCTACCATTTGAGAACTAATGTAAGTATTGCAATCATAACCTGATAAAATTTCCCTTCCTATATACGAGTATTTATATAAACTATTGATAGTCTATTCCGCTGAATTGTCTTATCAAATACAACTCGTGTCGCTTCGCTCGTCGTGAATTATTGATAAGATGAAACACTCGTGGTATTACTTATGACAATTCGGCTCAACTATTAAAGTGCCAATGCAATGGCCGAGATCAGGCAGTTTCAAATAATCGCGGTCATTTGACTGGAGCGATTTGTCGAAACATCTTGTCGCAGCTGATGTGCGAAAAGTAAAGTACTTCACAACTGAAACTAATACCAATGAATACCATGAAAATGGTAAGCTCAACGAAAATAAATGTATATGGCATAACTTGTGTATTTTAATAAGACCTACATTTTTTGTATAGTAAGTTTTTGTCTATCTCTTACGGTTTACTAGTTATGCCAAATTAAACAAAATTCATTCAGAACAAACAGGTCTTTAGAAGCTATTCCCAGAAAATTCAAGATAAACATTTTATTTCTCAGCTAAACATCTTTAATGTACGATATTTTAATCAAAATCGTTAGAGCCATTTTTAAGAAAATCAAAATTTTCGAAAAAAGTTCCACGTAAAGGGTAGTTTGAGGTGGGGGGACTTTTCTCAAAATCTTCCTGTCGCATCCCTGGAAGATACTAAACTTAAATACCAAGTTTGGTATTTTAGCTACTTTTCGTTTTCTTGTTCACAGACACACGGACACACACACGGACCTTTTTCTGAAAATGCTTTTCTTGGATGCAGGGGGTCCTAAAACATATATTTCCGGTGAAATCTCGGTATCTAATTTTTGGGTGGAATACAATACTTCTCTATCCCTATGTACATTGTAGAAAGTAAAAAGTAGTGAAAATTATCATTATTTGTATTTCTTATGCACGAGATGAGTGCAATAGCCTCAAATAAAATATCGTTTGTTTCCATTTTTACTTAGCTGAAATAAAAGAATTGTTTCCTATTTCTATTGTTGGTATCGATATTCGTACATTGGGTGTAGGCAAGTCGTTCATATAATTCAGGAGACAGTGAAGAAAGAAAGAAAAACATTCAATAAATAAACTGGTCGAATGCGTCATCTACCATTGGGGAACTAACGTATGTATTACAATCATAACCTGATAAAATCTCCCTTCCTGTATATTGTAAATTATTAATAGTCTATTTCGCTTGTCTTGTCTGAATTGTCTCGTATTTTCATCTTTTAGGAAAATTCACCTCCGTCGCTTTGCTGCGGTTTTGAATTATCGACAAGATGAAAAAATTCGTGGTATTCTTATGATAATATAACTACTTACTCGTATACATATCTTGTGATAGTATAGGTTTTGACATGTATTTTTACTTTTCTGGTGAGTTAACGTCTTTGGCTGTTCAGAAATGTGTTCTGTTGTTTCCTTTGAACGGAATTGCGAAGTATTTTCCGATTTAAAATATAGTGTTTATCTGTAGAATGACTGTGTTCCACATTTAGCTCTATGACAACAGACTCATTCCATTCAGCTTTCAAAAAAAAAACGAAAAAAACAATTATTTTTAGAAGGCTTCCATCACTTTGCGTTCTCCATTTTTTTATGAAAGCAGAATGTGTAATCATGTAATATTAGCATCTTCTTACCTTTCTCGCTCAACAGATCCAGAACATTTTTAGGCTGCATTACTATATACACCTACACAACACAATACCATGACAGACTGAGTAGAATAGAACAAATGGGACAAATCAACATTGCCAACTGTCTAAATCAAAACTTTTATGTCAGTTTTGCCAACCTTTTATTAAACTTCCTTTGGGGTAATTTAAATCTCACGAAAAAAGCATTTCAGGCTGCATAACAGAAGCATACGTAACTGGGTTATACACCATGAGAGCAAACATTTTGCATTTACGTAACTGGACTATAGGTATCTCTTGAGAGCATAATTGTTGCCTTTACGCAACTGGTCTATAACCCATGAAGGTAAAATTGTTGCTTTTACGCAACTGGGCTATATCTCCTGAAGGCAAAATTGTTGCTTTTACGCAACTGGTCTATACCCCATGAAGGCAAAATTGTTGCTTTTACGCAACTGGTCTATACTCCATGAAGGCAAAAGTGTTGCTTTTACGCAACTGGTCTATACCCCATGAAGGCAAAATTGTTGCTTTTACGCAACTGGTCTATACCCCATGAAGACAAACTTGTTGCTTTTACGCAACTGGTCTATACCCCATGAAGGCAAAATTGTTGCTTTTACGCAACTGGGCTATACCCCATGAAGACAAACTTGTTGCTTTTACGCAACTGGTCTATACTCCATGAAGGCAAAATTGTTGCCTTTACGCAACTGGGCTATACCTCATTAAGACAAACTTGTTGCTTTTACGCAACTGGTCTACACCCCATGAAGGAAAAATTGTTGCTTTTACGCAACTGGTCTATACCCCATGAAGGAAAAATTGTTGCTTTTACGCAACTGGTCTATACTCCATGAAGGCAAAATTGTTGCTTTTACGCAACTGGTCTATATCCCATGAAGGAAAAATTGTTGCTTTTACGCAACTGGTCTATACCCCATGAAGGAAAATTTGTTGCTTTTACGCAACTGGGCTATATCTCCTGAAGGCAAAAGTGTTGCCTTTACGCAACTGGTCTATACCCCATGAAGGCAAAATTGTTGCCTTTACGCAACTGGTCTATACTCCATGAAGGCAAAATTGTTGCTTTTACGCAACTGGTCTATACTCCATGAAGGCAAAATTGTTGCTTTTACGCAACTGGGCTATATCTCATGAGGTAAATTGTTCGGTTTACGCAACTGGGTTACCCTCATGAACGCATAATTGTTGGTTTCACGCAATTGGGCTATACCCCATGAGGGCAAACTATTGTCTTGAACGCATCTGGACTAAATGCCATGAGGGCAAATTTGTTGTTGGTCCGTAACTGTACTATACCTCATGAGAACAAAATTGTTGCCTTTACGCAACAGAACTAAACCCAATGAGGGAAAACTTTGCCTTTATGGAACTGGGCTATATCCCATAAGGGCAGACTTGTCTTGTACGCAACTGGGCTATGATCCATGAGGGCAAGACAATTACCTTTACGCAACTGGACTATAACCCATTGGGACAAATGTTGTCGTTATGCAACAGGGCAAAATTATTGCCTTTATGCATCAGGGATATACCCCATGGGAGCAAAAAAGTTACCTTTACACAAGTAGCCTATACCTCATGAGGGCAAAAAAGTTTGCATTTGCGTAACAGGACTATACCCCTTGAGGACAAACTTGCTGTCTCGTATGCAACTGAGCTAAACGCTACGAGTATAAAATTGTTGCCTCTAGGCAACACGTGACGGTAAACTCTAGGCTATGAAAAAGGATAGATAGTGGTCGCCGTTCACAACACGGTGACTGGCTTCCAGCTGATAGGCCAACGCTGAGATTATTTACCTAAGTCTGGTTCACTTCCTATGATTTCAACTCCGTTTTACTTTCTCTATCCCATATGTATATACAATGAACATACATAGCAGCTACAGAAAGTTGATATGTATTTCACCCAAAAATTTGATACCGAGATTTCACCGGAAATACATGCCTTGGGACCCCATGAATCCAAAAAAAAAAAAAAACATTTGTAATTTCTCTACACGCTCAATGTACATAGTGTGTAGAGCAGGTATTGCATTCCACCCAAAAATTCAACAGCAAGGTTTCGTTCTTGCCTTCTCTATACATTATGTACATGGTACGTGTAGAGAAAGGAAAAGTTGACGTACTCAACCCCATTTCACGAATAACGCAGGGAACATCAGGTTTTGAAATATGAATTAATGTTGCTGAGGGGCAAATCTTTTTATGCTTATTTTTTCTGCAGGTATGTATAGTAGGCAGGGGAAGTACTGTATTCCACCCAAAAATCAATACCGATATTTCACAGGAAATACACATTTTATGGACCCTTGAATCCAAAAAGGCAACTTTTACTAAAAGGTTTGTATGCGAGTTGGCGTGTTCGTGCGTTTGTACCTGTAGCACTGTGTGTCTATTAACAGTATGCATAACCCAACAAAAAATCGGATAAATACCAAAGTTGGTATTTAAGTTGAGTATATTTCAAAGATGAAACACGAAGATATCCAAGAATATCACCTACATCAAATACCCTTTACATAGAACTTTTTTGTCGCTCTCGTAACCACGTAAATGGTTACCAGGATAACTTCAAACTCGGCGGAGGATGATGGCGTAAAAATCCTTTGCATGGCTTCCTTCGGAACGGAAGTAAAGCTGTTGGTCCCGTGCCGTAGATTTACGCCACGTAAAAGACCCACGTCTAATAAAATGGACCTCTGAGCTAAATTAAGCGGTCTTTCCTTTGCATGGTTTCCTTCTTAGGGGAGGTAAAACCATTGATCACGTGTAGTAGATTTACGACACGTAAAAGAACCTCAAGCCTACAAAAGATTCCTCTGAGCTAAAATAAGCGATCTTTCACACCTAATATAAATGGGATGCTGAGAACCACAGCAGTGAAAGAGTGTCCATAAATAAAACTCCATTTCTATTCGCTATAGAACATTTTTCGAAATGTTGTATTTTCTGAAAAAAATGGCCCATACAATTTTAATTAAAATTGCATATATTATTACTTTCATATGCCAAATAAAATGTAAATTTTGAATTTTCTGAGAATGGCCAGTGTCCTCTTCATTCGAAAGAAAGTTTGTATAATCTTATATAAATTATTAACTTTAAGCGATAGATGAAAACATACTATACAGTTTAATACAAGTAATTATTCTGCCATACGCCACTTCTGAGATAATGTTATTAATACTTCAACTGTTGAAATATTTTATCATTCTTTTAAGGTCCGTTTGGCATTCAGTTTGCTCGCCTCTGTAGTGTGGGTGAATGCCGGTTAGGGTGAGCTTCCGAGATAAGTTTTTGTGGGGTTTCCCGTTATCCTGAGAACACAAAAGTAAACTCTACGGATCGCAAGTTCATTTCAGCATAATTTTACCGATTTCAATCATTTATGGTCCAAAATCACGACGTCAGGGCGTTAAAATAAGGGGGCATTCAGTTGTTTGTCGTGATTGCAAGGAAAGAGAACGGAATTCTAAAGCCAGCATATGGCACCCGGTTCTTATACATTTGACTAAAGCATTCTCGTTCTATCTATAAAGAAATATGTAGTGCAGCTTTGTTTCCAAATGTTTATATTGATTAATCTGAAGCAGATAGTAGAATAAGCGCTCCTAAGAGAAGCTTTGTTTCCATTACAATAAAAAAGGATAGAGAAAGACCTGTGAATGTGATCATATTTTTAATGTAGCGGTTAAATAGATTTTTTTTTTTTTTTTTTTTTTTTTTGCAGCTTAACGTCCTTTAACCTAGTTGGTCTTATCGTACGATGAATGAAATTGGTATGCTCAAATGAATTCGGGGTCCATGGAGCTTAAAGTTACTCGACATTCGTTTTCTCAGGATAAGGGAAAAACCCCAAAAAACACCTTATCCGGGTAACTCACCCTAAGCGAGATTCAAACCCACGACTTGTTGAATATGAGGCAGACACGATACCACCACACTACCCAGACGGGAGGTTAAATAGTTTGTTTGTAATATTTGATAATAGATCATAGCGGAAAAGTAAACTTATGGGTCATTTTTAATTTATCTAGCCTGTATATACAAGTACACAGTAGATAGAGAAGGTATTGTAATCCACTCAAAAATTCGATATCGAGATTTCACCAGAAATATATATTTGAGGTCCCCTGAGTCCGAAAATATTATTTTTTAGAAAAAGGTCCGTGTGTGTCTGTGGACAGCATAGCTCAAAAACGAAAATGCCGTTAAATAACAAACTTGGTACTTAAGTTTAGCATCTTTCAAGAATGCCATATGAAGATTTTCAAAAAAATCCCTATACCCCAAACTACCATGTAAATGGTAAAATTGTTTAACATTTTCATTTTCTCAAAAATGGCTCTAACGATTTTAAATATTTACCTTATATTAAAGATATTTACATCACAAAAAAACTGTATATTTTGAATTGTTTGGGAATAGACTCTGAAGACCTCTTTATTCTGGATGAGTTTTGCAGAATTTTGTGTAATGGTTAAACCGTAAGATATAGACAAAATCTTACTAAACAAAAATTGTAAATCCCATTAAGATTTATGTTATATACGTGTTTATGTAGAGTTAATCACTTCTGAGATATGTCTTGCTATTGGTTTCAATTTTAAACTACTCATACGTTTCTCAAACGGGATGAGACATTAAGCTTCATCTCTTTTGTTTTACTGTAGGCCATGCAAAGCGAACCGAACATCAGTTGTTTCACACAGGACCATTTTTTAAAAGATTTAACTGCCAATTTATGGCCATTCTACTTACAAGCAATAAGATATGTTCTGCTATGTTTACCTAGATTAATATGTCGTTGATAAAAGAATAATCTTTTGTAAGGAAAGTTGTTTTGTAACACTTTGAGAAAGTCATGTGAGTGTAACATCAGATTTTTAAAGAAGTATTATCCAAATTTGTATTAATTCTAGCACGTATGTACATTGTATAACGGAATTTTACCGCAAATATGTTTTGGGGTTCCCTGAATCCTTAAAAAAATATTTTCAAAAAAAGATCCGTGTGTGTATGTGTGTGTGTGTCTCTCTCTCTGTAGGCAGCATAGCTAAAAAAAGTCCGTTAAATACCAAACTTGATATTTAAGTTTAGTATTTCCGAAGGATGCGACACGAAGATTTTCAAGAAAATTCCCTATCTCAAACGACCCTTTGTATGGAAATATTGTATGCCATATATTAAGGATACTTACATGAGAATAAAAATGTATATCTTGAATTTCTGGATATAGCCTCCACAAAAATGTAGATCTCAAGCACGCCGCGCCGTGGTCGAATAGTTAGACCACTCGCCTCTCACCTAGACGGACGGTTCGATCCCAAGTGACCGCATGTGAGAGTTGTGGTGGACAAAGTGCCGGTCCCCATGGCCGCGCTCGCCAAGGCGTCCCGCTTTGGTGCTTCGTAGCGCTGGGGATCGTGGGTTCGAATCCCGCCTTGGGCATGGATGTTATATGTTTGTGTTTATGTGTGTGTTGTAAAAGTAAGAAAACAGCAATCCAGTAATAATACAGAAAAACAAGGTAAAAAAAAAAGGTAAATAAAAGTAGGGTATACAGTGCCGGAGTCCCGATCAGACTCCGGTACCGTATTTAAAAAAAAAAAAAAAAAAAGCGGAGCAGGGCCGGGTTTTCTCCAAGTTCTCCGGTTTCCCCCGCATCGCATTCAACCAATGCTCCATCTTCATGTCATATATCACCACTGCCACCGCCTACGGTGTCACAGGTATTAAAAGCGGGCGTTAAACAGTACCAAAAAATTGAAAGAAAGATCTCAAATACACTATGTGTGTCCTATACAGAACCAGTTCTCAGATATTGCCTGTTATTGGTTTCAATTTTAAAATACTATACTTCTTTGAAACAGGAATTCGTCAGTATTTGTTTTATTTCTTATCATGCAAACAGAAGCGAATTTCAATGGCAATCGCAAAGCGGCAGCTTTTAAGAGATGTGACGATCACTTTGGTTAGCGTATTCCCTTATTTTCCTCCTACTTATAAGGAACTAAATAATAAGACCATTCTGCTAATGTTTATCTGGATCAGCATGAGGTGGAAAGAAGAGCAAGGTTTGTAAGAAGTTTGCAGTACAGGAGTGAAAATCATATGAATGGGACACATCAGATGTTTTGCTATATTTTCAGTAGCAGATATAATTTAATTTAACAACACAAATGTGCCAATCAATACATATGTTAACTTCACCTTAATACCATAACGCTCAAGATCATTTGAATATACGAGGGCCGTTTTTTTTTCTACCTCCGATAGGCTATCAATAAAAGACAAGTTCATAGAAAACAATTATTTTATTACTAAAATGTTTGTACACTTATGGTTACTTTTCAACATAATCACTGAAAAGATTGAGACATTCATCGTACCTGTGCACGGTTTGCAATAGCCGCTTCAAAAAATATTGCCGCCGATGATTTCAAATGAGCATTGACGTTGTTTTGAAGATCTTCATTGGTTTGAAAGTGCTGCCCTTCTAGCCACTCTTCAGTTCAGGGAAAAGGTGAAAGTCGCTGGGTGCCAGGTCAGGATTGCACGGCGGATGATCGAAAATGTCCCATTGAAATTGTTCAAGGAGCCGATAGGTTGTGCCAGCAGTGTGTGGACGAGCGTTGTCATGGATCAACACAATTCCTGAAGTCAGCATTGCTCTTCGTTTGTTTTGAATGGCTCTCCGCAAACGTCGTAAAGTACGAAGATCTTCAAAATAACGACAATGTTCATTTAAAATCATTGGCGGCAACATTTTTTAAGCGGGTATTGCAAAGCTTGTGCACAGATACGCTAAATGTCTCAATCTTTTCGGTGATTATGTTGAAAAGTAACCATAAGTGTATACGACTTTTAGAAATAAAATAATAGTTTTCTTATTTATAGCCTATCGGAGGTAGAAAAAAACGACTCTCATATACATTTATTTTTAATAGAAAATACAGTTCCGGAATCTTGTCGGGAGTCCGGCGCTGTATTCCTTTTTTCCTCTTTCTTCCCCTTTTACCCCATTTTCCCAACCTTTCCTTTGTTTTTCTATTTGATTACGGTTTTTTTTTTTTTTTTTACTTCTAATACACACACATATACACATTTACAAACTCACAAATATCCTTGCCCAAGGCGGGACTCGATATCACGATCCCCTGCGCCACCATCCTTCGAAAGGAATATGAAGCCGGTTTAGGAATTAGAGGAAGAGGGCTTATATATCAAAACTAATTCGGACAAGCAATGATTAAATATTTGAATGGAAATATATTTCAAATATATGTCCCTTTATATTGGTGTGATACCTGCCATTTGGCGGTAAATGTGTGTATTAGCGTGAAATTATAGTTATTTTCCAAAACATGATGGCCCTCAAACGAGACCGCTCCCCCCAACCAATGGATAGTAACCATTAGCAAACAAAAGACGACCTTGTGCTAGGGGCGAGAGGCAACGTAGTAAAATGTTTCTTGGAGACACTGCTTGTAAGTCGAGAATCTCGCCTCAGTTAAGAGACCCGTAAGTGGAAGACTTGACAACTGTAAGGGTTGCTTTCCAACCGCAAACCACCTAAACCCAAATTTTAAATCAGGCCGACTTTGGAAGAAGAGTGGGACATGACCATCATGTTCTGAAGAATATTCTACTAATTTAAGCGCTCAAGGTTGCCAACGACAACAGTTTTCCGTTAAATCTGGATATTTCGTGGGGGGAAAATTTTCTCTGTGGGCAGAAAATTTGACATTACATGTATAAACTGTAACTTGAAGTTTTAAAATAAGTTGCAGAAACTTAAATATAGAATGCATATAATGACTAACTATATCAATGCATATTTACATTATGTTATTTTCTACACATCCCTTCTTACTAGAAGCTAGCGTTTGAATCAAATTGGCTTTATCAGTGTTCCAGAGCAAGACAATACCCTGCCTCATACACCATACAGCCTACTTGAAGTGCCACACGGAGGTAATGTGTCAAGCTACATAAATTTTCTCAGCGTACTAATACCGTCTAATGCGATACACATGTAACACGGGCTAAGATCGGTCGTGCGGGGGCGAAACAAAACAATTGCCCTCTTCAGTGTGCGGTCACAAAGTTGGCTGAGGGTTGCAGCTGTTACCAACCCTCACAATAATCACAGCTGGCAACCCTTGATGGACATGAAGGAAGGGGTGGTAGAGAAAACGGCCTCATTAATTACATCTGAAAAATGACGTGGCGAGGGACAAACTTTAAACACCCATTGTTCTTCCCAACAATACGTCACGCGCACTCCCGAGTGTCATGCTTCCTTCTGCGTGCAAAAGGTGAGATATTTTACCCAAAATGCATGCAATGTTCCAAGTAGACTAATCAGATAAGAGAATGTTAACCAATCACAGCTATGAGAAAAAAAATCTGATGTGTTCCATTCACATGACTTTCTCTACATCTTTGCAACAAATTATTGTTAAAAAGCTTATGCTTCTATTTACCCCATGCTAATCGAGAAAAATTAACAGAAAAAGTCTCATTACTGGGTTCCTTGTTGCTAGAAGCGAAATAAAGGAGTAGCATAGGTTAAAGTCATAGTGAAAAGGTGGTTGCTATGTGACTGAAGTTCCTTTGTTTGTATGGAAAGGAGTTGACAAATTCCCCTATGAGAAAAGTATGTTTTGTAGAGCTGAAACCAAAAATAAGGAATATCTCAAAAATGATCCACTCCACAAAAAAAAAATGCATATAACATAAATTGTGTGTTTTAATGTGCTCTACTTTTTTCTATGGTAGGTTTTTGTCGTTTCTTACGGTTTAGCAGTTATGCAAAATTCCGTAAATTTCTTCCATAATAAAATAGCCTTCAGAGGCTATTCCCAGAAAATTCAAAATATACATTTTATTTTTAAGGTAAATATCTTTAATATACGATATTTTAATCAAAATCGTTATAGCTATTTTTGAGAAAATAACAATTTTCGAAAAAAGTTCCATGTAAAAGGTAATTTGGGATGGGGGCATTTTTCTCAAAATCTTCGTATCGCATCCCTGGAAGATACTAAACTTTAATACCAAGTTTGGTATTTTACCGACTTTTTGTTTTTGAGTTATCGTGATCACAGATACACGGACACACGGACACACATACAAGAACCTTTTTCTGAAAATGCTTTTTTTTTTTTTTTGGATACAGGGAACCCTAAAACACATATTTTCAGTGAAATCTCGGTATCGAATTTTGGGTGGAGTGCAATACCTTGTCTATACACTATGTACATAGTACGTGTAGAGAAAGTAACAAGAGATGATGTGCATCTTTTCTACCACGTTATTATTAGATAGAGAAGATATTGCACTTCCCCCAAAAATGCTATATCGAGATTTCACCGGAAAGTTATGTTTTGTCGCTCCCTGAATCCAAAAGCCATTTTAGAAGAACCTTCGCGTGTGCCAAACAGTATAATTCAAAAAGGAAAAATATTTAAATTTATGATGAAGCACAAATATTTCTAAGAAACTCCTCTCCCCCTCAACTACTCTATTCATGAAACATGTTTTACAAATGTTTCATTCTCTCAAAAATGGCTCTGACGATTTCGATTAAGATATATATTAAATATATTTGTTGAAAAAATGAAATTTTGTCTTCGATTTTCTGTGAAACACCTCCTCATGCGGAAGGAAATCCTGTTACAAATTATCACCTCATATTGTCCATCATATTTACTACAGGAAATCATGCCATCACAAGGGATTTGAACCCGTGACTTTGAAATTCACAGACGCTACCCCTCCCTAAGTTATCCTCCTCGGTTATTTGATTTATTATTCTTATCCTTTACCTTCTCTGCCAGCTACTTATAATAGGAGAGGAAGAGCGGTTCAATAAGCACCAGTGTTTCAAAATAAATGGTGCTGCTAAGGCAAGTTGGTGTTACCATCGTGTACTGTCATTTGTTACACCTCGCCAAAACAAATTTGGTACTGCTTCATTGGTTTGTTTGGATATCGCAGGCATTTTAGTTAGTCTTTCAACGTGTCTTGAATAAAATGGAAAAGGCAGTATCGCTCAGTGATTTGCTTTTCACTTTTGAATGAGAAAACTTGTGAAGAGATAAAAACAAAATTGGTCGATGTTTATGAGGACCTTAAGGCATACATAACAAAATTATGCATTCGTTCATCGACTTTAAACTTGGTTGAATATACGTTTTTCATGAGGAATGCCCAGGAAGCCCGGTAGAGGTGATTACCGAGGAAATGACTGTAGAAGTCCACAATATAATTCTCGCTAATCATCGAACGAAAGTTTGCAAAGTCCCTGAGGCCAAAGGTGTCTCGGCGGGAACTGGTGATACATGAAATGAAGATGGGGCACTAGTGAAATGCGATGGCGGGGGAAACCGGAGAACCTGGAGAAAACCCGCCCCTGTTCCGCTTTGTCCACCACTAAATTGGAGATGAAAGGTTGTCGGCCGCGATTGTTTACAGACGACAAAATGCAGGTGCGGCTTTAAACTTTGAAGTTATGTTTGGAGCTACGTTAACAAAATCCGAAAAATGTATCAACGAGCTGTCACCATCGATGAGACCTGGATTTATGCTTTGAACACCAAGTCACAACCAAAACAATAGGTTGCTTTTGGTGAATCGGCTCCAAAGAAGACAAATTTGGCCCCATCGGCCAGAAAAGTGATGGCAATTTTTGGATAGGAGAATGTCACTTTCGTCTTCTTAAAATAAGGAAAAACGACTACACTAACATACTGCACTGTGTTACTTGGCCGATTCAATTAAGAGGTTGGAGACATGGCCCTAACTGGCCAAGAAGAAATTTCTTCTTCGCCTCGACAACTCACCGCACTTTCATCCGGAGTTTTCGCCACCCAACTACGAGGGCCATTATTTTCAAATTTTGATAGCCTATAAATAAAAGAAAAGTTCATAGAAAACAATTATTTTATTATTAAAAGTTTTGTACGCTTATGGTTACTTTTCAACATAATCATCGAAAAGATTGACACATTTATCGTACCTGTGCACAATCGTTGCAATATCCGCTTCAAAATGAGCATTGACGTTGTTTTGAAGATCTTCTTGGTTCGAAAGTGCTGCCCTCCTAGCCACGTCTTCAGTTCAAGGAAAAGGTGCCACGTCAGGGCTGTACGGCGAATGATCGAAAATGTCCCATTGAAATTGTTCAAGGAGTCGATAGGTTGTGCCAGCAGTGTGTGGACGAGCGTTGTCATGGATCAACACAATTCCTGAAGACAGCATTCCTCTTCGTTTGTTTTGAATGGCTCTCCGCAAACGTCGTAAAGTACGAAGCAATTCAAAACAACGTCAAGGTAAGGCAAGTGATGGGGAAGTGGGTACTCTGTTCTACCCAAAAATTTGATGCCATGATTTCACTGGATGTGTACAAGTGTGACGGCCTCTGTATCCAAAAAAATAATATAAAAAAGTATACATTATTGAAGCTATTTATATCTCAAATAAAATATATACTTACGTCCTATACATCATTGCTGTGGATGAAACCGTTTCTGAGATTTTTTTTTTTTTAATTGTTTCATTTATATAGCCCCCTTTAACATCTAAGGTCATATCGGGGGCTTTCCATTTGAAACAACTCGTTGTCCCGCCCCAGCCGGGAATGGAACCAGGGACCCCCGGGTGAGAAGTCAGCTCACTGATCACTCGACCATGGAGGCAGTCAGATGTTTCTTGTTATTGGTTTCAAAGTTGAAATACTTTTCGCAGACAGGAAGTGTCCGTTTTTCTTTTGTTCTACTCCTGGCCAAGCAAAGAAGTGGTTTGCAATGACAATCGCATAACGATAGCTTTTAAAACATTTGACAATCGCTTTAGCGTAGTACATTTCCTTATTCCCTTCTGCTTATAAGGAACTAAGTAATAACATTCTGCTAACATTTATCTTGATTAGCATTGTGTACAAAGAAGAATAATCCTTTGTAGGAGATTTGTATAGCATTTAGAGAAAGTCATGTGAGTGTAACACATCAGATTTTTAGAAAAAGATCCGTATGTCGGCGTGTCTGTGAATACGATAACTTAAAAACGAAAAGTCGGTAAAGTACCAAACTTGACATATCTTCCAAGGATGCCATACGAAGATTTTGAGAAAAATCCCTCCCACTCCAAACTACCCTTGTTATGGAAAAAATTTCTAAAATTTTGATTTTCTCAAAAATGGCTCTAACAATTTGATTAAAACTCTTATATTTAAGATATTTACATGACAAATGAGATGTATATCTTGAATTTTCTAGGAATAGCCTCTGAAGATCTCTTTATTCCGGATGATTTTATTGAATGTTGCATATATTATAAACCGTAAGAGATAGACAAAAACTTACTAAACAGAAAATGTAGATCTCTCCAAAACACTCAATTTATGTCCCTTACATTTTTGTTGTGAATGAACCCGTTTCTAAGATATTTCTTGTTATTGGTTTCAGTTTTAAAATATGAGGAATTGTCAACAAAGAAATGGATTTCATCCACATGGTAACCAGATTTGGTTATCATTTTTGCCAACTGTATTTAATTATTTACCTTCTATTTAGAAGAAGGCATTTCTGTTATAATCTGTGTCAAGTTAGTTCAGTCCTGATGTCAACAACAAGGCGAGCTGGCTCAACTCGCCGCGTGTTAACGGTACATGTGCACGCCTAAGTTTTGCAACACTAGTGATATATATCAGCAACCTGTGGAGAGTACTTTGAGAAATGTAACAATTCTGTGTCAGAATGTATTGCATGCAAAATAGTATTTAGAGTCGATGGTTCATTTCTGAAAAAACAATCATAAACTTTACCGCGAATAGCACTTTTTGCAAAATCATCGTATTTCTCCGAACGTTTTTTATATTTACGCGATTTTCCCGGTGTTCTTAGGCTTCCGGATGCTTGCTGCTCCATTCTAACACTATGCACACTAAATGCAGAACCGCCAAGGAGATCACCCGTTTCTTTTTCGATATTCTTTATGGCCAATTCGGCGTTTCTTTCTTTAAACACCGCGAAACAATGCGCGACCATTCGCCTCTCGACACTTTTTAAAGGCTTGCCTCGGTTGTATTACGGCTAAAGCGCCGGTCTGTTCCATGATCAAAAGCTTACTGCTTTTAAACTGCATATAGCAAGTCCCCTGGGATTGGGAGGCATGCGAGATGTACAGGAAATACAGTCTTAAATAACACAATATCAGAAGCGACCCTGCACTATAAACAATAACAGCTTAATCAGCATTCACCTCGAGCATTACCGGTTGTTTAAGAGAGCTGTCTGGTACAGGCTTGTAACTTATTGTGTATATAATACCAATGTTCTTTAGTACTATAAGTTAGCTGCATTTTATTTAACAGTAATAAGTTAATAAAGTCAATATATAATTTCGCCGGTCTTCTGTCTAATCTATATGTTTTTTATAGAATGTGTACGTCTGTTGTAAAGATTCCTTTCAGAACTCACGAACCCAGAGCCATCTGCTTGGTATGTGTCGGATATGGATAAAATGTTGGACTATTAACTTTTTTAAGAACCGAAGCATTTGCATACTTTTCTCTCCGAAACTAACTCGCACAAGGCAGTGATCTGAAATCTATTACAATACTGTACTTTTAGGAGGCTGTTACAATATGCATCCACGTAAAAGTTAACACCCATTACCTTCCCTGAACCAATCAACAGCCTAACACTCTTTGCTTCAGTATCTCTGTCTCTCTCTCGTCCCTCCCATGTGTTGACATCAGGACTGAACTAACTTGACACAGATAATAATGTTATCTTCATTAGCATAAAGTAGATAGAATAATAAGCCTACTAACGATAATTTGTTACTGAGATGTAGAAAAAGGCATGTGAATGGAACACACAACATTTTTTAGGAAAGTTTATTATATGGCTTGCGAACCACAGATTGCAACACTGTCACTTCTTGGTTAATGTTCATATTCGTTGCCTTTAAAAAGAGCAAGAGGAAAATTGTATTACTTTAAATAATTAACAACACTTTTAATGACATAATTAAATAACTGTGACCTTTGTTTATTGAACTATATAACGTTCCTTTGTCAGCAAAAGAAAAACGCGAACTGGCCAGCTACAAAAAGTTAGGGCTTCATCACACAGGTTAAAGCTTCATTTACTATAAACAACAACACACAGAGAACTGTGTTATGTTTTAATCATCTGAAACTTTGTACGTCCAATTACATTGCGGCAAATGAAATTTGTTTGTGCCAATAGTTTTACAATCAAACGCGTGCTTCACTTCCCACTGCATTTAAATTGCGTGTAATGGTCCGTAGGTTCGCTGCGCTTGTCGACAGTCTATTGTTTTCACCAGCAGCTTTGTACTTTTAGTTTTACCAAACTTCACCTATGAAGAGGCTTTTAAAATGTTGTTTACTCTTTTTTTGATTTTTGTTGAAGGTAATTCCATTAGACGATTTATAAAGATTATAAATTTAAAATTACTTTCTGTTCTTTGCGCAGTCAGCGGAACCCAAATGTAACGTCAAATAATGTAAAGGTCTAGCAACCTGAGTCAATTTACTCAACAGAAAGCTTGTGTTATATAGAAATGTCTACTACAGCCATGCAAACCGCCAATTATTTTCTATGGGTCCTCTCCATCCTTAACTACAGATACCGTGTTTGAAAGGAATCGTAGCCACTGTGGAAATGTAAAGACCACGCTAAGAGCACTCTCACGGCGGACATCATTTCATGTGAATTTTTTTTGTGCTGTTTAACGCACACAATTACTACTTGCGGCACCGCAGGCGAGGAAGTTGGAGCACCGGTGGAATGCGATGGTGGGGGAAACCGGAGAAAATCGCCCCTGCACCGCTTTGTCCACCACAAATCTAACATACGGGCGCTTAGGATCGAACCGGGGCCGCCTAGGTGAGAGGCGAGTGGTTAACCACTTGGCCACGGTGCGGCCTTCATGTGAAATTAGAACCATGACTAATAGCATTTATTTTATAGTATAGCATTTATACTTTTGCATCCCAAGCCGAACGGGAAATTTGTAATATGAACCAGCTTATATAAAATTGTCATGCAATACAAGAGATCTGTGTATTTCTTTACGCCACAATAATATGTTGTAGCAATACAAAGAGATCTGAAATTTATGATATGGACATCAAGTTGCAGTGATTTTGGTGCAAATATACGTCAAGACAAATGGAATTTTAGGAACATTATTCTTCGTTGGTCTATTGAAATGCCTCCCAAATTCAGCTGTAATTGAGTTTGTTCTAGTGAGTGTTTCAGGTACAGACCAACGCTCCATCGCAACTGAACTGAAGCATTGCACTGTCAGATCATAACCACAACTGACAACCGTGTTAAAACGTAACTCTAAGACACGACAGTCTACAAGGGACCATGGCCTACCACCCGGCCGCTGCATCCCCCATCTCAGCCTAAAGGTGTCATGAATGGGGTGCAGTGCTGGAGGGTGACACGTGATCAGCGCCCCAGGTCCCTCCCGGCAGGTTGATGCGGCATGTCAATCTGAAGCCGCTACTTCTCAATTGGCTCCCCAGATACCTCACGAAGCTGAGTGCTCCCCGCTCCAGGTCTCCCAGCGGGGAAAAGTACCCACGCCGATCAACTGTGTTACCAATCTAATAATAATAATAATAATAATAATAATCTAATCAAATCTTCAGTGAATCATGTCATATGAAACTTTATTACTTTGCACATTGCAACATTATTAAATACATATTTTACCACGCAAAAAATGTTACGATTCGTTTAAAGTCATGTTTATGCATGACGTGTCAAGAAATGTGTTTCGTTCGTCCACCACAACTGTCCTGGTAATTTTGTTCAGTATTTGGAGATCCATGAAAATTATTAGGTTTTTATTAAATCATTTCATTTCATTGATTGTACAATTTGTCTAGCATGCACAATGTAATCATAATAGTCGTATTTGAGATTACTAATATATTATTAGTAGTAGTATTAATAATAATAATCATAATAATAATACTATTGTCACACCTACTGTTATAAAGTCAGAAAAAACTCGCTTGGCTATGAGAGGATGGATTAGGGAAAATGTACTTTTCACTAGTTAGGCGTGCATATGGGAACGCAGCTCTATGCAATCTTTAAAAACAGGTAAAATAACCTACATAATCCAGTAAAGGGACATGAATGGGTTAACTAAACTACTACTTTAAATATGAACACTTCTAAATAAAAGCAAGTATATTTTTACCTTTTTTACCATCTTGGCGTGAGGCCAAACTTGGCGTCCGAGAGGAGCCAACGCTCTGTCATTACCATTATTCCATCCTAGATGCACATTACTATTTTCTATTCACTCTTAGGTTGATCCTCGCCAAAACTGATCCACGTGGTCAGTGGACCGCGGTACAACACAGTAGCAATGCGCGCAGTAATGTAATGCCATGCTAATAATCTAAATGGCAGAATAAATTTATTCTTAAATGCTATAATAGTGTATACAAATTCCTACGAGTTTAACAAACGCTGATTTATACCATTAAACAGAGCTGTAAGACCCAGCATGCAATTCGTATGAGTCACCTGGTTTCCGAATATTGTTTACACAGTAACGGTTGCTTGCAGTTCGAACATGTAACGAAAGAAGAAGCGTTGTTGATAACCTGGGATTGGAAAGCAGCAGCACAAACAGTTCAAACGACGATTCCGATCTGGAGGGAATAGAGCCGCTTCCAGAGAGCGAATAAATGTAAGTTATTGCATGCATGTTACTTATTTTTTCGCGCGTGTTTTTTAGATGTTATTATTACATATGCACGCATTTATTTTGATACGACTATCAATTTTATCACCATTATACCTAATAGATTAATTTAGTTACCATTTAAGTTGTGGGAATAAGGGCTCTGTTCGTTTTACATTACAAAATGCCACGTGGTCGAGAAAGTACGACAGTATTTCTGGCGCGAATGGCGGAAGGCTACATTGCAACGGTGCACTGGTCGCCTGGGGTTGTTTTAACGAGGATCAACTTATGGTTGAAATGACCGCGCTCGCTAAAGTGTCTCGCTTTGGCGCTTCGTGGTGCACAGGCTCGTGGGTTCGAATCCCGCCTTGGGCATGGGTGTTACTGTGTTTGTAAATGTGTCTATGTATGTATATGTAAATGGAAAACGTTAAGAATAATAAGGTCTACTAAGGAAATATAGGAAACTGGAAAAAATGGAGAAAAAAAGGAATACAGCGCCGGAGTCCTGATAAGCCTCCGGAACTGTATTTAAAAAAAAAAACTGGGTTTAAAGAGAGTGACGCTACTCTACCTGTGGTTTTTATGAATGATAAAGTTGGCAGTGTCGCCAACATATGAAACATTATATATTCCCAATATCACCACATCCTATGCACGCAGTCAGGATGTGACAATATACGTAACATAATTCGTAAAACAATATGATTTCACACTTCAAATTAATTTGTATTGCTTCCGTGCAGTTACAGGAAGCGCCACTGAGTTTAGAGCCCAGCATGCTGGTCAGCTTTTCATGTGGCATTGCTACCAATTTGTCGCCCTCCGTGGTGTAATGGCTACCATGCTGACTTCATATACCCAAGGTCGGGGTTCAAACCCGGCGGAGGACGATGGATTTTTCCGGGTGTAAAAATCCTTAGCATGGCTTCCTTCGGAAGGGAAGTAAAGCCGTTGGTAAAGAACTTCAAGTCTGATAGAGAGGCCTCTGAGCAAAATTAAGCGGTCTTTCACGCCCAATTTAGAATGGGACGCTGAGAACCATAGCAGTTAAAGTGCGTTCATAAATAACACGCCATTTACATTTTTTTTTTTTTTTTTTTTTTTTTGCTACGAATTGCTGATGCCTAGACTAAAATACTAGCACATTCACACTTACATTCATTGTTTCAACTAATGTTGGCAGCGTTAATATGAACCGACGTTTATTTTATATGAGCGCTCCCCATCCCTGCCAATGTAAACTCATGGAAACCCTGTTACGTGTAAGTTCCACGTGAGAAAGACTGTGATGTGAACATACCCTACCATAGTAGTTGAAATTCACCATTTATTTTCTGTGGGTTCGTCCCATCCCAATCAGTGGTGATCGTGTTATGTTCTAGTCCCACGCCAGAAAGTTTGTGATATGAATAAACCTCTCCCATAGTCATGGCTCTGGGGCTCGGGGAATGCGCGGCAGACGTTAATTACAACATCCCAACCTTTTCCAATTAGCGCCTTTATTGCCAGACAGCTCCACAATCCACTCAGAACAACTGGCGGTAGAAAGGTCACATGCCTCATCAACAAAAACTCAAAAGGAATATATTTCAAGACTCAACATTCCCGCTGAAAAGTGCACGATGAGCTCTTTGATATAATAGCGTACTCCAGGGTGAATTCTCGACATATTCCAGGAGTGTTCCTTTCTGTAGCTTCGAGCATTTGCTCAGCTTTATGCTTTCAGTTTTTACTTTCTCTACACGTGCATAGTGTATAGAGAATGTATTGCTCACAAAAAATCGATACCGAGATTTCACTGGAAATATATGTTTTGAGAACCCTGAATCCAAAAAAGTAGGTTTAGAAAAACGTCCGTATGCGTGGACAGCATAACCCAAAAACTAAAACACCGTGTTCTACTCCAAGCAAAAAAGCCAATTTCAATGACAATACATTTTAAAACATTTGACTATCATTTCTTTAGTTCCGTTCTACATATAAGGAACTAATATTTTTACAGAATTTAACGCCCACTTTTACTACTAAGGCAACGCAGGCGATGACACTGATAAGACATGGAATGAAGATGAAGCAACGGTGGAATGTGAAACTGGAGAACCCGGAGAAACCCCGTCCCTGCGCCGCTTTGTCCACTACAAATCTCATGTGGTCACTTGAGTTCGAACTCGGGCCGTCTAGGTGAGAAGCGAGTGGGGAAACTAAGTAATACGTATATTCTGTTAATACTTATCTCGATAAGCAGGCTGTAGAAAGAAGAAGAATATTTTGTTAGCAGTCTGTTTGTAGAACAGTTAGAGAAAGCCATGTGTGTGTGTAACACATCAGAGTTTTACTTTCTCTACATGTACTATTACATGGTGTATAGAAAAGTTATTGAATTGCAGCCAAAAATTCGATACTAAGGTTTCATTGGAAAATTTTGTTTTGAGACCCCTTAAATCCAAACAAAAAAACATTTTAGAAAAATGCTCCGTGTGTGTGTGTGTGTGTGTGTGTGTGTGTGTGTGTGTCTGTGGGCAGCATAACTCGAAAACTAAAAGGCAGTTAAATACCAAACTTGATATACAAGCTAAGTATCTACCAAGAATGCCGCATGAAAATTTTCAAGAAAATCTCCCACCAGCAACTACCCTTTACATGGAACAAATTTTGAAAATGTTGATTTTCTCAAAAATGGGTCTAACGATTTTGATTAAAATCTCTTATATTTAAGGTATTTACATGACAAATAAAACGTATACCTTGAATTTTCTGGGGATAGGCTCTGAAGACCTCTTTATTCTGGATTAATGATTTGAATTTTACATAACTAGTAAACCATAAGAGATAGGCAAAAACGTACTACACAAAATATCTCCATAAAACACGCAATTTATGTCATGTACCTTTTATCCTGCCCATAAAGCAACGGCTTTCAATCACATAGCAACCATATTGTAAAACATTTGACTGTCGGCTTAACCTAGTGTATTCCCTTCTACTTATAAGAAAGTATTTATGCTAATGTTTATTCCGATTAGATTGAAGTAGATAGAAGACTAAGCTTATTAACAATAATTTGTTACAGAGATGTAGAGAAACTCATGTGAATGGAACACATCAGATATTTTTACCTTCTCTACACGGACTATGTAAATAGTTGATAGAGAAGGTATTGTAATGCACCCAAAAATTTGATACCGAGATTTCACCGGAAATACGTTTTAGGATCCTCTTTATAAAAAAAAAAAGAATTTTCGGAAAAAGGTCCGTGTGTGGTGTGTCTGTGAACACGATAACTTAAAAACGAAAAGTCAGTAAAATACCAAACTTGGTATTTAAGTTTAGTATCTTCCAGAGATGCGACACGAAGATTTTGAGAAAAATCCCCCTCCCTACACAACTACTCTTTACATGGAACTTCTTTTGAAATTTTTGATTTTCTCAAAAATGGCTCTAACGATTTTGATTAAAATAGCGTATATTAAAGTTATTTACACGGCAAACAAAATGTATATCTTGAATTTTCTGGGGATAGTCTCTGAAGACTATCTTATTCGGGATGAATTTTACGGAATTTTGAATAACTGCTAAACCGTAAGAGATGGACAAAAACTTACTACACGAAAAATGTAGAGCACGTTAACACACACAATTTATGTTATATACATTTCTTTTTTTCTTTGTGGAGTTCGTCGTTTTTCAGATATTCCTTGTTTTTGGTTTCTGCTTTGAAAGCTTATACTTTTGTCATACAGGAATTTGTCAACTGCTGTCCATACAAACAAAGAAACTTCAGTCACATAGCAAACAGCTTTTGACTATCACTTTAACCTATTATACTCCCTTATTTCGCTTCTACTTACAAGGAAGCATGTAATAAGACTATTTCTGCTAATTATTTCTCAATTAGCATGAAGTAAATAGAAGTATAAGCTATTTAAAAATAATTTGTTGCAGATATGTAGAGAAAGTCATGTGGTACACATCAGATATTTTTTAATTATCAAGCAGTAAATGGACATAATATTTTGCACAGTATTCAGAAGATAATTTGCGAGTTAGCCTGACCCCATATCTCATTGCAGTGGAACAGTGTGCCAGATCAGAGCGTGGTCTGCGATATATTTTGCTGGTTTACCTCTGCTAATTTCGGTCACGTGAGAGCAAGTAAATCCCTGGTAGGAAGCTGCGAGCTCGGATTATGTGACGTAGGCTTAACATCGAAATGAAAATCTCGAAATTTGTTCTCTCTCCGTTTCTGGTGTATTACACAGAATTCACGTTGTTCATATGTTCTCTGTGTTGGACGCTAGTCCAAAAAACACCTGATGCGCTACATTCATATGACTTTCTCTATTCACCACAGTTCGTGTTTGTGTAAAAACTACTCTTACAAATCCTCTTTTTATCAACTTCATGTTAATTGAGATAAATGTTTGCAGAAATACTTCTATTCAAGTTAAGTATTGATGTTTTAGAACTGCAACTAGCATAAGTAGTTGTTAATTAAAATCAATAGTATTAAATTAATTTTAGAGCAAATAAGAATTAGCGAACAATGGGAGGACATTTGGATCGCATAAAAAATCTGAAGTGGTCCATTCACATGACTTGCTCTACCTCTGTAACAAATGATTGTTAAAAAGCTTATTCTTCTATCCACTTCATGATAATCGAGATAAACATTAGCAGAAATGGTCTTATTACTTGCTTTCTTGTTAAGTAGAAGGGATATAATGGAATACACTAGGCTAAAGCGATAATCAAATATTTCTAAGGCTGGTTGCTATTTGATTGAAATTCCTTTTTTACTTTCTCTATACGAACTATGTACATAGCGTATAGAGAAGGTATTGCACTCCACCCAAAATTTCGATACCGAGATTTCACCGGAAATGTATGCTTTAAGGTCCCCAATATCCAAAAAAAAAAAAAAAAGCATTTTCACAAAAAGGTCCGTGTGTGTGTGTGTGTCCGTGTGTCCGTGTGTCCGTGTGTCAGTGTGTCCGTGTGTCCGTATGACTGTGAACACGATAATTCAAAAACGAAAAATCGGTAAAATACCAAACTTGGAATTTAAGTTTAGCATCTTCCAGGGATGCGACAAAAAGATTTTGAGAAGAATCCCCCCACCCCACACTACCCTTTATATGAAACTTTTTTCGAAAATTTTGATTTTCTTAAAAATTGCTCTAACGATTTTGTATAAAATATCATATATTAAAGATATTTATCTAAAAAATAAAATGTATATCTTGCATTTTCTGGGAAAAGCCTCTGAATACCTGTTTACTCTGGATGAATTTTCTTTATTTGGCATAACTAGTAAACCGTAAGAGATAGATAAAAACTTACTGTACAAAAAAATAGGTCTTGTTAAAATACACAAGTTATGTCATAAACATTTTTCTCGTGGAGCTTACCATTTTAGAGGTATTCATTGTTATTAGTTTCAGTTGTGAAGTACTTGTACATTTCTCAGACGGGAGTGTCCGTTTTTCTTTTGTTCTACTCCTGGACAAGAGAAGAAGCGATTTGTAATGACAATCGCATAATGACAGCTTTTAAAACATTTGACTATTGGTTTAGCCTAGTGTATTCCCTTATTTTCTTCCTACTTATACGGAACTAAATAATAAGAACATTGTGCTAATGAGTACCACGATTAGCAAGGTGCAGAAAGAAGAAGAATCTTATGTATGAAGTTTGTAAAACAGCTAGAGAAAGTCATGTGAGTGTAACACATCAGATTTTTTCTCTATCTATTACGGCTTACCAGTTATGCAAAATTCATTCAGAATAAGGTGGTCTTCATAGGCTATTCCCAGAAAGTTGAAGATATACATTTTATTTGTCATTTAAATATCTTTAATATACGATATTTTAATCAAACCCGTTAGAGACATTTTTGACAAAATCAAAATTTTTAAAAGTTTGTCCATATAAAGTGTAATCTGGAGTTGAGGGGTTTCCCACAAAAGCTTCGTGTCGCATCCTTGGGAACTTAAATATCAAGTTTGGTATTTAACGGCCTTTCGTTATAGTCATGCTGTCCACAGACACAAAGACATACACATGCGGACCTTTATCTAAAAATTCTTCTTTTGAATTTATGGGATTCTAAAAAGTGCAATTCCAGTGAAATCTCAGTATCGATATTTTGGGTAGAGCGTAATAAATTCTCTGCCTACGTACCTTGTACTATGTAGAGAAATTCAAAATTGCTTTTTATGCGAATAGTTGTTGGAAACTTTAGTTACCTTTGCTTCGGGCTCTAAAGCTAGGTACTAAATTGATGCATCTGTTAACTTTAGAAAATCCAGATATGCAACATTTATTATATTAAATGTACATATAAAATGTATTAGTTACAATGCACAATTATACTAATATGTTTGCCGTGTATCAAAATTACCTTGTATGGTTATTTAAATACTAATTTATACTGTATAAATTCAGTATTCTAATAGAAATGAGCCACAAGATGCAATGTTTTTAGATATATTCACACAAAAAATGTAAATTTCACATTAAATGAGCTCACAAATAGATCTGTTTTATTACATTTCGTTTATTTTAACGCCCACTATTGTAGAAAAGCTAACTTTACACACTCTCCAAAACTCTTGATTTTTCAGAATGTAATCATTTATTTCCGAAAATTGGACCATTATTTCGAAAAAGTATATGCAATTTCTTTTAATGTGCCTGAATCATATGTGCAAAAATTATTGCATCGTGTAGAGCATTTTAACTATGGAAAAATGTTGGTAAAAATGTTTCGAGGAAAGCCTCTTGATAAGCATGCGCGTGCCCATATATAGATTCATTTAACTGGTAGTTTAAATGCTCCAAGTGAAAAAAACTGATGTAAAATAAGAACTGAAGCTTTCCAGGCGACGCATTAATTCAAAATCTTCTCGGGCTTCTAACCAGGTAAAACTTGGATTGATACCAACGTTTCGAAGAAGTGCATCTTCCTCGTCTTCAGGGTGAACTGATCAGTTCAAGTTTTTACCTGGTTAGAAGCCCGAGAAGATTTTGAATTAAAATCTGATGTGTTCCATTCACATGACTTTCTCTCCATCACTACAATAAATTATTGTTAAAAACCTTATTCTTCTATGTACTTAATACTAATCGAAAAAATGTGTTATTATTTGCTTCCTTGTTAATACAAGGTAAATAAGGGAGTACCATAGGTTAAATCGATAGTCAAATATTTCAAAAGCAGGTTGCTATGTGACTGAGGTGCCTTTGTTTGTATGGACAGGAGCTGACAAATTCCTGTATGAGAAAAGTATAAGTTTTTTAAAGCTGAAACCAATAACAACGAATATCTCAGAAACGATCAACTCCACGAAAAAAAAATGTATATGACATAAATTGTGTGTTTTAACGTGCTCTACATTTTCTGTGTGGTACATTTTTGTCCATCTCTTAAGGCTTAGCAGTTATGCAAAATTCCGTATAATTCATCCAAAGTAAAGTAATCTTCAGAGGCTATTCCCAGAAAATTCAAGATATACATTTTATTTTTCAGGTAAATATCTTTAATATAAGATGTTTTAGTCAAAATTGTTAGAGCCATTTTAGATAAAATCAAAATTTTCGAATAAGGTTCCATGTAAAGCGTAGTTGGCGGTGGGAGATTTTCTTGAAAATCTTCCTGTCGCATCCTTGGAAGATACCAAACTTAAACACCAAGTTTGGTACTTAATGGTCTTTTCGTTTTTTAGCTATGCTGCCCACAGACACACACACACACATACACATACACACAGCTACACACACAGAAAGATAGACACACACACGGTCATTTTTCTAAAAATGCTTTTTTCATTCAGGAGATCTCAAAACACGCATTTTCATTGAAATCTCAGTATTACATTTTTGGGTGGAATACAATACCTTCTTCATACACTATATATAGTACGTATAGAGAAAGTAAAAATGTAACCTAACTTTCCAAACACAACTTTGTAGTACTTCGAAACTCTCACATGAAAGCAATATGAGCGGGATGCCAATGCTGCCAATAGCTTCAGTAAAATAAATATAAAAAATATATCTTCTCTAACACTAATATTTACAAAGTTATTGATGTTTTACCAAGTGAGTGAACCAAAATGTTCTTAAAAGCTACTACGTAGAATTATTTTCAACAGTATTTTTAAACTATTTATAATTAGCGTACCTCTGTGAAAGTTATACCGAGATAAGCGGTAGACTTGAAATATGCATATGTAATTAAAACATGAATTTGGAAAAAAATTACGAAAATCCCATTTCGACTCCCCTTAAGTGATGGGCTTCATATTGCGGCCAACTATTAATATCAATTAAATTAAATGTTTACTTTCTCTACACGTACTATGTACATAGTGTATAGAGAAGGTATTGTATTGCACCCAAAAATTTGATACCGAGATTTCATCGGAAATATATGTTTTGAGACCTCCTGAATCCAAAAAAAGCAATTTTAGAAAAATGCCCATGTGTGTTTCTGTGTGTGTAGGTACCTGCGTGTGTGTGTTTGTGTGTGTGTGCATGTGTGTGTGTGTGTGTGTGTGTGTGTGTGTGTGTGTGTGTGTGTGTGGGCATCACAGCTCAAAACTGAAAAGACCGTTAAAAACCAAACTTTGTATTTAAGTTTGGTTACTTCCACGGATGCGACACGAAGATTTTCAAGAAAATCCCCCCACCCCCAACTACCCTTTACATAGAACTTTTTTTGAAATTTTGATTTTCTTAAAAATGGCTCTAAGATTTTGATTAAAATGCCGTATATTTAAGATATTTACTTAACAAATAAAATGTATATCTTGAATTTTCTGGGAATAGCCTCTGAAGACTACTTTATTCTGGATGAATTTTACGGATTTGTGCATAACTGCTTAAGAGATGGACAAAAACTTACCACATAGAAAATGTAGAGTATATTAAAACGCACAATTTATGTTGTATACATTTTTTTCGTGGAGTTGATCGTTTTTAAGATATTCCTTGTTTTTAGTTTCAGCTTTGAAAAACATACTTTTCTCATACAGGAATTTGTCAACTCCTGTTCATACAAACAAAAGAACTTCAGTCACATAGCAACCAGCTTTTGACTATCACTTTAACCTATGGTACTGCCTTATTTCGGTTCTACTCACATGGAAGCAAGTAATAAGACTATTTCCGCTAATGTTTTCTCAATTAGCATGAAATAAATAGAGGCCTAAGCTTTTTAACAATAACTGTTGCAGAGATGTAGAGAAAGTCAGATTTTTTTGTTCTGTTTCTGTTCCTAGTCTCAGGGAGTTAACTATAAAAGGCAACATCTGTCATAGGAGGATTGTTTTGTTAGGTTGACCTAGGACAGGAAAGTGTATTCTAATTGAATAACCTGTTGACTTAGACTGGGAGGTGCGTGAAATTGATTCTCCTGTCGGTCCAGCCACGGTCGTCAACTTTTCATAATCTCATTACCGAATATCTGACATGATTCTAATCTCATATTTGCTTCATAGCCTTTGTTGATTTATACAGCATCTATTTTCTGTCACAGAATCCAGGAAAACTGTGTGGTTTTTTTATCACACAAGAATTACACACTGCTTTTAATTCCCATGCCATTTTTAATTTCTCTATAGGTACTGTGTAAATATTGTATAAAGAAGCTACTTATTGTTTTGCACCCAAAAAGTCTATATCGAGATTTCACCGGAAATAACACTTTTGGGACCCCCTGAATCCAAAAAGGAACACATTTTTTAGAAAAAGGTACGTGTGTGTTTGTGTGCTTGTTTTTTAATATTTTGCTTATTATATTATATTTTAATTCATTTACACCTTAAATTTACTTTTTAAAATTCTAGGTCCTAGTTTACTGATTTTAATTTGGTTTTAGTTTTTAAATAGCTTCCTAACATTTTGTAATCGGCTTACCCTCCGCGTAATTGTAGGGCTGACACCCCCCTAGGACTTACAAGTCAATGTCCATGGATCAGAAGCCTGTCGGGGAGCCTACGGCACGAAACCAAGGAATGGAGAACCTTCTAAGAAGGGTCTGCCCGTAGCCATGAGGTGATAATGGAGAAATTGGTGGAATGAGTGGCGGGGGAAACCTGAGGACCTGGAGAAAAAAACCCTAGACGCCGCTTTGTCCACCACAAATACAACATGCAGGCACTTGGGATAGAACCCAGCTGCCTAGGTGGGAGGTGAGCGGTCTAACCACTCGGCCATGCCCGTACCATTTATCAACAGTAAAAAGAGGAAATATTTTATTTTTCTCAAATGTCAATATCCATATTTTACCCAAAATACATGTTTTGAGGCCCTCTGATGCTAAAGGTAGATATTTGTGTATCTAGTCTGCCAAAGCCTTTGCGTACGTGGTGCATACAATAGATTTGTACTTTCACTAGACCGACTATGTACCTATATATTGCGTGCGTGCGTGTGCACCTTACGAAGGGGTATTCTACACTGCAGCCGTGGGCTTATTGTACGGCAGACCCCTGGAGAAAGGACGATATGAGTAATTTCAGAGGGAGGCCGGACAGGGAGTTAGCCGTTGTGGAGGGTCCGTAGCAGTTCACAAGCAGTTCGTCTCAACGCGGGGAGCACCAAGAGCCCATGGCTCAGTCCAGGATAGACTATCTGCGCCCGCAGACAACCACTAGTGCCATCCCGCCGCCGAGAGCTGTATTTCCAGAGCGCAGTCACCTCCACGAAATGGTGCCTCTGCCGCAGTCTCCATCAACACTTACAGCCCCGAAAGAGATCGGTTGGGATGAAATGAAGGAACAGGAAATTCGGGGAAATGAAGAACCCTCTTCAGCATTCCTCCTAGTGACCCGAAAGCCCCAAGAGTCAGAGAGGTTGACCGCTGGATCCGAACCTACGACCTTCTGAATGCAGTCCTATTCGGAAATGTCTAAACCACCTGGCTGGGTTACCAACACAGCAAACAGAGAAGGTATGGTACCCTACCCGAATATCCAAAGTCAGGATTTCATCAGAAATACATGTTTTGAGGTTTCCTGAGTTCAAAAAATTTACTTACTCTATCAGGTAGGTACAATGTACATAATAGGTAGATAAGGTATTGTATTCCACCTAAAATTCGTTTCCGAGAGTTCACCGGAAATACGTGTTTTGAGGAACCACGAATCCAAAAGATCATTCTTAGAAAAAGATCAGTGTGTGTCTGTGTGTATGTATATGTGTCTGGGAACAACATTAACTCAAGTGCTAAAATTGCAATATCAAACTTAATAGTTAAGTTCGGTATCTTCCAAGGATGCGACACGAAGATTTTCAAGAAAATCCGCCACTCCAAGCTACCCTTCAGATGGAAAAATTTCGAAAAATATTATTTTCTCAAGAATGACTCTAAAATCGGTGTATCAAATATATTTACATGACAAATGCACAAACCAGTGAAGGGACCTCAAAACCAGAATTTAGTATCAATTAACTCCATACGAGTAGATGTACTAATATAGCAAAACATGGAACATGATCTTTCAACGTACCAAAAGAAATATTCTAAAATATCATAGTTAAATTTCAAAAGATGTGTAAACAGTGATCTGATAGACGGAAACTAAAACCAAAAGAAGATCGGAACAGTTTAAAACAAGTGAAGCCTGAACGACGCAGCAGGGCAGGTTGTCTGTCTTTTCCATTGACGGGGTACAAATCGTGTTACATTTGAAATTCTGATTGTGGGATGGAAAAGAATGACGTTGGCTGAAAAAAAGTGGGGGAAAGGGTGGAGTATTTCTGGTGAATCAAAAAGTATGAACCTTTTTATGTCTTTCCTGTCTTCTGTTATTCGGACCATTTAAAGTCGATAGTGACTTTGCTACTTTTTTGGTATTCTTCCAGATACTGACAAAGATTGTTTTCGTTTTGTGTGAAAAAGTCGCAAAATAATTTCAATAAAATATAAATTTTAAAATTACTACAAAGATCTTGTAATAAATGTAGATAAACCGCTAAATCATGTGCTATGGTTAGAGGGGGGTACAAAATTTTCGAAATGTCTTTTTTTTTTCTGATTCATTTTTACTTTCTCCATACGCACTATGTACATAGTGTATAGAGAAAGTATTGTACTCCACCAAAAATTCTATACCGAGATTTCACCGGAAATATATGTTTTAGGGTCCCCAATATCCAAAAAAAGCATTTTCACAAAAAGGTCCGTGTGTCCGTGTGCCTGTGAACACGATAACTCAAAAACGAAAAGTCGGTAAAATACCAAACTTGGTATTTAAGTTAAGTATCTTCCAGGAATGCGACACGAAGATTTTGAGAAAAATCCCCCAACCCCCAACTACCCTTTACATGGAACTTTTTTCGAAAATTTTGATTTTCTCAAAAATGGCTCTAACGATTTTGATTAAAATTTCGGATATTAAACATATTTACCTAACAAATGAAATGTATATCTTGAATTTTCTGGGAATAGCCTCTGAAGTGTAGTTTATTCTGAATGAATTTTACTAAATTTTGAATAACTGCTAAACCGTAAGAGATGGGCAAAAACTTACTGCACAAAAAAATGTAGAGCACATTAAAACACACAATTTATATTACATACATTTTTTTCGTGGAGTTCGTCGTTTTTGTGACATTCCTTATTTTTGGTTTCTGCTATGAAAAACATACTTTTCTCATACTGGAACCTGTCAACTCCTATCCATATAAACAAAGGAACTTCATTGACATAGCAACCAGCTTTTGACTATCACTTTAACCTACGGTTGTCCCTTATTTCGCTCCTACTTACAAGGATGCGAGTAATAAGACTATGTCTGCTATTTTTTTTCTGATTAGCATAAAGTAAATAGAAGTATAAGCTTTTTAAGAATTATTTGTTGCAGGGATATTGAGAAAGTCATGTGAATGGTACACATCAGGTTTTTAAGCTTCAACTCTGGCTTCAGCTTTTAATAGTTATCTTTCCTTGTGTTTTATCTGTCACTTTGGCTGCTATTTTAATCTTCAATTTATTTTAATGGCGTTTTATTTATTCCTGTTTTTTTTTTCACAGGATTTTATCAGTTTTATTTTCATGGAGTTTTTATCTCTGGTTTTAGCCAAGAGCGCTAATGACCTTAGCAGTTGAGCGCCCTTAAACACCAATCAACGTCAGTCATCATCATGACTCTCCTCTAGACTCTGCAACTTTGCCCTGCCCGGCTACAGGTGGTGTGATGCAGGTAAACACAGCAGAGCTATAGCTCAGATCCGATCAAAACACATCAGACCCTGAAATGTGTGCCTCATTTATGACAATGCTGTTGGTAACCGGACAAAATGAGATCGAAAATTTCCCAGAATGTGTAAATAACAAAGAAACCAGAAACAAGTTACTATAAGGCAATTTACACATTCCCTTAAAAATAATTCCCTTCCGCAGTGACACACTTCTACCACCACACTGGAAGCACTCCTGGAAGTCATTTGTAGTGCCCTTGATGCATGTACAGTAATTTTTTTCAGCGTTCGAAAATCTTGACTGAAACGTTTATACCAATCATTATACCTTTCTTCATTGCTGCTTCTCCATTAGCTTCTGCCATAATTCTCAATGTCTCTGAGGAAGATTTGTTTAATAAAACGTAAAACTTTATGTTCGAAAGTTGCCGACATTATGAAATGCAATAAATGAACAGATATGAACAAAAAAAACTAGTTGCTCAGCAAAGACAACAATTACTGTTAGTATGAAAATTGAAATGAAATGTCGTCATAGACGTTACCAACACCCAAAAATAAAATATCCTTTACTTTCGTATACATTAAAGTGTGTGCATGTAAATATTGTGTATTTTTGAGAATAATGAAACTAACTGAAACAATTCTAATAATATCTATGTGCACTCTTCTCTACTACGTATAAACATAAAGATTTAACCGGAAGTACTGTTTTGAGACCCTTGGATAAAAGGAATTTCAACAAAATCTTTGTATGGTTGTATCTGTGTGTATGTGACAGCATAAATCAAAAATGAAAAGTCTTTAAATATCAAACTTCATCTTCAAATTCAGAATATTCAGCATATTAGTCAGACAAGAGAATTTTAAAGAAAATACTCAAACGAAACTATATTTTATATGTAACTCTTCTTTTGAAAAAATGAACATCTTGAACCGAAATATTCGTTAAAAGTAGCGTTCGTTAAAACTATAAAACTATTTAATTCTACTAAGTTTTTTTTTTTAAATATTTATGTAACCCTCTCCCCATTTGACCAATCCGGAAATAAATTGGATGTTTGTACTTTAGACACGAGTCAGAAACCACCCCTATACTTATTTTGCACCCCTTACTTAGAGAATTAGTGTACATATGAAGTTTGCCTCACAGTCGTACGCTGTTTTGTTTGTATATTTCTCGCAGAGCAAGTGCATTACTGAACGCACCCTCTCTCCCAGTTGCCATAGTAACCACTCCGTGGGAAGCTTACCTGGGCCATGCTAATGATCTGTGGCTGTCGATGCTCAACTTTTGCCTTCATGTAACGTAGCGCCACTCCAAAGCTTAATAGCTTCATTCCAAAATATGCCACAGGTGGCAGTGGGACTCTCATATTTTAGTTTCTCTACCACTATGATATATAGAGGGCAGCCTGTGTTACAGCTAAGAATTAGATATCGAAATTTGATGTAGGTTTTGAGGTTTCCTGGATCCTGGTAAAACAAGTTTAAAAAAATTCTGTGCGTACGCATATGTGTCATTCCATCTGTGAACAGAGTTTTCAGAAAATCCTCCCCTTGATCCCAAACAAATCTCCACATTTAAAATATTCCGTGATTTATTTACTTTCTCTATTACGTACACTAAGTAGTAGAAAAATTATATTACACAAGAAATATATATGTATTGATAGGTCCGAATCCACCAAAAAGAAATGTTTAGCATATATGTAAATATACATAGTAGATAGAGAAGGTGTTGTATTCGACCCAAAAATGCGATACAGAGATATCACAGGAAATATTCGTTTATAGATCCCCTGAATCTAAAAATAGATCATTTTTAGAGAACGGTCCACATGTGTGTGTCTATGTGACTAAATGCATAACTCAAAAACGAAAAGTCAGTTAAAAATAAGATTTTATATGTAAGTTCAAGTGCGTAAGAAACTCTCACCACCCCAAACTGCCCTTTAGACGGTAAATATTCGAAAACTTTTATTTTCCCAAGAAAAGGTTCTAACGATTTTGATTTAAATTCCGTATATTAGATACTTATAAGCCAAATAAAATGTATACCTTGAAATTCATGGGAATAGCCTCTAAAACACTGTTCATACTGAACAACTTTTGCATAATTGGTAAATCGTAAGGGATAGATAAAAGTTTACTGCACAAACAATATGTGAAAAAACAATTAATACTAGTTGACCTGATTGTTGATTAAACTATGAAGCCCGGGGCATATATACTTACGACATTGAGGTACTAATTTGAAAATAATTTTAGGGCTCCTTGTGGTTTACCAGGGTAAATGAGAGTCAGTTGGAGAATTCAATGCGGCGTCGGCAGGTTACCATTTTAGCTCAATGGTAGCGCAACCAATAGAAACCGGAAGACCCGTGGTTCAAATCCCGAGTATGGCATTGTATTTTTCAGTATTTAACTTGAAATATTAATTAATTTTATATCTAAGAATTTATTTACTTTGGGCTTTTAAATATTCAAATAAAATCATTAAAAGATAATAGTTTTTTCATGGAAAACAAAGTATGTTATAAGTTAGTATTAAAAAAAAGAAAGTCTGATGTGTTCCATTCACATTACTTTCTCTAGCTGTTCCATACACAAACTATTCCTACAAAAGATTATCATTTTATCTACATTATCGATAAACATTAGCAGAATTGGTCATATTACATGCCTTGTACATAGAAGAGAAATAAGGGAATACATTAGGCTAAAGCGATGGTCAAATCTTTTAAAAGCTAGTCTCTATATGAAACAATTGAGATTCGGTTAGCTTAGCATGGTCCCGTTTGAGAAAAGTTAAGGCACTTTAAAATTAAAACTATTAACAAGGAATATCTAGAAAATGGTCAAATCTACAAGGAAAACATATATATAATATAAATGATGTATTTTAACGAGATCTACGTTTTTCTGACGTAAATTTCTGTTTATCTTCCAGTTAACCGTTAACCTAAATTCTGCAAAACTCATCCAGAATAAAGAGGTCTTCAGGGGCTGCTCCCAGAAAATTCAAAATATGAGTTAGATCCATTTTTGAGGAAATCAACATTTTCAAATATTTTTCCATGTAAAAAGTAGTCTGTGGTGGAGGAATTTTCTTGAGAGTCTTTGTGTCACATCCTTGGAAGAAGGTAAACATAAATACCAAGTTTGCTATTTAACGGTGTTTTCGTTTTTTGAGTATGCTGTCCCCACACACATGCACGGACCTTTTTTTCTAAAAATCTGATGTGTTCCATTCACACAACTTTCTCTATATCACTGCAAAAAATTATTCTATTTACTTCATCTAATGGAGCAAAAATTAGCAGAAATAGTCTTATTACTTGCTTCCTTGTTAGTAGAAGCGAAATAAGGGGGTACCATAGGTTAAAGTGATAGTCAAAAGCTGGTTGCGCTGCGACTGAAGTTCCTTTGTTTGTATGGTCACGAGTTCACAAAGTCCTGTATGAGAAAAGTATAAGTCTTTATAGCTGAAAAAAAATAAGGAATATCTCAAAAACAATCAACTCCACAAAAAAATGTGTATAACATAAATTGTGTGCTTTATGGTGCTCTCCATTTGTTGTGTGGTAAGTTTTTGTCTATCTCTTACGGTTTAGCACTTATGCAAAATTCCGTAAAATTCACCAAGAATAAAGGAGTCTTTAGAGGCTATTCCCAGGAAATTCAAACTATACATTTTATTTGTCATGTAAATATCTTTAATATACGATATTTTAATCAAAATCGTTAGAGCCATTTTTTAGAAAATCAAAAGTTTCGAAAAAAGTTCCATGTAAAGGGTAGTTTGGGGTGGGGGGATTTTTCTCAAAATATTCGCGTCGCATCTCTGAAAGGTACTAAACTTAAATACCAAGTTTGGTATTTTACCGACTTTTCGCACGGACACACAGACACACTGACACACGGATACACACACGGACCTTTTTCTGAAAATACTTTTTTTGGATACAGGGGACCCTAAAACATATATTTCCGGTGAAATCTCGGTATCGAATTTTGTGGTGGAGTGCAATACCTTCACTATACACTATATACATAGCACGTATAGAGAAAGTAAAAATGCTTTTTTTTTTTTTTTGGACTCGGAGGGTCTGAGAACATATATTTTTGATGGAACACAATACCTTCTCTAACTACCACGTACATTATATGTATATGTGTGCTAGAGAAAGTAATGAATTATTAAACAAACGGTTCTTTATAAACTTCTCAAATACTTTCAAAGAACATGTAGGAATTTTTTGGCACCATTCCCTTAAACGCCAATTATGCTCCATTTTGAACATCATAAAACCTGTTTTAATGCTAGGATTGTTTAAAATATCTTTGTGTACATTTTTCTGGTATATTTTATTTTGGATTGCCTTAAAGAACGTTTATACGCGTATTTAATTGTTTTATTACACCGTTTTTTTCTCGTTGATAGAACCGCATTCCAATGCGAGGTGCATTCGTTGTTTGAACAAGAGGAGATTTGTGATAATTCTCCAAAACTGATGTTGATAGAGACAGAAAAGGAACCTAAAAGCATGTCAAGACTTGAGTTATCAAAGGATTAGCAGAAAAAAACCAGGTAACATTGCCGAAATTCCAACAATCGATGTTTTATTCAATTACATTGAGATAGATCGATCTTTGGTTGCTTAACTTGACAAATTGTCGATCGGTAATAACTCTAAAATCGACAGAAACAAAAGACGCCGAACCGGTCTACGAGAAATGATTATTATCGTATCTGTATTTACATCGTCGTCTGTCGGCACGTGGCAAAATCCAAACTCTGGAATTTGGTCGTGTCTTTTGTCCAAAACTGGTTTGTTTTCACAGAAAAAGTTAGCTTAATACCTGCAATAAATATGCGGTGCACAATTTATTGAGCTGCAGACTGTAATAACTGTTGCATAAGGGTCCATTACGAATAAAGAATATGAAGAAACTGAACTTTATTGAATACAGGGTTTGTTGCTATGTTTACAAATCCTAAAGGAAAAAATCTGATGCGCTGCATTCACATGACTTTCTCTACCTTCCCTGCAAACAAACTATTCTTACCAAAGATTGTTCTTCTGTCTGCAGCATGCTAAACAAGATAAACATTAACGCAATTGACCTTACTAGTTAGAAAGAAAATAAGGGAATATTCCAGGCTAAAGCGATAGTCAAATCTTTTAAAAGCGATCGATATGTGAACAACTGAATTTCGGTTCGCTTTGCATTTCCAGAGTAACAAAAGATAGATGAAACGAAAAATGACCCCATTTGAGAAGATCCGCAGTTAAAAGTAAAACCAATAACAAAAAATATCCCGGAAGCGATCAACTCTCCAACAATATAACATAAATTGTGTGTTTTAACGAGATTTACATTTTTGTGTAGTAAGTCTTATGGTTCACCACTTAAGCAAAATTCAGCAAAATTACCCAGAGAGAACAGGACTTGAGAAACTATCCCCAGAAAATCCAAGATATACATTTTATTTATGATGTAAATAGCTTTAATATACGGTATTTTAATCAAAATCGTTAGAGCTATTTTTGTGAAAAACAACATTTTCAATGGTGTTTGCATGCAAAGGGTAGTTTGGGGTGGGGGGATTTTATTCAAAATCTTATTATCGCATCCTTGGAAGGCATCAACTTAAATATAAAGTATGTTATTTAGCGATGTTTTAGTTTTTGAGCTATGCTGTCCACACACACATGCGCACACACACACATGCGCGCACATACACACACACACACACACACACTCTCTCTCTCTCTCTCTCTCTCTCTCTCTCTAACACACATTTTTCTAAAAATGACTTTTTGGACTCAGGTGTGCCAAAATATATATTTCCGGCGAAATCTCGGTATCGTATCTCCGTATACTATATACATAGTACGTGTAGAGAAAGTAATAAAAAGCACAGCACACATGCGTTGCAGTGCATCGACATATAAGATCCTCAGATGACTTTGGAAACCTAGCAATAATTTCATATTACAGACAAAAAATATTGTGGAACTTATAATTAATATTTGTTAGTTCCTTCACTGGTTAGTGATTAATATACCTAGGTTACACCAATTAAACTACCACTAAAACCTGGTATTAATTCTTCACTTTTACTCGTCGTAATATCCTAATATAAAGCTTTAAAACTGTCTCGTCTAATTTTTACTTTCTCTATACGCACTATGTACATAGTGTATAGAGAAGGTATTGCACTCCACCCAAAAATTCGATACCGAGATTTCACAGGAAATATATGTTTACCCTAAAACCCCAATATCCAAAAAAAGCATTTTCACAAAAAGGTCCGTGTGTGTGTGTGTGTGTGTGTGTGTGTGTGTGTGTGTGTGTGTGTGTGTGTGTGTCTGTGAACACGATAACTCAAAAAATAAAAGTCGGTAAAATACCAAACTTGGTATTTAAGTTTAGTATCTTCCAGGGATGCGACACGAAGATTTTGAGAAAAATCCCTCCACCCCAAACTACCCTTTACATGGAACTTTTTTCGAAAATTTTGATTTTCTCAAAAATCGCTCTAACGGCTTTGATTAAAATGTCATATACAGGGTTACTACAAAAGAAATAGACAACCTCAACTGCCTGTAAAACAAAAACTATTAGAGATAGCAACCTAATTATTTTGGAGGTATGTTGAGAAACTCTCAAAGTTTCGTTTGTTACTATTGGTAACGCTGTAGTGTTTTGTTTGTTGTTGCAGAAGCTGAAACGGCGGAAAATCCTGTGGAAAAGGCATATTGCGTGTTGGAATTTGCTAGAACGCAATTAGCAACTGTTGTCCAACGTCATTTTAGAACACGTTACCACGAAACGCCACCGACTAGACAGTCAATCTACAACTGGTATAGAAAATTCGAGACAACGGGATGTTTGTGCAAAGGGAGGAGCTCGGGAAGACCAAGAGTTTCGGAAGAAAACGTTGAACGTGTTCGTTCTGCCTACATAAGAAGCCCACAGAAATCGACATCTAGGGCAAGCATGCAATTACAAATTCCACAGCAAACTGTATGGAAAATCTTGCGGAAGCGACTGCACATGATGCCTTACAGATTACAGATGTTGCAGTTTCTGAGTGAAGAAGATAAGGTCATACGGCGTGACTTTTGCATCGACATGTTGCGACATGATGAAGACGATGCTGGTTTTGTGAGCGCATCATTTCATTTTTGTGGTAACGTGTTCTAAAATGTCGTTGGACAACAGTTGCTGATTGCGTTCTAGCAAATTCCAACACGCAATATGCCTTTTCCACAGGATTTTCCGCCATTTCAGCTTCTGCAGCAACAAACAAATCACTACAGCGTTACCAATAGTAACAAACAAAACTTTGAGAGTTTCTCAACATACCTCCAAAATAATTAGGTTGCTATCTCTAATAGTTTTTGTTTTACAGGCAGTTGAAGTTGTGTATTTCTTTTGTAGTAACCCTGTATTAAAGATATTTACCTAACAAATAACATGTATATCTTTAATTTTCTGGAAATAGTCTCTGAAGAGTAGTTTATTCTGGATGAATTTTACTGAATTTTGAATAACTGCTAAACCGTAAGAGATGGACAAAAACTTACTCCACAAAAAATGTAGAGCACATTAAAAAACACAATTTATGTTATATACATTTTTTTCGTGGAGTTCGTCGTTTTTGAGACATTCCTTATATTTGGTTTCTGCTATGAAAAACGTATACTTTCCTCATATAGGAACTTGTCAACTCCTATCCATACAAACAAAGGAACTCCATTGACATAGCAACCAGCTTTTGACTATCACTTTAACCTATGGTAGTCCCTTATTTGGCTTCTACTTACAAGGAAGCAAGTAATAAGACTATTTCTGCTATTTTTTTCTGATTAGCATAAGGTAAATAGAAGTATAAGCTTTTTAAGAATACGTTGTTACAGGGATATAGAGAAAGTCATGTGAATGGTACACATAAGATTTTTTGTTTTTAAATTTCAATAATGCACGCGATTTTTATTGAAATATACCAAAAGTATAGCTAGCTGTCCCACAGGTAGAGTTCAAATCGTTCATATCATTCATATCGCAAAATTCAGAACTATCAATATTTGAATACAACATTAAAAGATTCTAGAACTAGATCAAAGCACCGTGTTAGGTATAGGTTAGTGTGGGTAACTAATCTGATTTTTCTGTACTTAGATGTTAATTATTTCCTCTGCTTCTATGAAAGCATGCGAGCGAAGCGAGCATGCGCTGTGTTGTGTCTAGGTGAATGTGAGTAATTAAACTGATTTTCCTGTACTTTGGTTTTAATAAAGCTTGCATTTGAAGTTAGCATTTGCCGTGTTAGGTCTACGCTAGTGTGTGTGTGTGTGAATAAACTTATTTTCATGTTTTTAAGTTTTACTTTCTCTACACGTAGGTACTATGTAATATTGTATACAGAAAGTATTGCATTCCATCCAAATTCGATGCCGAAATTTTATCGTCCCCTGTATTAAAAAAAAAGAAGTTTTAGAAAAAGGTTGGTTTGTGTGTGTTTGTCCGTGTTTCTGTGAACACGATAACTCAAAAGCGAAAAGTCTGTAAAATACCAAACTTGGTATATAAGTGTAGTATCATGCAATGATGGACACAAGGTTTTGACACAAACTACCCTTTATATGGAGAAAATTTCGAAAACTTTAAGTTTCTCAAAAATGGCTCTAACGATTTAGATCAAAACACTGTATATTAAAGATATTTACACGAAAAATAAAATGTATAGCTTGAATTTTCTGAGAATAGCCTCTGAGGATCTCTTTATTATGGACGAATTTTGCTGGCTTTTCATAACTAATGAACTGTAAGAGATAGACAAGAACTTGTCACACAAGATATGTAGATTTTGTTGAAATGCATAATTATGTCATATACAAATTTTTCGTAGAGTTGACTTTGTTTATGGTTTCAGTTTTAAAATACTTAAACTTTTCAGATATGAGAGTTTTACAGCTCCTGGAAATGGATTTCATCCACATAGCAACCAGCTTTTAAAAGATTTAGCTGTCGTTTTAGCTTAGTGTAATGCATTATTTCCCTTCTACTTATAAGAGAGCATTTCTGCTAATGTTTATCTCAATTAGCATGAAGTAGGTATATAGAAGAATAAGCTTCTTAACAATAATTTGTAACAGAGATTTAGATAAATTCGTTGAATGGATCACATCAAATTGTTAGTAATTTCTTCTGGTTCCTTCTCTAGTGAATTTCTATATGTTGACAGCATTATATGTCATTTCTTCTAGCTCGGAAACAGTTGCTTCCCACCTGACCACCGTATTATATCTTCCCCCACCATGCACATTTTCGTAAATGTTTAGCTTTTTAAGAAAGTGCTTTACAAGGAGGGGGTGGTTGATTTTAGGACAACATGTTGAGGTCCTAGACGCTCTTATTTTGATAATAAGACTAGTTTTGCTTCTTAAAAACACTTACCTATATGAAACAAGTACTTTATTGTGGGTAATTTGCGAGTTGTGTGTGTTTGTGCTCAGAGCTTTTGATGGTATTTGTTGTGTGAGAGACAGAGAGAGAGAGAGAGTGTGTGTGTTTGTGAGCGTGTGAGTGTGTTTGAAGGTATATACCTAGGCGTATGGTTATGTGTGGTTGTTTGATGTGTTTGCCAGTCTGTGGGTATGCGTTACACATAATTTGCATTTATGTAGATACTGTTTTTGTATGTGTGTCCGTGTGAATGTGGTTGTGTGTTTCTGTATACCTTTATGATCGTTTATATAATGTGTTTGCATCTATATTTATTTGTATGTTTGTGTATGTGCGTGCGTGTATGTATCTGTGCACGTGTTTCTGTGTGTATGCTTCAGCGCGCACGCGTGTGTATGTATGTGTATATCCAGGATGAGCTCAGAAACCCCTCAATCGAATCTCAAAATTCGTTCTGTATTGAAAAATAGTCTTCTCCTTGTTCCAAAATTTTGAAAACGGAATTAATCACTCATGTCACTCAATTTCAGCGTCATCAAATAAGAATAACTGAAGGTATTCTTAGCATTTTATTTACAGTATAGGACTATTATGGTGCTGTATCTCCAAGGGATAGATACAATGGCAATAGGGGTATAGTCAAAGTTTCAAGAGCGGTCGCTATGTGTTATAATCGTTGCAACTGGGTTATATTTGCATGACCGGAAAAAAAAAAAAAGAAAAAAAAGCGATTTCCCATTTGAGAAAAGGATCTACAGTTTTTGTACAATAAGTTTTTATATATCCCTTACGGTTTACCACTTATGTTAGTCATCCAAAATGAAGAACACTTCAGAGGCACTTCAGAAAAAATCAAGGTGTATATTTAATTAGCCATATGGTACATATTTTAATAAAAATCGTTAGAACTATTTTCAAGAATATCGAAAATTTCGAAACATATTCTATATAAAAGGTAGTTTGGGTTGAGAAAATTTTGTTGAAAATCTTCGTGTCGCATCTTTAGAAAATAGTAAAACTAAATTCCAAAATTGTTATTTAACTGAGTTTTCGTTTATAACCCATGCTATTCGCACACATGGACCCTTTTCTGAAAATGCTTTTTGGTTTTAATTCAAGGAGTCTCAAAGCGTGTTAGCGTGTATTTTCGGTGAAATTTTGCTCTCGAATATTTAATTAAATAATTCCTCGCCTTATACATGTAGTAGAGAGTATGAAACGCCTACGTGCACTTTACCTTCAGCTCTGGAAATTTCCTTACTGCGTATGTGGGGGCTATGTATCTCCTTATAAGGTGAGCTGACGAAGAATACAGCTTTATTAGAAAGGCAGCCGATGCAGTCGACAGCTGAGTGTGTACGAGTTTCGAAGTGACGGGGAATACAAATTGTTCTACAGCAATTAAAACATGCATTTCTGTTACAGTGCAATCAAAGTTTATCTCTATTAAGAAAAAGTAGATGAAGCAGCAGGTTTTTTATCAGAATAGCTTGTACCGAGCAGAATGGCTCACACGATTAGGTCTGTTGCCCGCATTGGGTAGGATCTGAGTTCAAATCGCATGAGCCAACCAATCTGACTGTGCTTTTTATCTCAGTTGGCAAAGTAAATATCAGATTGGATATTAAATGCCGTGACTAAAAGTTCCACCTTCAATCCAAAACAAATGTCAAATTGAAAATAGATTGCAGTTGCTATTGCTCTGCCGGCTGTCCACGATAATGAAGGCAGCTAGGCTGGACAGCATTTTTGGAGTTATTTTTAAAAGATTGAAAATTTCGAAAAATGAAGAGTAATTTGATGTGTGGATTTTTGTTAAATCTCCATATTGCACCTTTGGAAGATATGAAACTTAAATTGAAATGCCAAGTATGGTATTTAATAGACAGAAACAGAAGATAACGTTATCTGGTTAATTCACCCTCACAAGATACTGCAACCACCTTTTTAAACATTTTACTATTGCTTCAAGGTCATGTATTCTATTTGGTTCTACAGGGTGACACAGGAAGTGTGCTCATTTTTAAATTAATTTTATTCCAAATTTTATTATTTTGGTGTTCACATGTTTGTGAAAGTATGTCATTTATTTTAACCAAAAAAAATCTGATGTGTTCCATTCACATGACTTTCTCTACATCTCTGTAACAAACTATTGTTAAAACCCTTATGATTCTATTTACTTCATGCTAAACGATAAAAAAGTAATCTTATTACTTGCTTCCTTGTAAGTAGGAGAGAAATAAGGGAGCACCATAGGTTAAAGAGGTAGTCAAACGCTGGTTGCTATGTGAATGAAGTTCCTTTATTTGTGTGGAGAGAAGTTGAGAAATTCCTGTATGAGAAAAGTTAAGTTTTTCACAGCTGAAACCAAACACAAGGAATATCACAAAAACGATCAGCTCCACGAAAAAAGGGTATGCAACATATATTGTGTGTTTTAATGTGCTCTTTTGTGTGGTAAGCTTTTGTCCATTTCTTACGGTTTAGCAGATACGCAAAGTTCCGTAAAATTTACTCAGAATAAAACTGTCTTCAGAGGCTATTCCCAGAAAGTTCAAAATATACATTTTATTTGTCAGGTAAATATCTTTAATATACGATATTTTGATCAAAATCGTTAGAGCCATTTTTTATAAAATCAAAACTTTCGAAAAAAGTTCCATGTAAAGCGTTTGTGGTGGGGGGATTTTTCTCAAGATCTTCGTGTCGCATCCCTGGAAGATTCTAAACTTAAATACCAAGTTTGGTATTTTACCGACCTTTCGTTTTTGAGTTATCGTGTTCACTGAGAAACGGACACACGGACCTTTTTCTGAAAATACTTTTTTGAACACATGGGACTCTAAAACATATATTTTCGGTGAAATCTCGGTATCGAATTTTTGGTGGAGTGCAATACCTTCTCTATACACTATGTACATAGTACGTGTAGAGAAAGTAATTGCTTCTTGCAGGTGATGTCTATTGTCCTTATACAGTTATAAAGACACGTAATAAAGTATCCCCTGACTGATGTGCAGCACCTCTCTTCAGTTCGTCTAATGAACAGGCTTTGTTGATGGTTTTGCGTGATGGGCTGCTCCATACTGCTCGACTTTGAAATTGCGGCGGAATAGCCTTCGAGTGCACCACTGAGTCACTGACTACCTGAACACACGAAGTTACACGGCTCTAAGTTAACTGAAAAGGCATTTGTACAGAATGAAATACTTACACCCCCCACCAACTCCGCTCATGTACCGTTGTTTTCGAGTACAATCACATAAAAAAATACAAAAGGTACCAAATATAACGAAATATATAGTGAAATTACTTCCACAAATGTTTATCTTCAACAAAGTATACTTAAAAGGTTTACTCTTCTTTCTACTCCAAGCTAATCTCAGATAACAATCAACATAGATAGTCTTATTACTGATTTCCTTGTAGGCACACGAGAAATAAGGGACTACACTAACGACTACACTAAAACGATATTCAAAAAATTTAAAACCTGGTCGCTAAGCGATGACATGGATACTCCGTTCTGTTTATATGGTCAGAAACTAGGCTGACTTACCAGGATAAGGTTTCTTTCAGGATTTTCTGTCTTCCTGAGGAAATCGGATTCATCGTCCGATATGACCAACCAGGTTAAATGAAGTTAAACTAAATTATAATAATAATAATAATAATAATAATAATAATAATAATAATAACTAACAAGAATATCTCGGAAACAGGCAACTCTACGCAAAAGATGCATTAGACACTAATTGTGTTTTAACGAGATCTATATTTTTTGTAGTAACATTTTGTTTATCTCTTACGGTTAACCTGTTATGCACAGTCTTTCAGAATGAAGAAAATTTCAGAGGTTATGCTCAGAAAATACAATATCTACCTTATTTAAAATAAGAACTGAAGCTTTCCTGGCGACGTGTTAATTCAAAATCTTCTCGGGCTTCTAGCCAGGTAAAAACTTGGCTTGACACCATCTTCCTCGTCTTCAGGGTGAACTGATGATCAATGCAAATGATTTTCATCAGTTCACCCTGAAGACGAGGAAGATGCACTTCTTCGAAACGTTGGTGTCAAGCCAAATTTTTACCTGGCTAGAAGCCCGAGAAGATTTTGAATCTACCTTATTTGTTATGCAAATATCTTTAATATGTGATATTTTAATTAAAACGTTTGGGCCGCTTTTGTCAAAATCGAAAAATCTAAAAACTTTTCCATGAAAAGTGCAGCGATTCTCCTAAAAATCTTCGTGTCCCATAATTGGACTGTTATGAACTTAAATACCAAGTATTTAATCTTTCGAGTTTGAGTTATGCTGTTTAAAGGCACACATATTGACTTTTTTGTAACAATTATGTTTTATTCAGGAGTCCTCAAAACGCTTATTTGCGGTCCAAACTCGGTATCGGATTTTTAGGAGGAATGCAATAACTTTTCTGCTTACTATGTCAATGTGCACTTGCTAGAAAAAGTAATAAAGTTTTATAAGAAAGTTTAATAGAAGGAATTTGAAAATAAACCATAGTAACCAGAATAAACCATGTAAATGTAACACAAATGTCAGTTATTTATTTAACCTGGGTTTTAAAAGTGATATTTATTTATTTATTTTTATATGCACTCTGAGAATTTGGCAAGTAGGTATAATGAATTCCATCCAACTAGGGAATTGATACATCTTTAAATCGCCTTGCAGGTGTTCGGAACGCAATTAATTCCACTGCAAGAAAGTGTTAATCTGCGGTATCCAAGGCAACCTCGCTGAGCCGACCCTCACTTGTTTCCACATTCTTCTGTTCGCAATAAATCCAGAGAGAGGGAGCGCGCGTAGCAGTTTTTAAATTGCTTCATTCCGTGCATATTTTAGAAGTTGGGCGGGCCATGTGGGGCTTATCCCCCGCGCTCCTTCACCTGCAGTTGGCTCTTCCTAACAGGATCAGGCGTAGCGCAAACATATACACAGCTTTAGAGCGAGTAAATCAAAATGAAGTCCAAACAAAAGGCGGTCGTGTTTAAAACCTGTAAGTAGTTTCGAGTGTCATCTGTTTCAGCGCGAGAAAGACATTTACCTTCTCTAGTGCTTATCTAAAGTAGATGAAGCATTGAACTCGATTCAAACGTTTAATATCGGATTTCAGCAGGAAAATATATCTTAAGATCCCTGATAGAAAAAAATCTACTGTGTTCTATTCACACGACTTTTTCTAGCTGTTACCAAACAACTTTCCTTGCAAAAAATTATTCTTTCATCTACGACATGCTGTACACGGTAAACATTAGTAGAAATTGTCTTACTACCTGCTTCCTTGTAAGCAAAGGGAAACAAGGGAATATATTAGGCTACGTCGTTAGTCAAATATTTTAAAAGCACGTCCTATGTGACACAACTAAGTTCGGTTTGCTGGGTATGGAGGAATTTTCTTGAAAACCATCGTGTCGCATCCTTGGATGATACTGAACTTAAATACTTATTCCAAGTTTGGTATTTAACCGACTTTTTGTTTTTGAGATATACTTGTTCACAGACTCACACACACACAAACATATACACACAAAGACAGACAAACACGGACCTTTTTCTAAAAATACTTTTTTTCGGACTCAGGGGATCTTAAAACATATTTCCGGTGAAATCTCGGTATGGAATTCTTGGTTGGAATACAATATATTCTCTATCCACTATTGTACAAAGTATACGGGCTAAAGAAAGCATAAATACCAAATTTAGAGCTAACCTGGGCTTATTTTAGAGATTCAATTCTTGGATATTCCAGGAGTAATTTCCGACCGCAAATACCCATACAGACTGTTAAATACCAAACTTGTATTAATGTTTAGTATCTTCCAAGGAAGCGACACAAAGGTTTTCATAAAAACCCACTACTATTTACATGGAGAAATTTTCGAAAAAGTTGTTTTTCTTAAAAATGGCTCTACGATTTTGATAAAATACCATATATTAAAGTAATTTCCATCACAAATAAAATGCATACCTTGAATTTTCTTGCAGTAACTGCTAAAAATCTGTTTATTCTGGAAGAATTTTGCTGAATTTTGCATAACTAGTAAACCGTAAGAGATAGACAAAAACTTACTATACAAAAAATGTAGATCTTGTTAAAATACACAATTTATGTCATATACATTTCTTTCGTGGAGTTTACCGCTTTCGAAATATTCCTTTGCGATGACAATTCCAGCTTTTAAAACATTTGACTATCACTTTAGCATAGTGCATTCCTTTAGTTCCCTTCTACTAAAATGGAACTGAGTAATAGGAACATTCTACTATGGTTTATCTCGAATAGCATTGTGAAGAAAGAAGAATAATCTTTTGTAAGAAGATTGTTTGTAGAACAACTAGAAAAAGTCATGTGAGTGTAACACGTCAGTTTTTTTTTTTTTTTTTTTTATGTGTATAGCATCCTTTAACTTCTATAGACATACTGCGGGTTTGACTTGATAAAAAAATTGGTGTTAAGTCGTCCTCTATGGTCTAGTGGTAACGTATAAACTTCTGGTTCCCTAGTGCTTCGGAATATAGGTAACGTCGTTCTCGTGTCGTAGATTTACGCCATTGAAAGAACCTCACGCCTGATAAAGAGCCCTCTGAGCAAAACTAAGCGGACTTTAACGCAAATAATAGAATGAGCACCAGAGCAGCTAAAGAACATTAATAAATAAAACTTAACTTAATTTAATCGTTTGTATTACTCAAGCTACAGTTATCTTGAAAGTAGGGTTTTCATAATTTTTGATATTAAACATGTTTACTCCCATATGCATATTTCAAGTCCCTGTGGGGGACAGAAAATTATTCTGATTACATAAAAATTCCCAGACCAACCCGACACCTCTGGGTTCTCAAAACTTATTGTTCTCGTTAAAACAAGCAATAATTACTTATCTAATAATATTGGAGGTTAAGTTCATAATGACTCATCAACAGAACCTGTTTTGCATAAAAAAACGTTTCTACTGGGATAATTACTTTCTCTATACGTACTCTACGTATGTATAGAGAAAGTATTGTATTCCACCCAAAAATTCGATACCGGGAATTCACCGGAAATACATGTTTTAGGACTCCCTGAATCCAAAAAAAGCATTTTCAGAAAAAGGTCCGTGTGTATGTGTGTGTCTGTGGACAGCATAGCTCAAAAACGAAAACACGTTAAATGCTAACCTTGGTATTTAGTTTTGGTATCTTCCAAGGATGCGACACGAAGATTTTCAAGAAAATCCCCCCACCCCCAACTACACTTTACATGGAAAAATTTTCGAAAATTTTGATTTTCTAAAAAATGGCTCTAACGATTTTGATTAAAATCCCGTATGTTAAAGATATTTACTTACCAAATAAAATGTATGTCTTGAATTTTCTGGGAATAGCCTCTGAAGAGCTCTTTATTCTGGATGAATGTTGCTAAATGTTGCTTAACTGCTAAACGGTAAGAGATATACAAAAACTTACTCCACAGAAAATGTTGATCTGATCAAAACACACAATATATGCCCTTTACATTTTTGTTGTGGTAAGCGTTTCCGAGATATTCCTTGTTTTTGGTTTCAATTGTGAGTACTTATACTTTTCTCAGACGGGTAGTGTCCGTTTTTCTTTTGTTCTACTCCTGGCCAAGCAAAGAAGCGATTTGCAATGACAATCGAACAATGTTTGCATTTTAAAACGTTTGACTATCCGTTTAGCCTAGTGTATTCCCTTATTTTCTTTCTACTTATAAGGAACTAAGTAGTAAGAACATTCTGCTAATGATTATTTCGATTACCAAGGTGCAGAAAGAAGAATAATCTTATGTAAGAAGTTTGTAGAAGATCTAGAGAAAGTCATGTGAATGTAAGACAGAATTTTTTTCACCAAGAAACGATTTGGTGAAATTGATGAGTAATTAGCTAAATGTTTTCTTATAAATACTTTAAAAGGAAATTTTTCTTTATTTTTCTACAGGATATGAAAATAGCAGTTATCTATTTATATATTACGGTTTTATATCGAATGATACTTTCGTAAAACGACTCAATCGATGCATACTACGATTTCTCTGCTGATAAATTCACATGTATCCGGTACATACTTAAGTTTTTTGTAAAGCTAGTCCTTCTATCCTAGCTACATTACTCAATATATATTTTATCTATAAATTGTTTCAAATAAAGCTAGAGAACTAAAATATTCATAAACTGTATTAACAAATCTAATGTGTTCCATTCACATGACTTTCTCTTCACCTCTGCAACTAATTATAGCTAAAAAGCTTATGCTTCTATTTACTTCATGCTAATCGAGAAAAATTTAGCAGAAATAGTCTTATTACTTGCTTCCTTGTAAGTAGAAGGGAAATAAGGGAGTATCATTAGTTAAAGCGCTAGTCAAAAGCTGGTTGCTATGTGACTGAAGTTCGTTTGTTTGTATGGACAGGAGTTGGCAAATTCCTAAATGAGAAAAGTATAAGTTTTTCATAGCTGAAACCGAAAACAAGGAATACATCAAAAACGATCAACGCCACGAAAAAAATGTAAATGATATAAATGGTGTGTTTTAACATGCTCTACATGTTTTGTGTGGTAAGTTTTTGCTTAGCTTTTGCGGTTTAGCAGTTATGCAAAATTCCGTAAAATTGATCCAGAATAAAATAGTCTTCGGAGGCTAATTCAAGAAAATTCAAGATATACATTTTATTTGTCAGGTAAATATCCTTAATAATTGATATTTTAATCAAAATCGTTAGAGCCATTTTTGAGAAAATAAAAATGTTCGAAAGAAGTTCCATGTAAACGGTAGTTTGTGGTGGGGGGATTTTCTTGAAAATCTTCGTGTCGCATCCTTGGAAGGTACCAAACTTAAATACCAAGTTAGGTATTTAACAGTCTTTTCGTTTTTGAGCTATGCTGTCCACAGACACACACACGCATACACACACGCATCTTTTTCTAGAAATGCTTTTTTTGGAATCAGGAGGACCCAAAACATGTATTTCCAGTGAAATGTCGGTACCGAATTTTTGGGTGCATTACAATACCTTCTCTATACACTATGTACATAGTACGTGTAGGGAAAGTAAAAAACTTATCCGGGTAGCACATTCTAAGCGAAATTTGAACTCGCGACCTCTGGAATGTGAAGCAGACACGCTACCCCCACACTACCGGGGTGGGCAAAAAGACATTTTAAATTAAAATTAAATGAAAACGAAACTACAGCTCTATGGTTATACTTTGGAAAAGGTGCATTCGTCATTTTTGCGTCCCCTTAAGAATAATTTGTACAAACGTAACTTGAGTAGGTCATGTGAGTCCAACACGTCAGATGTTTCTCTTGTAGTTTGCATTTTAAAGCGTCGCTGCCGTGAGAATTAACAAAAGGAATGACGAATCGGACTGCGTCAGAAACAAGTGAACACTCATTTTCCGGGTAAAGTATCACACACCAAAGTTTTGTAGCAAATGTAGCAAATACTTGGCAGAAAAAACGACGACCACCCCCAGGCCCACTTAATCATGACGCCTTAACTCAAAACTTTCTGTAGATTTATATTCCGACTCGGAGACTGCACAAACATGTGAAGAAAAATCGGTAGAAGTTAAGAAAAATAAAGAAACTTAAAACAAGAAATAAAGGAAGTCATTTCTCTTGTTTCAAGTAGAGATTACAGAAACTGACTGCGATAAGAATACCTGCCACAAAAGGTGCTATGGTCAGATGTACAGTAATGTTAAAGTATGTTACAATGAAGATATATACATCAACATAGAAAAAAAATCTGATGTGTTCCATTCACATGACTTTCTCTATGTCTCTGCAACAAATTATTCTTAAAAAGCTTATGCTTCTATTTATTTCATGCTAATGGATAAAAAATTAGCAGAAATAGTCTTATTACTTGCTTCCTGGTAAGTAGAAGAGAAATAATGGAGTACTATAGGTTAAAGTGACAGTCACAAGCTGGTTGCTATGTCACTGAAGTTCCTTTGTTTGTATGCACAGCAGTTGACAAATTGCTGTATGAGAAAAGTATGTTTTTCAAAGCTGAAACCAAAAACAAGGAATATCTAAAAAGCGATCAACTCCACGAAAAAAATGCATATTACGTAAATTGCGTGCTTTAACGTGCTCTACATTTTTTTTCTATGTTACGTTTTTGTCCATCTCTTACGGTTTAGCATTGTAAGATTCCATAAAATTCAACCAGAATAAAGTAGTCTTCAGAGGCTATTCCCAGAAAATTCAAGATATACACTTAGAGCTATTTTCAAGAAAATCAAAATTTTCGAAAAATATTTCATGTAAAGGGTAGTTGGGGGTGGGGGGATTTTTCTCAAAATCTTCGTGTCGCATCCTTGGAAGACACTAAACTTAAATACCAAGTTTGGTATTTTACCGACTTTTCGTTCTTGAGTTACTGTGTTCACAGACACACGGACCTTTTTCCAGAAATGCTTTTTTTGGTTTCAGGGGGGCCCAAAACATGTATTTCCGGTGAAATCTCGGTATCGAATTTTTGGTGGAGTGCAATACCTTCTCTATACACTATGTACATAGTATGTGTAGAGAAAGTAATAGTTGTATGTTCACATAGCAATGATAGAATACCTTTTTGTCTCACGTAAGGGAAATTAACTTGTTCCCAAATTGATATTAGTAAGGAAAGTGAAACTTCATTGTTCAATAATTACTTTTCAAACTCAAACAGTAATCCAAGATTGATTTTACTTTCTGTACTTAGTACATAGAAAAGACATTGCATTCCACACAAAACTTAGATACCAGAAACACACATTTTAGATTCCCGTGTATCCAAAAACAAAGACATCTTCAGAAAACGGTCCATTTGTATGTTTGTGAGCCCGTGTGCCTGTGAACACGATAACTCAAAAAAAAAGTCGCCAAAATACCAAACTTGGTACTTACAAACTTACCCAGATACTAAGTACTTACTACAAAGCTAAGTCACCATTAAGAAAGTTCTCTGAAGAGAGGCATGCGTTGGTTGAGCCGGGTAAAAAAACAAATAATCAGTTGGAAAATTGAATTGCATACCGGCATGCTGTCACGGTAGCTCGATGATTAGAGCAACCGCACGCAGAGTGGGAGAACCATGTTCAAATTCCAGTTGTGGCATTGAATTTTTCAACTGGTTCAAATAACCAATCTTGGTGTTTAAGTTTAGTATATTCCAAGGCTACGACACAAAGATATTGAGCAAAATCCCCTCACATCAAAATAAACTTTAGGTGGAAAAAAGTTTCGAAAATTTTAATTTCCTAAAAATATCCTTTCTTTACTTCCTCTATACGTACTATGTACATAGTGTATAAAGAAGGTATTACACTCCACCAAAAAATTCGATACCGAGATTTCACCGGAAATATAGGTTTTAGGGTCCCCTGTATCCAAAAGAGTATTTTCAGAAAAAGGTCCTTGTGCGTGTGTGTGTATCCGTGTGTCCGTGTCTGTGTGTCTGTGAACACGATAGCTCAAAAACGAAAAGTCGGTAAACTACCAAACTTGGTATTTAAGTTTAGTATCTTTCAGGGATGTGACACGAAGATTTTGAGAAAAATCCCCCCACCCCAAACTACCCTTTACATGGAACTTTTTTCAAAATTTTTGATTTTCTAAAAAATGGCTCTGACGATTTTGATTAAAATATCATATATTAAAGATATTTACCTGAGAAATAAAATGTATATTTTGAATTTTCTGGGAATAGCTTCTGAAGACTACTTTATTCTGGATGAATTTTGCATAATTACTAAACCGTAAGCGATGTACAGAAACTTAACACACAAAAAACGTAGAGCAGGTTAAAACACACAATTTATGTTATATACATTTTTTGTGGAGTTGATCGTTTTTGAGATATTCCTTTTTCTTGGACAGGAATTTGTCAGCTCCTGTCCATACAAACAAAGGAACATCAGTCACATAGCAACCAGCTTTTGGCTTTCACTTTAACCTATGGTACTCCCTTATTTCGCTTCTACTTACAATAAAGAAAGAAATAATACTATTTCTGCTAATTTTTCTCGATTAGCATGAAATAAATAAAAGATAACCTTATTAACAATAAGTTGTTACAGAGATATAGAGAAAGTTATGTGAATGGAACACATCAGACTTTTATTAATATGCCTTATATTTAGATATTTACATAAAAATAAAACATATATCTTGAATTTTTTTGGGAAAACCCTCTTCATTCTTGATGACTTTTGCATAACTCGTAAACCGTAAGAGATAGATAAAAATTTGCTAGATAAAAAATGTAGATATCGTTAAGACATACAACTTACCTACGTCATACACAGCCTTTTTTACACAACTCATTTCCAAGATATTCCTTGTTATTAATTTAGTTTTAAATACCTAAGCTTTTCTCAAAAGAAAAATCCTCGTCTCTTTCATATCTCTTTTGTTTTACTCCTGGTCATGAAAAGGTAACCAAAGTTAAATGTCAATCGCAAAGTGATAGTTTTTAAAAAATTTGGCTGTCGTTTTAGCACGGCGTATTTCCTGTAAATGTACCAGTTCTTCAACGGCACCAGTCTATGGTGCATATCTTCAAACTATTTCCGCAATATTTTAACTAGGATTGCTCTGCCTAAATCATTTGTAAGGAAGAAATCAAAATGGTTGCAGCTAGAGACGATACCCAACATACACTGCTATAATTTATGGCTATTGAATGTTGGCTCTTTGGGAATAAAGTAATATCGAAAAATGAAGGCATTGTGTGGCCTCCAAGATCCTCAAATTCCTATATATGTGACCCTTTCCGTAGAGGAATTCGAAGACCATTTCAAAAATCGTGGCGGAGGTTACAGTAGTTTCTGTGAATATTTTTATTTTACGTGATCTGGCGTCTTTTAAGATTTTTCATTTTATTTTGGAAATTACATAGATGTATCAACCTTTTACTATTTCTACTCTTTCCCTATACACTATACAATAACTTCTCTAAATAGATAAAACGTTGGTTATCAATGCTTCTACTAGCCACTGTTTATCCAAATGAATTATGTAATGACAAAATGCAGATTCGTTTGACTGACGAACATCTGTTAGCCAGCTAAAAGTGGTTCTATTGAACATAACCCAAGTTTTAAAAAAATAATTTCAAATGTAAAAGAATGAGTTAAAAATACAACGTTGTTTGTATCATATTAGCGTAGTATAAACTGTATACAAATAAATCAGTATTATTTATCTAAGAATCAGTATCTACAAATGCAGTTAGTGTCTGACTGTTTCTTGATCTACCGATTCTTTTCAAACTATGTGGTGCTTACCGATTTCGCGGGTTGTATGTGAAGTGGTTCGGGTTTGCCCTTACTTGCTCTATTTATTCACTCCACGTTCAACTATTTAAACTCCCGTTTATGCATTTAAATGGCCGGAAGGAATAAGCCACAATTTAATTCGGATTCTAACAAATGTTTGACGATTATCTATTGATTTTTTTTTAAAAATGTTCAGTAGTGAGCAACCTTAAATAAAATTACATAAAGAAATAAGTGACCTTTTGATTAATCCTTGGATCCAGCATACAACCATTTAAAATCTCGCTAAAAATGGTAACGGAAAGATCCTAGATATATTAGCCACTCGACGCTGTGTGATTTGTTAGTGTATTAAGTGCCCATTCGTACAGAAGGCCACGGAATCACGCACATACAAGGCGGTCTTGTTTCGCTTGATGAAAAAAGCCCTGTGCGGGTTAAAGAAACAAAAGAAGCTCCATTAATCTTGTTGCCAAGACAACTGGAGACGATAAGGCCAGAAACAGAAGAAATACGGGCAGTCGACGTCCACCACAAAAATCACTCCGCCACAAACGTCCTGCCGGCTCAACAGGTGTCGTGTGTACCCGAAATTGTCACTCACAAGTTGGCAGACCGTGAATTTTAGCCATAGGCGAGGCCAAGCGCAATAATAGCTACTGGGCGTTGTTCCATGGCGTTAATGCCAACTTGTGCAAATGAAACTCACTACATGTTTCATTATTTATCTCCAAAAGAAGAACTACGTAAATTAACTTAAAACTCTAAATAGAAACACAGCGACTTCTTTTTCTAAAAATAAATCATAAACACAATTTCCCCGGTCCTTTGTTCCTACAGAACTGCTTTATTGGATTTCCTGTAGTTGTCATTTAATTTGACTTGCTTGGAATTCCTTTGCGGAATTGTTTTATTGGTCTAATAAGTCACGTGAAGTTAAATATTTACTTACTTGCTTGCTTGTTTTTTTCAACAAATGACACATTTTTACTTTCTCTACACGTACTATGGCACATAGTATATAGAAAAGGTATTGTAATGCACCCAAAAATTCGATACGAGATTTCACCGGAAATACATGTTTTGGGTCCCCCTGAATTAAAAAAAAAAAAAAGCATTTCTGGAAAAAGGTCCATGTGTGTGTCCGTGTGCCTGTGGACAGCATAGTACAAAAACGAAAAGACCGTTAAATACCAAACTTGGTATTTAAGTTTGGTATCTTGCAAGGATGCGACAGGAAGATTTTCAAGAAAATCCTCTCACCCCCAGCTACCTTTTACATAGAACTTTTATCGAAAATTTTGATTTTTTCAAAAATTACTCCAACGATTTTGATTAAAATATCGTATATTAAAGATATTTACCTGACAAATAATATGTATATCTTGAATTTTCTGGGAATTCCTCTGAAGACTACTTTATTGTGAATGAATTTTGCCAAACTTTTCATAGCTGGTAAATCGTAAGAGATAGACAAAAAGTTAGCACAGAAAAAATGTAGAGATTAAAGTACACAATTTTTGCAATATAATTTTTTTTCCGTTGAGTTGATCGTTTTTTAGATATTCCTTGTTTTCGATTTCAGCTTTAAAAACGTATATTTTTCTGATATAGGAATTGGTCAACTCCTGTCCATACAAACAAAGAAACTTCAGTCACATAGCAACCAGCTTTTGACTATCACTTTATCCTATGGTACTCCCTTATTTCGCTTCTACTTACAAGGAAGCAAGTAATAAGAATATCTCTGCTATTTTTTTTTTTCGATAAGCATTAAGTAAATAAAGGCATTAGCTTTCTAAGAATAATTTGTTGCAGAGGTGTAGATAAAGTCATGTGAATGGATCACATCAGATTTTTATAACCATGATACGAGATTTGCTGAACTGTCCCTATTCCTTACGAAGTATACTGCGGTTTACCCACACTTGAAGTGTTGCGACTCAAAGGGAGTTTAAAAAAAACGTTTTAAATGTTTAACTAAGTGTAACGAACATTAAGGAAATGGTTAATGACCCATACAAATTATTTCACTTAATGTATCTTACTGAGATCTACATATATTTTGTTAGCTAGGGTTTATCTATATCTTATGTTTATTGGTAAATAAAATTTATTCAACCCGTCTCGGGGTATGGGGATAACTTGTTTACCTTACTTCAAGAGGTTTTGAGTTCGGATCTATTCTGTGGTGAGCTGCCCTTCGGTTTAGCAGTCATTCAAAATTTAGTAAAATTCATCCAGAATAAACTACTCTTCAGAGGCTATTCCCAGAAAATTCAAGATATACATTTCATTTGTCAGTTAAATATGTTTAATATCCGAAATTTTAATCAAAATCGTTAAAGCCATTTTTGAGAAAATCAAAATTTTCGAAAAAAGTTCCATGTAAAGGGTAGTTGGGGGTGGGGGGATTTTTCTCAAAATATTCGTGTCACATCCCTGGAAGATACTAAACTTAAATACCAAGTTTGGTATTTTACCGACTTTTCGTTTTTGAGTTATCGTGTTCACACACACACACACACACACGGACCTTTTTGTGAAAATGCTTTTTTTGGATATTGGGGACCCTAAAACATATATTTCCGGTGAAATCTCGGTATCGAATTTTTGGTGGAGTGCAATACCTTCTCTATACACTATGTACACAGTGCGTATAGAGAAAGTAAACAAGTCGCGTCAGCACAGGTTTCTTCAAGTGTTAACAGTGCTGGATTATGTTTCCTATATATTCCAAGATAATAAAAAAAAATCGTTTGAGGGTACTTACACCTCAGCTTAGATTGAAGCATGGACTTCCTTAGCTCATTTAAGCACTATTGTACCGATATCATTAATTAATTCATCGTTCGACCCGACCTACCATGTTAAAAGGTTGTAAAACCAAGAAATTATTTGCAATTATTTGCTATTTCCAACAATTCAACGTCAGCAGATATCTTAAAAATTCTGATGCGTTTTTAACTGAATAAAAAATAACAATAAAGTTCCACGAATAGGCTAGTTTAGGGTTAGAGGTTTCTCTTGAAAATAGTCCAGTAATCTGCGTTAAAAGTTGCCAAATTAACCACTTCCAACTATTTAGTTTAAATTTTCCAGTACTTAGACTTCTTTCAAACGGGAAGTCGTCATTAGTTTTTCTTTTGATTTTACTCCTAACCATGCAAAGAGAAATGCATTTCAATATTATATAAAGAAAAGCTACAGATGACTATCGCTTTAGCCTAGTGTATTTCCTTGTTTCCGTTGTACCTATATACAAGGAAATAAATGATAAGACCATTACTGCTAATGTTTATCTGAACTAGTTTGAATTACATAGAATAATAAACTTTTTAAAGAATAGTTTAATGCAAAATAATAGAAAAATCTATGTTAATAGCACACATCAGATTTCTTTTGTCAACACTTTAATTAAAAAACAAATTTGATCCGTACGCTTTAGTCCTTAAGGAATCTCTAAAAAGTGGTGACGGTCAGAGAAAGTAGTGTGACTGTGAAATGTGTAACGGCCAGCAGTCGAGTGCAATGTGAACAAAATAAGGTTCAGCTATCCTGGATGTGTCGTTAAGTGCTACCGTTAATCTTCCCTAGGGAACATTACACGATATATGTCATAGAAATGATAAAGTGCCTAGAACAGGGATTCTGTCTGCTACTTCTTCAAAGTTTTTCTTTCAACATCCGTTTTCTTTTTGTTGGTTCCCTATCTTCATTTATTCTCTTTCCAGGCTTTGCTTTTGTCGCCATCTATGCTCGCTTTTATTTCGCTACTCCATTTACTAAATCAAGCTCTATTTCTGTAATTTATTGAACAAATAGTTTACTATCTCTATACGTACAACAAAACTATAATCTAATTTTCCTGGAAATGTTCGGCACTAAATAAATAACTGTCATCAATCCCAATGATAAACTATCTTGAAGCCAAAAATATACTTTTAGCATTCTTAACAAATACATACAAAATTTTTAGAAATGGTCAATATGTATTACATTACATCTGTGGATACTGTTCAACTTCAGGATGTAGATTTTACATTAATTGATAACTCTTGATGATTATTAATACAATTATTTACAAAGATTAATTCAGAGTTTGAATTTTTCAGAAGTCTAAACTACCATTAAATATCTGTTTCCAAAAACCATATGTACAATATGTATTCTTAGAATATTCATGTGCAATTATATTTACAGCACTGCATTTATTATCAGTAGTATTTTTGATTTCATGAAATCTTCCTCCGCAAGGAACAGGTGAGTAATGAAGTATATTTTTAATTCTGACCTAAATTGTTTTTACTTTCTCTACACGTATTATGTACATAGTGTATAGAGAAGGTATTGCAATCCACGAAAAAATTCGACACCGAGATTTCACCGGAAATATATGTTTTAGGGTCCCCTGTATCCAAAAAAAGCATTTTCAGGAAAAGGTCCGTGTGTGTGTGTGTGTGTGTGTGTGTGTGTGTGTGTCAGTGTGTGTCCGTGTGTCTGTGAACACGATACTCAAAAACGAAAAGTCGGTAAAATACCAAGCTTGGTATTTAAGTTGAGTATCTTCCAGGGATGCGACAGGAAGATTTTGTGAAAAAACCCCCCACCCCAAACTACCCTTTACACGGAACTTTTTTCGAAAATTCGGATTTTTTAAAAAATGGCTCTACCGATTTTGATTAAAATATCGTACATTAAAGATATTTACCTGACAAATAAAATGCATATTTTGAATTTTCTGGGAATACCCTCTGAAGACTAGTTTATTCTGGGTCAATTTTACGGAATTCTGCATAACTGCTAAACCGTATGAGTTGGAAAAAACTTACCACACAAAAAATGTAGAGCACTTTAAAACACACAATTTATGTTATACATATTTTTTTCGTGGAGTTGATTGTTTTTTAGATATTCCTTGTTTTGGGTTTCAGCTATAAAAAACAACCTTTTCTCATACAGGACTTTGTAAACTCGTGTCCATACAAACAAAGGAACTTCAGTGACATAGCAACCAGCTTTTGACTATCACTTTGACCTATGGTACTCCCTTATTTCGCTTCTACTTACAAGGAAGCAAGTAATAAGACTATTTCTGCTAATGTTTTCTGATTAGCATGAAGTAAATAGAAGTTTAAGCTTTTTAAGAATAATTTGTTACAGAGATGTAGAAAAAGTCATGTGAATGGTTCACATCAGATTTTTTTTTCATATGCAATTCCTTCATAAGAGATGGAAAAAATTAAATAATATTGTACCATTGCAGTAAACTCCTTTTTGGAATATCAGTGTCTAGTTTCTTTTTTATTGTACTATGTATTTGCATTTTTGTAAACTTTTCTGGGTTATTAATTACAAATAACAATTCGGTTAGGGTTTATTCACTAATGGCAAAATTCCAAACATGTTGAATGCTGGTTTACAGTGAATGGATTGTCTTGAATCTGCCATTATTCTTATTACTTTTTTGTATAATAAACACTTTTTGTCATCTACCGAATTTCACCAGAATATTATTCCATAGTCATCAATGAATGAGCATAAGCATTATAAGCTAAATTGGAATGATTTGTCTATAAGCTCAATTAATGATCTAATTGCAAAACATGCTCAGTTTGGGTAAGATATAATCAATATGGTGTTTCCAATTCCTATTACGATCTATAATAAGACTCAGAAGGCTTATATTGGTAGCTTCTGCAATTTGATTACTTTCATATTCTATCCTTAAAGTCTTAAATGACTTTCTGCATTGTGCAAAACTTATGTAAATAGTTTTTTTTTTTCAAAATGTATAAAAAGGTTGTTACTTTCAAACCAATTATCTAGTATGCTGAAGATTTTGTTAGTTGGATCTGGGAGCTGACTGGTTTTGTGTTCTTTAACTATATTACTTGTATCATCCGCAAAAAGAACTGGATAAACATGGATGTTTATTATTAGGTAGATCATTAATGTACAGTAAAAATAATAATGGACCCTGTGTGTGCGTGTGTGCGAATAAACTGATTTTCGTGATAACCAAGCACCAATCTAGCAGTTGCACTCCCTATATTACGCTGGCAATTGCGCGATACCATCTTTTGTGCCCCACCACAGATATTTTCGTAATTTTCGGTATATAAGCATGTATGTTAACAGACTGTGAACAGTTGCGAATGGAAGGTAATTTGACCTGGGCATCAAAATTAAAGAAAGGGTTGGAAACCATTGGGATGGGAGACATTTGGATGGCGGGGCAGGAAAACAGGCGAAGTATTTGGAGAAAAATTAAGAAACGTCTCTGTGATATTGACAGACAGCAAATAATTGCGCAATGCACAGAGAAGGTGTCATTAGAAGTACAGTCTGGGCTGAAATCGGAGTGGGGTATGGAGCAATACATCAAAACAGGTAAGAGAGGGGTTCGCGTGGATTAGACTAGGAGCATGGAGGAGCACGAAAATTTCTGACGAGAATGGTATAAGAATCTGTCCCATTTGCGAGGAGGAAGAGTCGTGGACTCACATCTTGGCAAGATGTAGGGGTACGGAGGAATGGCGGGAAAAATATTTGCCGCGACTTTTTACCACTGCGAATGTAGGGATAGAAGCATGTTGGACGCTACTGGCAGGTATGGAAAACATGGACGGGCTAGGTAAATTTATACTTAAGGCAAGACAGCTGAGATCTGAGGAGGCTGCCAATAGAGAAGGGGGGGAGAATAAGATCAACTAAACAAAAGTGACTACAATGTTCTACATACCTGTATATTATATCATACTTAGGTCATTGTTGTGCTAGGGTTGTATATATTATGTGTATATATGTCTTTTAAGTGTAATTATCTATTATAAGAGGGTGCATTTATGAAGGTGTACTCTGTGCTGTAAATTTAAATTGCTATATTTGAATATCTTTGTATCTTTATTTTCGGATTCACTCTTAATTTTTATTGTTGTTTAATATTGCTTTTGACTGTGTATTACCTTTGTCTTTTTATTTTCGTGTTTACTCTTTTAATTCTTTGTTGTGGTTGTTGTTTTAATATTGCTTGTAATGTGTATTACAAAAGCACGTACGGTCTGTGGACCCGTGCGACTGATGAAATTCTATGTATGATATTGCTATGTCAATAAATACACTTATTCATTCATTGAACAGACTGGGCGCGATGGGCTAGTGACTTCTAGTTGCTCCGCAATGGATAATAAGGGTTGTTTTAGTTTTGTATGCCTTATATTATCTGATACAAATTCATGGACAATTACTACGTTTCTTTCTTAAATTTCACTTTACAAATATAATTAAACTTTCATGTATCATCAGTTTCGTTGTCTGTGATGTCAAATGTAGGAAGAACGGATGTTGAACACTAATAACAAATCTGATGTGTTCCATTCACTTGACTTTCCTTACCTGTTCTGCAAACAAACTATTCTTACAAAACAATATGATTTTATCCACATCATGGTAATCCAAATAAACATCAGCAGAAATTGAATCATTACTTAGTTTCTTATAAGTAGAAAGGAAATAAGGAAATATTCTAGGCTAAAAATTTTAAAACCTGGCCGCTATGTGATACAACATAAATTCGGTACTTTTTGCATGCCAAGGGGTAAGAAAAAGCGATACGAAAGGAATTACAGTTTTCAGTTTGTAGTAAGCTTAAGTGTTAAAGTTGAAATCAATAACAAAAATATCTCGATATAATTTTTGACGTGATCTATATGTTTTAAGTAGTAAGTTTTTATGGTTTACTATTATACAAAATTCATCCGAAATGAAGAGGTCTTCAGACACTCATTACCAGAAAATTCAAGATATATATTTCATTTGCCATGATATCTTAAACATGTGGTACTTTAATCAAAACCGTTAGAACCATTTCTTAGAAAACTTTCGAAAAACGTTCCACATAAAGGGTACTTGAGATGTGAGGGTTTTCCTTAAAATCTTCGTGACGCATCCTTGGAAGATGCTGTACTTAAATACCAAGTTTGTATTTAACGGACTTTTCGTTACTGAGTTATGCTATTCAGGGATGCGCGCGCACACACGTCACACAGGGGCATTTTTATAAACAGGATTTTTTCTTTCTCTCTCTAGTCCGTATGTATAAGTTACTCCTACATAGTGAATAGAGAAGGTATTGTATTCCACCCAAAAAATTGAAGTCGAGATTTCACCAGAGGTCCCCTGAGTCCGAAAGAGACATTTTTAGAAAAAGGACGTGTGTGTATGTGTAGGGCATTGCTCAAAAAAGAAACGACCGTTATAGCCTAAACTTGGTATTTATCTTAGTATCTTCCAAGAATGCGACACGAAGAGTTTCAAGAAAATTCCAACACAACCACCCTTTACATGGACAATTTTATTTAAAATGTTTTTCTCAAAAATACCTCAAACGATTTCCATTAAAATACCGTATATTAAAGATATTTACATCGCAAATAAAATATATATTTTGCATTTTCTGGGAATAGCCTATGAAAGGTTTTTTATTCTGGAGGAGTTTTGCAGAATTTTGTATAACAGTTAAACGATAAGAGTTAGGCAAAAACTACTACATAAAAAATTAGATCTCCCTCAAACAAATAATTTATGTTACATACGCTTTTTCTGTAGAGTCTAGCTTTTCTGAGATACTCCTTGTTATCAGTTTCAATTTTAAACTACTTAAACTTTTCTCAAACGGGAAGTGAGTTTCATTTCATCTCTCTTGTTTTACTGCAGGCCATGCAAAGCCAACCGAACTTCAACTGTTTCATATAGGACCAGCCTTTAAAAGATATGACTATCGATTTACTCAAGTGTATCCCTTTATTTCCCTTCTACTTATAAGGAAGCAAGTAAGAAGACAAATTCTGCTAATGTTTACCTTGATGAGCATGTCATAAATAAAAGAATAATATTTTGTAAGGAAAGTTATTTGGGAAACAGCTAGAACAAATCATGTGATTGGAACACATAAGATTATTTTTTTTTTTATTTAGGGGTCACTAAACATATATTTCCGATGAAATGTCACTATCGAGTTTTTGGGTGGAATACAATACCGTGCTTACGACTCCTCCGTGGTTGAGTTGTCAGCAAGCTGATTTTTCACCCGGAAGTCCCGGGTTCGATTCCCGGCTGGGACGGGGAATTTTTCTTTAACCAGAATTATTCCCTATCCCCCACAGAGTCTGGAAGTATGTATGTGAGAGTGAAATTGTGTGTCTGATGAAAATAAAACGATTTAAAAAAATCTGATGTGTTCCATTCACATGACTTTCTCTACATCTCTAAAACAAATTATTGTTAAAAACCTTATGCTTCTACTTACTCCATGATAATCGAGAAAAAATTAACAGAAATAGTTCTTATTACTTCCTTCCTTGTAAGTAGAAGCGAAATAAGGGAGTAACATAGGTTAAAGTGATAGTCAAAAGCTGGTTGCTATGTGACTGAAGTTATTTGTTTGTATGGACAGGAGTTGACAAATTTTAAAGCTAAAACCAAAATCAAGGAATATCTCAAAAACGATCAGCTCCACGAACAAAATGTACACAACATAAATTGTGTGTTTTAACTTTTTCTTCATTTTAGTGTTCTAAGTTTTTTTTCCATTCCTTACGGTTTGGCAGTTATGCAAAATTCCGTATAATTCATCCAGAATAAAGTAATCTTCAGAGGCTATTCCTAGATAATTCAAGATATACATTTTATTTGTCAGGTAAAAATATCTTTAATGTACGATATTTTAATCAAAATCGTTAGAGCCATTTTTGAGAAAATAGAAAATTTCGAAAAAAGTACCATGTAAAGGGTAGTTAGGGTGGGGGGATTTTTTTGAAAATATTCGTGTCGCATCCTTGGAAGATACTAAACCTAAATACCACGGACCTTTTTTTTTAAAAATGCTTTTTTTTGGACTCAGGGGACCCCAAAACATATATTTCCGGTGAAATCTCGGTATCGAATTTTTGGGTGCATTACAATACCTTCTCTATCTCTATGTACATTGTACATATGGTGCTAGAGAAAGTAAAAATACTGTGCTTATCTACTATTTACATTTAACATACGTGGTCAGGAAAGTAAAAATTATAGATGGCAGATAAAGTGTGTCAATGGTACAGATATATGTTTTCATAAAAGTATTCATATTAATAGGAGTATTTAGTAGAAACCTTAAAATTGTTTTATTTAATAATTTATGGAATGAGACAAATCGCTAAAAGCTACATGTCAAATTGTTCACGAGTCCATATAACTGCATATAGAGGTATAATTAAACACTGCTTGAGAAAGGTACTATAACATAATGAAGAGCAAAAGGAACTCTGACCAGTGGCTCTCGAATTTATTGTGTGCACTCAGACATTAAGTGTTGACTCACGAGACGCTTATGGACCCACATGACTCGATGTAATTTAAACAAAACCTGGGGTAACTCTGAAGGGGCCCATCCCCTGGGAAATCCTTTTTATGCCAGTGTGAGAAATGAAACAAACGAACAATTACATGCACGTAATCACAGTGGTTAATTATGAATAGCAATTGACGTAAACATTTGTCCAGGCATGATAAATAGGTCGAGATGAATACACATCTGTAATAATGGGCGAGAAAAATACAAAAGTTGGAATGTTACGTTCCCCTCTCGAATGAATTATACAAGTGATCCATTTTCTATGGTGCGATATCTCCCTCCCCTCCCCACCCACCCTTAGGCTGGTTTCCGGTAGCTTATGTTACGGCCAGCGTGTATGAGAAATTATGCATAATATGCCCGTGTCGATGTGGGGAGGTTTTTATGGCTTAGATTCCAACAGGCTGCATCATCACTATGGCAACAGGCGAGTTTCATCTAGGACCTGTTATCCAGGTGGCCGTGAAAACACCATTCGGCCATTCCACAATAACTAACCATGACGAGAAAAATCTGATGTGTTCCATTCAAATGACTTTCTCTACATCTTTGTAACACATTATTGTTAAAAAGCTTATGCTTCTTTTTACTTCATGCTAATCGAGAAAAAATTAGCAGAAATGGTCTTATTACTTGTTTCCTTGTAAGTAGAAGCGAAATACGGGAGTATCATTGGACCAAGTGATAATCAAAAGCTGGTTGCTATGTGACTGAAGTTCCTTTGTTTGTGTGGACAGAAGTTGACAAATTCTTGTATGAAAAAATTATAAGTCTTCCAAGCTGAAACCAAAAACAAGGAATATTTAAAAAAATCAAGTATACGAAAAAAATGTATATAACACAAATTCTGTGTTTTAAAGTGCTCTACATTTTTGTGTGTTAAGTTATTGTCCATCTCTTACGGTTTAGCAGTTATGTAAAATTCCGTAAAATTGATCTAGAATAGTCTTCAGAGCTATTCCCAGAAAATTCAAGATATACATTCTATTTGTTATGTAAATGTCTTTAATGTACGATATTTTTAATAAACATCGTTAGAGCCATTTTTGAGAAAATCAAACTTTTCCAAAAAATGTTCCATGTAAAGGGTATTTGGGTGTGGGGGGATTTTCTTGAAAATCTTCGCTTTGCATCCTGGGAAGATACCAAACTTAAATACCAAGTTTGGTATTCAACGGTATTTTCGTTTTTGAGCTATGCTGTCCAAAAACACACAACCTCACACATACATACACACACATATGGACTTTTTTGTAAAAATGCTTTTTTTGGATTCAGGGGGACCCAAAACGTGTATTTCCGGTGATATCTCGGTATAGAATTTATGGGTGAAATCTTCGTAACAAAGATGTTTTCTCTACCTACTATTTACATAATACGTGGTAGGGAAGGTAAAACTGGGAAAGTGAATCAAACTATGTAAATCTAATGCTTTGTCCAAGACTTGAGCCTAGGCTTTCTATGCTTTTAACACCGAGGCATCATGTCGGCATATATGTAGCGCATTAAACCTTATTATATTCCGGTAAACCAACAAGGCAATTTCAACCACTCCAGATAATACCACAAAGACGGTTTACAGTTGTGCTAGTCCAATTTCAGGGCCTGGTTAACCACTTATAGTGGCGAGTAAGTGCCAAGCTCTAAGGTTGTGTCATTTGCATCACTTTCTGCGTCAATTCTTCTATTCGTATGGTTTCATAAATTTCTTTGTATAGTATACTGAAGTAATAGAAATCTAGATAAATGCATAATTATGAGGAATAAATAAATGATCATTTAACACTTCAAAAACCCACGAATAATTTGAAAGTTTAAACTAATAGAATTTATTTTGGTTTATTTTTGTCCATCTTTTTCTAATGTGCCTGTCATAGAAAATGTATACAAAACTTGTTCAGAATGAAGAGAACTTTATTATATATTTTCAGAAAATTCAAAATATACATTTTATTTGACATAAGTGTGAATATTTTAAACATTTGGTGTTTTAATGAAAATTCTTTAGGGTAAATTTCTAGAAAATCGTCATGCCGAATACTTGAAAAACATTGAACATATATTCTAATTAATATGCAATAATTCTTTTTTGGATTTAAAATGTTCCGAGATGTTCCTTATCATTCGGAGCACATGAAATTATGGTATAGTAATAGTACATTGAGCGTCATTTGTTTCATGTCGTACAAAAACATTTTGCTGGTGAATTTTAACATGTTAGCATAAATATGTGAAATAATAATAATAATTATAGTAATTATTATTATTTTTTTCATAAAACTAAATGTCTTTCCGGGCATCGTTTCATATTGTAATATCAAAATATTGTGACAAGTATCTTTATTGCCTCAAAATTGTCTACAAATACAGTCTTTAATTCACTGCTGCGTAAAGGCTCACTCGACGTTTCGACGCGTAGATAGTTTACAGATACATGTCATCCATGGCTCACGCACCACTGCATGCTAACACTTCAGTCACTCACGACTCAGTAGGTATAATTCACAACACTGCACTGCAACTCTTCCTCCGTTTATAGCTAGAAAATCACATCACAAACTTTCTGGAAACTTGTCGAGGATACTTGAAACTGAAGCTTGCAGAAGGATCGAAAGTCGCGTTGCCGAAAGCTCATGTTACATATCGCCTCTCTTCCATGTTGTTTACACATCCGATGCGATGGCAAACCTGAGCAGCGCAGTCACATATGGGCGGTAATATCACAATATTAATAATTGTTATAAGTTCATATAATATGAGGGCCATCCAGAAAGTTACAAACGAATGATATAACTAAATGATAACGAAAGATATCAACACAACCCTTTATTTACCAAATTACAGTACCTTACTCTATTTATCAATGTAATCTCCATTTTGTCAAGACATGTATCGTCACATGGGACAAGTTTTTCAATGCCGATATTATACATCTCTACCGCGAAAGATCTTATTCGGTTATTTTTTTTTTTTTTTAGTGCACGAAATGTTCGGCCAATTGAATTTTATAGACAAATAATGCAAGTGTATGGTGATAATGCAATGAAGGAACATTCAGTGAGAAAATGGTGCGACATTTATGAGTAATCAAGGAAAAACCAGTGAGTACGATAAAGACCGGAGTGGAAGTACATTAATCGTTATGGCAGAATTGAAAGCAAATGTTAATGAACGAATCAAGAAAACCCGGTATTTCACTTTGGACACCGTACATACTGTTTGTGGCTACGGGCCGACCCCTCGTAACAGGTTCTCCATTATGTGGTTTCGTGCCGTTGGCTTCCCAACAGGCTTCTGATCCCTGGGCATTGGCTTGTAAGTCCCAGGGGGTGTCAGTCCTAGAGATACGGGGATGGTAAGCAGATTACGAAACGAACATGATTTTTGGATGGGAAAGATTTTCCAACTGATGAAGCCTCAAGGTGACAGACATCTTGGCTCAGGTCTTTAGCGGAGGAAGAGTAGATCTGTATTGAAAAACCGGTATCACATGACAATAAATGCCCTGATAGCAATGACGACTACGTTGAAAAATCTGATGTGTTCCATTCACATGACTTTCTCTATATCACTGCAACAAATTATTCTATTTACTTCATCTAATGGAGCAAAAATAAGCAGAAATAGTCTTATTACTTGCTTCCTTGTTAGTAGAAGCGAAATAAGGGGGTACCATAGGTTAAAGTGATAGTCAAAAGCTGGTTGCTCTGCGACTGAAGTTCCTTTGTAAGGACACGAGTTCACAATGTCCTGTATGAGAAAAGTATGTCTTTATAGCTGAAAAAAACAAGGAATATCTCACAAACAATCAGCTCCACGAAAAAAAAAAATGTGCATTACATAAATTGTGTGTTTTAAGGTGCTCTACATTTGTTGTCTGGTAAGTTTTTATCCATCTCTTACGGTTTAGCAGTTATGCAAAGTTCCGTAAAATTGACACAGAATAAAGTAGTCTTCAGAGGCTATTCCCAGAAAATTCAAAATATACATTTTATTTGTCATGTAAATATGTTTAATATACGACATTTTAATCGAAATCGTTAGAGCCATTTTTTCGAAAATCAAAATGTTCGAAAAAAAGTTCCATGTAAAGGGTAGTTTGGGGTGGGGAGATTTTTCTCAACATCTTCGTGTCGCATCCCTGGAAGATACTAAACTTAAATACTAAGTTTGGTATTTTACCGACTTTTCGTTTTTGAGTTGTCGTGTTCACAGACACACGGACACACTGACACACGGATACACGGACACACACATGGACCTTTTTCTGAAAATACCTTTTTTGGATACAGGGGACCCTAAAACATATATTTCCGGTGAAATCTCGGTATCGAATTTTTTGGTGGAGTGCAATACCTTCTGTATACTCTATATACATAGCGCGTATAGAGAAAGTAAAAATAGAGAAATGTACTGTAACATTGTAAAAAAAGTTTGTGTTCACAACTTTCTTATTATTTAGTTATGCCAAATCGTCTATTGCTTTCTGTCTCGTATATCCTGGCTTTCATTCGCTGCCAAGTTTCCTCTACCTCATTGTTCTTCACATGGTTTTCCTGAAGCTTCTACTCTGCTTTACCTATTTTATCGTCTAGGCAGAGGCTCTATACTTCAATATTTCCACAAATTTATATTTCGTTAGGGAAACTTTAACCGTTACATGGTAACAAAAGTTGTTTATTTTCAGAGTCTTGTAGACTAGACCTTCGCAGATAATTGAATTGACTATTTTTCCATTAATGTTTTTGCTCTCTTTTCCCCCAAGCTGGTTTTTCAGTTCTGTCTGTACTCTATTGTTTTAACTTTATTGCAGATCAGAGAAATCTCATTTCCGCAAGTTGTATGCGTTTTGTTTGATAGTCCGCCGTTCATCTCCGCATAAAAGGATATCAATTGTCATCAGTCGAAGAGTTATTTTATATTTAACATTCTTTTTGGTTTAAAGAGACACCAACATCGTTTTATGTTACTGTCTCTACATAGTAGGTAGAGAAGGCATTGCATTTCATCCAAAAAATCCATAAAGAGATTTCACCGGAAATAAATGTTTAGAGGACCCCTGAGTCCAAAAAAAGCATTGTCCGTGTGTGTGTGTGTGTGTATGTGTGTGTGTGCCCGTGTGTCTGTGAACACGATAACTAAAAACGAAACGTAAAATACCAAACTTGGTATTTAAGTTTAGTATCTTCCAGGGATGCGACACGAATATTTTGAGAAAAATCCCCCTTTACATGGAACTTTTTTCGAAAATTTTAATTTTTTCGAAAAATGGCTCGAACGATTTTGATTAAAATTTCGTATATTAAAGATATTTACCTGACAAATAAAATGTATATCTTGAACTTTCTGGGAACAGCCTCTGAAGAGTAGTTTATTCTGGATGAATTTTACTGAATTTTGAATAACTGCTAAACCGCAAGAGATGGATAAAAACTTACTACCCAAAACATGTAGAGCACGTTAAAACACACAATTTATATTACATACATTTTTTCCTGGAGTTCGTCGTTTTTGAGACATTCCTTATTTTTGTTTCTGCTATGTAAAACTTCTACTTTTCTCATACAGGAATTTGTCAACTCCTGTCCATACAAACAAAGGAACTTCAATCACATAGCAACCAACTTTTGACTATCACTTTAACCTATGGTACACCCTTATTTCGGTTCTACTTACAAGGAAGCAAGTAATATGGCTACTTCTGCTAATTGTTTACTGATTAGCATGAAGTAAATAGAAGTATAAGCTTTTTAAGAATAATTTGTTGCAGAGATGTAGAGAAAGTCATGTGAATGGTACACATCAGATTTTTTTTCTAAAGTTTCCCAAGAAATAGCTGTGTTAGTATGATTTTCTACTCACTTTCCTCTATCTACAATTTTAGCTTCTCTCTCTCTCTCTCTCTCTCTCTCTCTCTCTCTCTCTCTCTCTCTCTCTCTCGTGCTATTTTTCCCCTATCCGATATGCATCCCAGCATGCAGCACTTTATTCTAATATTGGTCTAACTAAAGCTGTATACGCTTGACTTCGCGTTTATGCGTTTCAATATCCTCTTTACAAAGTGCAATGCTTAATCTACCCTAGATATGGTTTCTTTCCTGTTGTAGTTTTGTGCATCAGATGTTGCACCGTCTGACTTTTTCTGGAATATACATTATAATCACCTTGAGCTCCAGCTCATTCTGCCTATCACATCAAACTATCACAAGTTACATTGATTCATTGTAATACAGTAAAGCTAAATGAACAGCTTGATGAATGAATAACAAATTTGGTTTCGATATTATCAACATACATTCAAATTTGTACATTTATGTCATTAATAAATTTATAAATACTCCTTAATGCCCTATGTTCCATTAAATGCAAAAAAAAATTTAATTTGCTAGCGGTCGTATATAGTAAATTTGGCTTAACCATCAAGTAAACTATTTATTTCATTCTGAAACTGGTGGCATTGCCAGAACATATAATTTGCTGTTTCTTCTGCTAGACATTATGAAAACATGTTATAATTTACAATGTTAAATTTAAATAGAATACCTACCTTTCAAGGATGTATTTTTTCTACGAAGCTTTATGTCTGTTACCATTGATTTTGTTGATAATTTTTTTTTTTTTTTGTAGCTTATCTTCCTTTAACCTGGTTGGACGTATCGGACGATGAATGCAATTGGTGAAATGATCTCGGAATCCAAGGAGCTAGAAGTTACTCGACGTTCGTCTTCTCAGGATAAGGGAAAACCCCGATAAAAAACTTTATCCGGGTAGCCCACCCTAAGCGAGATTCGAAATCACGACCTGTTGTATGTGAGGCAGGGTGGGCTTAAGATTATTGAACCATGGCGTAGCGGTTTTCTTGTAATATGTTCAAAGAAAAAGTTTTCTCTTTTTGTTTATCTGACCCTTCCACTCTTCAGCCTCTTTTCTCATTATTTCTTTCCATAGAAACTTAAAATCATTTGCTGGCAAACCCAGTTTAGACATCCCTACCATCTATAATTGAACGGTTGTCTGCACTATCTACAATATTATTATGTTATTCCAGTATGAGAGGGAACCCATGTAAATTTAACATGAATATTTTATTGTTTAAATTCAGTCTGATCTAGTAGACAGGAATATGTGGCGTCATCTATTATTCTTGCCTTGTTACATGTGTGCCTTGGTTTTCCCATATCTGCTAATAATTGCTGTTAATGCTGGATTGATTACGAGGTTCTGTTTCGTTCTTTGGAATACAGAAAGAATAAACTTCCTGCATGTACTGTGTGATAGTCCATTCACGTTGCTATCGAAAGAAGACCTTCCTTTATAACTTTTCTGATGATTGAAGTTTCAGGTTGCTTATTGCATGGTAGCCAGTGTTGTTTTCAAGAGCAGTTTCCTCGGCTAATCTGAGTAATTTATCAGCCAGTTCAATCCCAGTGAAAACTGAAAATTATATCTTCCTATGTTGTAATTTTAACCTTCTGATTTGGTCATGAATTTCTCCTATCAAGTAATTGTGTTAATAATTTTTACTTTCTCTGCTACATATTCCACCTAAAAATTTATAACCGAGATTTAACTACAAATACACGTTGTAGGGTCCCCTGAATCCAATAAAAATGATGTTTTTTTTTTCTACACGTACTATGTGCATACTGTATAGAGAAAGAACATATTGTGTGTCACCCAAAAAGTTGATACCGAGATTTCATCGGGAAAACACGTTTTAAGATCACCTGTACCCCAAAAAAAATTTAGAAAAAGGTCCGTGTGTGTGCCCGTGTGTCTCTGGGCAGCATAGCTAAAACGAAAAGCCGTTAAATAAGAAACTTGGTATTTAAATTGAGTATCTTCCAAGGGTGCGATACGAAGATTTTCGAGAAAATCCTTCTACCGCCAACTACCCGAAAAATGTCTCAAAGATTTTGATTAAAATGCCATGTGTTCAAGATATATTCTGAAAGATTTTGTGACACTGTATAACTAATAAATCGTAAGAAATAGACAAAAACTTACTAAGTTACTAACTAGTAAGTTTTTGTCTATTTCTTACGATATTATATTGTAGAGTTGACCGTGTTCAGAAAATTCGAGTTATTGCTTGCAGTTTTAAGGTACCTACTTAATTTTTTTTCAAACTTCAAGTATCTTTCTTATCGTCTCTCTTTTATTTACTCCTAGCAAGCTAGGAGAACTGAATTTCAATTGTTTTACATAAAAGATATCACTATCGCTTTAACTTGTGCATTCCCTTATTTCTCTTCTACTTACAAAGAAGCAAGCAATAAGCCATTTCTGTTAATTTCTATCATGGTATAGATAAAAGAATATATCTTGAAAGAAACGTTTTTATGGGACAGCTAGAAAAACTCATGTAAATGTAAAACATCAAAATTTTCGAAAAAGCTTCGTGTGTGTGGTTTGTGTATGCGTGTGTTATGTGCCAGTGTGTTCGAGTGTTGTAAACAACATAACTCAAAAACGAAAAGTGCATTAAATACCAAACTTGATATTTACGTTCAGCATTTTTCAAGGATACGACATGAAGATTTTCTAGAAAATCGCATCTCAACATGGAACACTTTTCGATTGTTTTTATTTTCTCAAAATTGGGTCTATTTTTATTAAAAAATGTATATTAAAGATATTGACAAGATAAATAAAATGTATATCTTGAATTTCTTAGGAATAGACTCTGGAGACCTTCATGTTAGATGACTTTTAATAACTGGTAAACCATAAGAGATAAACAAAGGCATACTTCACAAACATTTTGATATCGTTAAAATACAGAGTTTATTCATTTTTATTACTTTTTTCTTGTGGAGTAAACTATTTCCGAAATATTTCAGCTTATTGGTTTCAATGTTAAAATAGTATACTTTTCATGATTCGTTTTACATCTCTATTGTTTTGCTCTTTCCCAAGCAAAGAGAACGGCATTGCGATTTAAAAGTGTTGGCTATTACTTTAGCCTATCCTTATTGCTCTTCTACTTACAAGGAAATCACAAAAATAGTTCTGTTGATGTTTATCTCGATTAGCAGGAAGCAGATAGAAGGATAAGCATTTGTAAGCATAATTCGTTGTCAAAGAAATACAGAAAGTCATATGAATGGAACTCAAAAGATATATATATATATATATATATATATATATTGTATATTGCGATATTTTTTTCTTCAGGTATGGTAATCAACATGTTTAATGTTTCCAGCGTTCTTCGAATTGGAAATGTTCCGTCTGATTATTATTTCAACAGCTATCATGAAGTTTGACTTTTGTTTTGCTTTCTAAAGAGCTTTCGAACCTTGTTCGAAAAACACTACTGCAGCAACCATGTCTTTTATTCTGCTTCGTAGGTAAGCATTTCGATATTAATATAAAAATAATAGTTGCAACAAATCTTCACTTATCTTTTGGAATCCTTGCCTGGACTAGTTTCGCAACGATTTCATTGCATTATCAACATATCCTTTTGGTCTCTTTTTTGATGTTAAAAAAAAAACATCAAAAAAGAGACCAAAAGGATATGTTGAAAATGCAATGAAATCGTTGCGAAACTAGTCCAGGCAAGGATTCCAAAAGATAAGTGAAGATTTGTTGCAACTATTATTTTTATATTAATATTTGTGTTATTCTTCACTGTTACTAATTTCTTTTTACATTTATAAGCATTTCGATGTTATCTTCGTTTACCTCTATTCGGCTTACTTTGTCAGAATTCATTATTCATTTCTTTATTTGGTTAAGCTTACTGTGAAAATGTAATGTTTTGGGTCACAGCCGATATTCGCCAATTATGTTACATCACCAGTTTCGGATACACCAGTAAAAGAAGTACTGAACTCCGCGCCAAAAGTCGATACGGAGATTTCACCGGAAATATACGTTTTGAGAGGTTCCCTGAATAAAAAAAAAATAGTTTTATAAAAAGCACAGTGGTATGTCTGCCTATCTGTTTGTCTATCTGTGAAGAGCACCACTCGAAAACCAAAAAGTCGATTAAATAACAAAGGTGATATTTAAGTTAAGTATCTTCCAATTACCTATACACCCCAAAGATTTTCAAGAAATGTCCTATACATTAAACATGTTTCGTTATTTCTTTCTCTACCTGTACTAGGTGCATAGTGTTCAGAGAAGGTATTGCGTTCTACCCAAAAATTCGAAACCGAGATTTTACCGGAAGTACACGTTTTGGGTCCCCCTGAATCTAAAAAGAGAATTTTTGGAAAACGTTCCGGTGTGTGCGTGTGGGTGTCTGTTTGTCTGTGGGCAGCATAGCTCAAAAACGAAGAGACCGTTAAATACCAAACATGGTATTTAAGTTTGGTATCTTCCAAGGATGCGACATGAAAATTTTCAAGAAAATCCCCCCGCCCCCAACTACCCTTTAAATGGAACTTTTTTTCGAAATTTGTTATTTCCTCAAACATGTCTCTAATGATTTTGATTAAAATATTGTATATTAAAGATATTTATCTGAAAAATAAAATGTATATCTTGATTTTTCTGAAAATAGCCCCTGAAGACTACTTTATTCTGGATGAATTTTACGGAATTTTTCATAACTGCTAAACCGTAAGACATACACAAAAACTTACCACACAAAAAGTGTAAAGCACATTGAAACACACAATTTACGTTATATACATTTTTTTCGTGGAGTTGATCGTTTTCGGTTTCAGCCTTGGAAAACATACTTTTCTCATACAGGAATTTGTCAACTCCTGTCCATACAAACAAAGGAACTTCAGTCATATAGCAACCGGCATTTGACTATCACCTTAACCTATGGTACTTTCCTAATTCGCTTCTACTTACAAGGAAGCGAGTAATAAGACTATTTCTGCTAATTTTTTCTCGATTAGCATGAAGTAAATAGAAGCCTGGGCTTTTTAACAATAATTTGTTGCAAAGATGTAGAGAAAGTCATTCATGTCAATGGAACTCAGCTGATTTTATTGATTTTATTTTTTTATTTTCTCACAAATTGTTAAGATTGTTTAAGGTAATCTCATTATACATAAAATGTGCGCATGGCCTGCTAAGTCCTCTTTATTCAGAATGAATGGTAATCCATGATACACAAATTCTTGCTACACATAAAATGGAGATCTCCTTACAACATAAATTTATGTCTAATATTTTTGTAGTATTAACTATTTTATTGTTATTGGTTTGAATTTTCCAACCCGTACAGTTTCTTCAAGTGGCAAGCATCAGTTCAGATGTGTCGGAGTACAACAAAGGAATTCGTGAGTAGAAACAGAAAACCAGCCTGGTGATGTTTGCAATTACTGCACGCGTAGTGTGAATCATCACCCAAACTGCACCACGTCTTACATTCCCCTACCAGGTCATCAATCACCAGACTACAATAATCTCTAAGTAATGTAGTGGTATCGACCACATTCTTTGGCCGTCTGCTCTTACCCGCCAGTACTGTTTTAACTAATAACGAACATGCTACGTCACCTTGGGTTACTGGAGCTCCAAAATTACTTGAACCGAACAAAGTAGCTCAGACATTAGAATCTATAAGGACGCAGCTTCAAATACCCAATGTCTCTCAGTTTCCAGATAAATACTTGTATAATATTCAATACCACGTCCCAAAGTAGAACTAACAATAAGAAATCTAATGTGCTCCATTCACATGACTTTCTCTGCACTTCTGTAACAAATTATTGTTAATAAGCTTATTCTTATATATATATATATTTAATGCTAAAACATTAGCAGAAACGATCTTATTACTTAGTTCCTTATTAAGTAGGAAGGAAATAAGGGAATAGGTACATTAGGCTAAACCGACAGTCAAATGTTTTAAAATGTGATTGCTATGGGATTGAACTCCATTTCGTTGCCTGGCCAAGTGTTGACAAGTTCCCGTATGAGAAATTTACGTATTTTAAGACTGAAATCAATAACAAGGAATATCTCGAAAACGGTCAATTCCACGAAAAAAATGTATATGACATAAATTGTGTGTTTTATCGTGATCTACTTGTTGTGTAGTAAATTTTTGTCTATCTCCTACGGTTCACCAGTTATGTATAATTCTTTAAAAACCATCCAGAATGAAGAGGTCTTTAGAGGGTATTCCCAGGAAATCCAAGATGTACATTTTTTTGTCATAAGAAAATCTTAAACATGCGGTATTTTAATCAAAATCGTTAGCGCCTTTTTTAAGAAAATCACAATTTTCGAACATTTGTCCATGTAAAGGGTAGTTTGTGGTAGGGGGTATTTCCTTGAAAATCTTCGTGTAGCATCCTTGGAGGATACCAAACTTAAATACCAAGTTTAGTATTTAACGGTCTTTTCGTTTTTGAGCTACGGTCTCCACAGACACACACAGACACATACACTTACATATATACATCCATCCATCCATATACACACACCCAGACAGACACACATATGAACTTTTTTTCTAAAAATGCCTTTTTTGGATTCAGAGGTTCTCAAAACGTACATTGTAGGTGAAATCTCGGTGTCAATTTTTTTGGTTCAATACAATACCTTCTCTGTACACGATGTGCATAGTACATGTAGAGAAAGTAAAAGTCTGATGTATTACATTTTTTACTCATTCTGCAACAAACTAAGCTTACAAAAGCTTGTTCTTGTGTGTAGTTAATACCAAAACAATCTAAGCAATAGCAAAAATTGTTTTCTTCATATTTTCTTATACCTTTAAGGGGAATAAGGAAAATCACTAACATTACAAATAAAATGTATATTGTGAATTCTCTGGGAATTACTTCTGAAGTTCTATTGATTGTAAATTTCTCTTCATTCTAAAATAGAGCATGGTGTGCAAAAGGTTCTATACTTGGACCCTTATTACTTTTTGCTGTATATTAATGATCTACCTACAGTAATAAACAACAATGCTCCGGTGCTTTTTGCGGATGATATAAGCATTATAATTAAAGAATACAAGACCAATCAGCTTCCTGATTTAACTAACATAATTTTGAGCATAATGGTTTCTAAAGAAACAAAATGTTTATACATTTTGAAAAAAAACGAATTGCATTAATTTTTCACATAGCAAAAGAATTTTAGACTTAAACCTAAAGCATGAAAGTAATCAAATTACAGGTTCTACCAATATAAAATTCCTGGGCCTTATTATAGAGCGTAATATGAAATGGAAACACCATATTGATTATATCTTACCCCAACTGGGCTCTGCGTGTTTTGCAATCAGATCATTAATCAGCTTATAAATAAGAGCATTCTAAAATCAGCTTATTATGTTTTATTTTCAATAATTGAGGACCTATGGGAAATCCGATAAATGCAAAAAAGTATTCATTTTGCAAAAGATAATAAAAAAAATCTGATGTGTTCCATGCGCATGGCCTTCTCTACATCTCTGCAACAAATTATTGTTAAAAAGCTTATGCTTCTATTTACTTCATGCTAATCGAGAAAAAAATATCAGTTAATAGTCTTAATACTCACTTTCTTGTAAGTATGCATACTGCATAAACTGTGTGTTCTAACGTGCTCTACATTTTTTGTGTTATAATTTTTGTTCATCTCTTATGGCTTAGCAGTTATGCTAAATACCGTAAAATTGATCCAGAATAAAGTAGTCTTCAGAGGCTATTCCCAGAGAATTCAAGATATACAATTTATTTGTCAGGTATATATTTTATTTATCTTTAATATACGATATTTTAATCAAAATCTTTAGAGTCATTTAAAGAAAATATAATTTCCATGTAAAGGCTATTGGCGGGATTTTTCTCAAAATCTTCGTGTCGCATCCCTGGAAGATACTAAGCCTAAATATCAAGTTTTGTATATTTCCGACTTCGTTTTTGAGTTATCATGTTCACAGATACACGGACACACACACATACGGATCTTTTTATGAAAATGCTTTTTTGGATACAGGATACCCTAAAATATATATTTCCGGTAAAATCTCGGTATCGAATTTTTGGGTGAAGTGTAATACCTTCTCTATACACTATGTACATAGTACATATAGAGAAAGTAAAAATTGGTTGCTATGTGACTGAAGTTCCTTTGTTTGTATGGACAGGCGTTCACAAATTCCTGTATAAGAAAAGTATAAGTTTTTCAAACCTGAAACCAATAACAGTGAATGTTTAAAAAACGATCAACTCCACGAAAAAAATGTAATTGTGTATTTTAACGTGCTCTACATTTTTTGTGTTAAGTTTTTGTCCCTCTCTTACGGTTTAGCAGTTATGCAAAATTACGTAAAACTCGTCCAGAATAAAGTAGTCTTCAGAGGTTATTCCCAAAGGATTTAAGATATACATATTATTTATCAGGTAAATATATTTTATTTACGATGTTTTAATCAAAATCGTTAGAGCCATTTTTGAGAAAATCAAAATTTTCGAAAAAAGTTCCATGTAAAGGGTAGTAGAGGGTGGAGCGATTTTCTTGAAAATCTTCGTGTCGCACCCTTGGATGAAACCAAACCGAAATACCAAGTTTGATTTTTAAAGAACTTTTCGTTTTTGAGCTATGCTGCCCACAGACGCACACACACACGAATATTTTTCTAAAAATGTTTTTTTTTTTTATTCAGGGAGCCTCAAAACATTTATTTTCGGTGAAATCTCGGTTTGGAATTTTTGGGTGCATTACAATACCTTGTCTATACACAATGTACAAAGTACGGTAAAGATAGTAAAAATTTATGTTTTATTTTAATTCCATAGAATAATGTAAACATTCATGAACATGAAAAGGTATAATTGGCCATCAGACGCCATGTTTAAATACCTCAACTGGAGCTACAGCAAGGCCACTGTACTGAACTGGCAAGAAAAGCTTCAGTTCTACAAGATCTCATTCCCATACAGAGGAGAGAAAAAGGAAACATGAGGATCCAGCCTACCAACCTGATGGATTTTAATATGAGCCATGCACTCAAATCTTTTCTTGTTTTCTGCTTATTGATATTTTCAGCATTATTCTTCCAAAAAAAGCTCCTTGCGGAACAGTGTTTCTGTTACAAAAATAAAATTTGCTGTACATAATCACAGAGGTACAATAAATAAGAATTTCTCTAGGTATTACTGTGAGATGTATTTAAGCATATGTTTTCAATTCTCAAACATAAAAATTATATCTTTATAAAATAAAAAACTGATGTGTTCTATTCACATGGCTTTCTCTACATCTCTACAAACATTATGGTTAAAAAGCTTATTCTTCTATTTTCTTCATGCTAATTGATAAAAAATTAGCAGAAATGGCTCTTATTACTTGCTTCCATGTAAGTAGAAGGGCAATAAGAGAGTACTATAAGCTAAAGTGATAGTCAACAGCTGGTTGCTATGTGATTGAAGTTCTTTGTTTGTATGGATAGGAGTTGACAAATTCCTGTGTGAGAAATGTATAGGCAGTTTACAGCTGAAACCAATAACAAGGAATATCTTAAAAATGATCAACTCTACGACAAAAATGTGTTTGAAATAAATTGTGTGTTTTAACAGATCTAAAGTTTCTATCAAGTAGGTTTTTGTCTAACTCCTACGGTTTACCAGTTATGCAAAATACCTCAAAATTCATCCGGAATAAACGTGCCTTTAGAGACTATTCCCAGAAAATTCAAGATATACATTTTATTTGTCTTGTAAATATCTTTAATATACGACATATTAATAAAAATCGTTGTAGCTATTTTTGAGAAAATCAAAATTTTCTAAAAATTCTCCAAATAAAGGATAGTTGGAGTGGGGGGCTTTTCTTGATAATCTTCCTGTCGCATCCTTGGAAGATACTGAACTTAAATACCAAGTTTTTGAGCTATGCTGTCCACAGACACACACACACACGTACACACATGGAGCTTAAACCAAGGTACAGAGAAACCTAGGGCAATTTCAAAAATTAAATGTATAATGAACCTAAGATTAAAATATTGTACCAGAATTTTAAATTTTTTCTCGCAAGGGACCTTTTTAATGGCGTCACAAAAACAAACAAATTTGATAATAACCTCCAAACCATCAGAGCTAAATGAATGAAATTTACACTGCAAATAGTTTGTATTGTATAACATCTGTGGTATAGATTTCAAAAAGTAGTTTGGAATTTCAAACTTTCAGTAACACATGTCCTTAAATATTTTGCTGTTTGAACGCAATTCGGTTGGTATTACCGAAGTGTCTGTCACTTGTTTCAGCATAAATAGTTCTCCACTAAGAGAACCAATATTTCTGCTATGCAGTGCATACCAACTGCTGACGTGTACAAACCAGGAACATAACGTTTCCTGCACAAAGAGAAGCCTTTAATAAATCAATGGTTGCCTGTTTAGTTACTGTAAAGGGGGAGCAACTGAGGAGATACCTAAAATGCGTTCTCTTCACGTGGTGCTTTACTATTACAGTCTTTCATTAGAATGGAGAAACACTGGCATTTAGGTAATTGAATTTCAGACTAACTGACACAAAATGTTCTCAGTTATTTAAAATCTAAATGAATATATTTCATGATAAACATAATTATGTAGAATGTAGTGAATATTTTACGAAAGAAATATACAAACTAATGTGTCCCATTCACATAACTTTCTCTATATCGCTCAACAAATTATTGTTAAAAAGCACATTCTTCTATCTGCTTTATGATAATCGTGATAAACATTAGGAGACATCTTTTTAATTACTTGCTTCCTTATAAGAATACGCAAATAAGGGAATACACTAGAGTAAAACGAATGTTAAATCATTAAAAGCCGATTGCAATGTGGTCGAAATCCGTTTCTATGCAGGGCCAGAAGTTTATAACTTTCCATGTGAGAAAAGTTGTATTTTAATTGTGAAAACAATAACAAAGAAAACCTCAGAAATGGTTAATTCTACGAAAAAACATATATGTCATAAATTGTGTGTTTTACCGTGATATACATTTTTTGCGTTGTAAGTTTCTATCTCTCACGATTTACCACTTATGCAAATTTCAGCAAAATTAATTACAAATAAAGTTGTGTTTAGAGGATATTCCCATAAAATTCAAGATATATATTTTATTTTCCACATTAATGTCTTTAATATACGGTACTTTATTCAAAATCGTTAGAGACATTTTTGAGAAAATAAAAATTTTCAATTTTTTTCATGTAAAGGGTAGTTTGGGGTGGCGGGATTTATCTCAAAATCTTCACGTCACATCCCCGGTAGATACTAAACTTAAATACCAAGTTTGGTATTTTACCGACTTTTCATTTTAGAGTGATGCTGTCCATAGACACATACACGCAGACGTACACATACGGATATGTTTCTATAAATGTTTTTTTTTTTTTTTTTTGTGTAGCAGGATCGAAACAAAACATGTATTTCTGGTGAACTATCAGAATCGAATTCTTGGGAGCAACACAATACCTTTTCTATACACTATGTGCATAGTACGTGTAGAGAAAGCAAAAAATCTTTTATATACTTCCTGCTAGTCGATATAAACATGAAGAGAAATTGTCTTATTATTTATTTTCTTTTAAGTTGAAGGGAGTTAAGGGAATGCAATACGCTAGTGCGTAAAAATGGACACTATGAGCTGAATTGAATTTAGGTTCTCTTTGTATGGTCAGGAATAAAACAAAAGAAAAAAAAAACTAAGAGAAAATTTTAAGTATTGAAAAATTTACGCCAATAACTGGAACATACCGAAAAAATATATATGATGAGCCGTAAATCTACGACACAGGACCGAAGGAAGCATCCTAAAGAAAGAAATCCATTGCCCTCAGTCGGGTTTGAACCCACGACCTTGGGAACCAAAGGCTAGCATGTTAACCCTAGAACATGGAAGACCTCCTTGTGGAATTATCCTATTTCTGAGATATACTTGTTCTTGAGTAAATCTTTTACAACTTAAAAATGTTCTTAAACTGAAAGTTCCATATCTTTTTCTCCCGGATATGCAAAGAAAACCGAATTTCATTGTCATCACATAGCGATAAGCCTTTACAAGGTCTGACTACAGCTTTAGCGAATATTCAATTTCACGTCAATTTCTGCTAATGTTTATCTATATTAGCATTGAAGCTGGGTGGCCGAGTGGTTAGACCACTCACCTCTCGCCTAGACGACCGAGGTTCGATCCCAAACGACCGCATGTGAGATTTGTGGTGGACAAAGTGGCCCTGGGCGGGTTTTCTACGGGTACTCCGGTTTCCCCCGCCATCACATTCCACCAGTGCTCTATCATCATTCATGTATCACCAGTGTCACCGCCTGTGGTGCCATAAGTAGTTAAAGCGGGCGTTAAACACTATCAAAAAAAAATTAAGCTGGGTAAAGAATAAGCTTTTAAAAGAAATGTTTGTAGTAGAGCAGGTAGAGAAAGTCATGTGAATGCAACACATCAGGTTTTTATACCTATTATTTCGTAAAGCGAGCTGAACTGCCTATGTTCACATATCGATCGGCTTTTAAAAGATTTGACTATCGCTTTAGCCTGGTATATTCCCTTATTTCCCTTCTGCTTCTAAAGAACTAAGTTCTAAGACCAATTTTGTAAATATTTATCTCGTAAAGAACAATGTAGATACAAGCATAATATTTTGTAAGCGTAGTTTGTTTGCAGAATAGCTAGTGAAAGTCACGCGAATGCAACACATCAAAAATTTTTACTCTTATGTCTCGTCTATATTTAAACAAATGTGTAACAAAATTATATATGAAAACGTTTTATACATGAAAAATATGTATATGTTTACAAAAAACAATGTTTAGAAGCTTTATAAGAATCTGATGTGTTCAATTCACATGACTTTCTCTACATCGTTGTAACAAATTATTGTTAATAAGCTTATTCTTCTCTCTGCTTCGTGCTAATCGAGATAAACATTAGCAGAAATGATCGTATTGTTTACTTCCTTATAAGCAGAAGAGAAATAAAGGGAATACACTAAGCTAAACCGACAAACAAATGTTTTAAAATGTGGTTACTATGGGATTGTGATCCATTTCTTTGCGTGGGAAGAAGTTGACTAGTTCCCGCATAGGAAATGTAAAAGTATTTTCAAACTGAAACGAATAACAATAAATATTTCGAAAACTCTCAACTCCACGAAAAAAAATGGATGACATAAATTATGTATTTTGAACGAGATCTATATTTTTTGTGTAGTAAGCTTTTGTCTATCTCTTACGGTTTACTACTTACGTAAAATTCAGGAAATTTCATCCAGAACAAACAGAACTTCAGAAGCTACTCCCAGAAAATTCAAGATATATATTTTATTTTTATGGAAATGGCTTTGACATGATCTAGTTTAATCAAAATCGTAAGAGCCATTATTAAGAAAAACAATATTTTCGCAAATTTTTCTACGTAAAGGGTAGTTTGAGTTGGGGGATTTTCTTAAAAATCGTGTCGCATCCTTGGAAGATACTTAACTTAAATGCCAAGTTTGGTAGTTAACGGTTTTTTCGTTTTTGAGCTATACTGTCCACAGACACACATACACACAGACAAACAGACAGACACACACGGACCTTTTTCTGAAAATTCTTTTTACTTTCTCTATGCGTACTATGTATATAGTGTATAGAGAAGGTATTGTATTACACAAAAAATTTGAAACCGAAATTTCAACTAAATACATGTTTTGAGACCCCCTGAATCCAAAAAAGCATTTTTAGAAAAATGCCCGTGTGTGTGAGTGTGTCTATGGGCAGCATAGTTTAAAAACGAAAACCGTAAAATAACACACTTGGTATTTAAACTTAAGTATCTTCGAAGGATGCAACACGAAGATTTTCAAGAAAACCCACCCACCCTCAACTACCCTTTTTACTTGGAACTTTTTTCGAACGTTTTGATTTTCTCAAAAATGGTTCAAACGATTTTGATTAAGATTTGGTATATTAAAGATATTTACCTAACACATAAAATGTATATCTTGAATTTTCAGGGATAGCCTTTGAAGATTACTTTATTCTGATGAATTTTACGGAATTATGCATAACTGCTAAACCATAAGAGATGGACAAAAATTTATCACACAAAAAAAAATTAGAGCACCTTAAAACACACAATCTATGCTATGTACATTTTTTCGTGGAGTTGGTCCTTTTTGATATGCTCCATGTTGTTTTCAGCTTTAAAAAACTTATACTTTTCTCATACAGGAATTTGTCAGCTCCTGTCTGTACAAACAAAGGAACTTCAGTCACATAGCAACCAGCTTTTGACTATCACTTTAACCTATGGTACACCATTATTTTGCTTCTACTTACAAGGAAGCAATAAAATAAATTCTGCTGATTTTTTCTCGATTAGCGAGAAGTAAATAGAAGCTTAAGCTTTTTAACAATACTCTATTGCAGAGATGTAGAGAAAGTCATGTGAATGGAACAGATAAGATTTTTTTGGATTCAGGGGGTCCCAAAACATGTATTTCCGGTCAAATCTCGGTATTGAATTTTTTTATGGAATACAATACTTCCTCTAAAACTATGCATAGAGTTTCTACGTGTAGAGAAAGTAAAAATGAGGCATGATGGATACAGAAAGTGATACATCAGATTTTCAGAGGAGCAAGGATAATTTGGCATGCGATATTGTGCAGGTTTTGTTATCCCTTATTACAGCTAAACTCGTGACTTGAGAACGCGTATCGTGCAGATTGAGAATACGTGAGGCCTTGAGAGCACGCAAAATAGCCCATTACACCTAAATGAAGACATTTCTACTCAGTTTATAGTGATTGATTTCACGGCGGGTTTGTAAAGTGATGGGAGTGAAAATGAAGCGGCGAGATTATGAGAAGGTGCGACCGGCACGCCATCTCAAACTAGGCGGAACTAAAGCAGATGTTCTTAATGAAGACACGCTTCCGAGTTTCTAGCCCACTTATACTCTGCGTCGGTCAGGATAGTAAGTCTGTGATTTTTAGGCAAGATTCAGAATTTAGCAATAAACAGATTCATTAACTTCTTACTGATACTTAAAGGCAAAAGTTGTCAAAATAATAGCTTTAGTTTTAAGGGGCATTGGGAATGTGTTACAGTCACTGACTTTCTCCAGCTGCTCCACAAACAAACTTGTGATTATTCTTCTTTCTACTCCATGCTAATCGAGATAAAGATTAGCAAAATGTTCTTATTACTAGAAGGGAACTAAAGGAATGCGCTATACTAAAGCGATAGTCAAATGTTTTAAAAGCTATCGTTATGCGATTGTCATTGCAATTCGCTTCCTTGCTTGGCCAGGAGTAGAACAAAGGAAAAACGGACACTTCCTGTCTGAGAAGAGTATAAATACTTAACGACTGAAACCAATGGCAAAGAGTATCTCGGAAACGGTTACTTCCACAACAAAAATGTAAAGGACATAAATTATGTATTTTGACGAGGTCTACATTTTTTATGCAGTTACGGTTTAGCAGTTAAGCAACATTCGGAAAAATGCATCCAAAATAAAGAGACCTTCAGAGGCTATTCCCAGAAAGTTTAAGCTATACATTTTATTTGGATTGTAAATATCTTTAATACATGGTGTTTTAACCAAAATCGTTTTAGCCATTTTTTACAAAATCAAAATTTTCGAAAATTTATCCACGTAAAAGGGTAGTTTGTGGTGGAGGGATTTTCTTGAAAATCTTCGTGTCCTACCAGAGTTAGGTATTTAATGGTCCTTTCGTTTTTGACCTATGCTGTCCACAGACACACACGAACCTTTTTCTAAAAATGCTGTTTTCGGACTCAGAGGACCCCAAAACATATTCTCGGTGAAATCTTGGTAAGGAAATTTTGGGTGGAATACAAAACCTTCTCTATCCACTATGTACATTGTACATGCGGGCTAGAGAAAATAAAAATAGAAAATAGCTTATTTAAAGCAAATATCTAGTTGTTGGAACCTTTGGGCATCCATAGAGAATTAACATGTGGCTGTCCTCTTGCTTCGAGTTTTACAGTCATTTAAAGATTTATAATACACCTGTTATTTGTTACTAATTTATAAAACATATTTACTCTCAAAACTACATTTTCACACTTTCAAAATGCTCCACACATCTAAACTTTTGTTTAATACAACTAAATATCCCATAATGTGCAGAAGTAGGTGTGTATCTATTGTAAAATATGCGACAAAATTATCCTAACACAAAAGTAATTTTTCAAAGTAAAATATAATGCAAAAATGTAAGAGATGAGACTGTTTCTAACAATAAAACACCAAGTGGTATTTAACGGAATTTTCGTTTTTGAGCTATGCTGCCCATATACACACGCGAGCGCGGACATTTTTCTAAAAAATGCTCTTTTTTGGATCAGGTGTCTCAAAAGAGTATTTCCGGTGAAATTTTGATATCGAATCTTTGGGTGGAATACAATACCTTCTCTAGACACTATGTATATAATACGTGTAGACAAAGTAATATAGAAATCTGAAATTAAGTATAGTGTATAAATTGAAATTTCGTCTTTATATTAGTATATATTTATTGTATTATTGTAGCCATATACTTCTATTTTAAATATATTTTTAAAAAGTACTATTGCCTTTGACACATTATACCCTGAAGTCTTCACCACTTCACATAAGCTAAATGCTAACCTTAAATTCCTTACTCCTTTCATGCAAAAGCGAGGAATAAGTTAATATGCACAGGACTTTAAAAAGAATGACAAAATAAAGAACAATTCAAATTATTAATAATCGATATCTCACAAATGGCTTATGCCACGTAATTTGGAAAATATTACGTGTTTTAAAGAGTTAACACAGTTTTTCTGTAGTTCTCGTACTTCACGGGTTATTCACAGAATACTCTGGACATGATAATATATGTTTATCATGATATCTTAACTATATGGTATTTTAATCGAAATCGTTAGAATCATTTTTGAGAAAATCAAAAATTACACTCGAACCTTTTTACTTTTACTAAAACCTATAATATACGTAGTAGGTTGAGAAGGAATTGTATTTTGCTTTGCATTAAAAATTCGATAACGTGTTCTCTCCTGTTTTGAGAACTCCTGAATCGAAAATAAGCGCTTTACATACAAGTCTGTGTGTGTATCTGTGTCCCTGAAGAGCATAACTCAAAAACGAAAAGTTTGTCAAACACAAACATGGAATTTTTTATTTTCCAAGGATGCGACAACAAAATTTTCAGTAAAATCCGCGCAGTCGAAAATACATTTTATATGGAAGATTTCTCTAACTTTTCGATTCTCAAAACGGGCTCAATATTTGTTGACATTGTTAATGCCCGATTTTACTACAAATACCACCGCAGGGGATTATACTGATGATACATGCAATGAAGATGGAGCACCGGTGGAACGCAATGGCGGGGGAAACTGGAGAATCCGGAGAAAACCCGTCCCTGCGCCGCTTTGTCCACCACAAATCCCAATTGCGGTCACTTGGGATCGAACTCGGGCCACCTAGGTGAGAGGTGAGTGATCTAGCCACTGACTCAAGTGTCTAGGAATATCCTCTAAATCCCTCTCCAATATGGATTACCTTTGCATTAATGGTAAATCGAACGATATATACAAATTCTTACTATATAAAAAAAAATACAGAGTTCGTTAAAGTATACAATAATTTTCATATATTCTACTTTTTTTCGGAGTTAACTATTTTTTAAGTATTTCCATGTTTTGTGTTTAAATTTCACAATACCTATGTTTTTCTCAAATGATAAGTCGCCATTTTTTTGTCGTACAAAGAGAACGAAATTTCAAAGCTATCATATAGCGACCGGCTTTTAAAAGATTCAACTATCGATTTAGTCTAATGTATTTCCTTAATATTCTTAAAAATACAAGACAACATACGGTAAAACCCTACGCTAATGTTAATTGCGATGAGCATATAGTAGATACACACTTTTGTAAGAATAATTTTTTTTGCAGAATAGACAGAGAAAGCCATATGAATAAAAACATAAGATTTTTTCCAATAATGTTTTATTTGAATTCAGAGAGCATCCAAACGTTTATTTTCAATGAAATCTCGACTTTGAATTATTTCTTCTTACTATATTGATTATTGTGTCACGCTAATTGTTAACATGCGCTTTGCCATGTTGGTTCTCGGAAGTCGCTGATGTTTCACATTGCACCAGATAGTGTGTCGCTTCAGCCAATGAATTCAAAGAAACAATAAATGACATTAACTAACTGTGGAGTGAAACACAGCGTTGCAACATCTCCCCTGCTTTGTTTCAACCCTCTTCTAACAGATAGATAGTTTATTTTCAGTCATTAAGTATAAAACATACATAGGCTGCGTCATGAGGGAGTAAAAATTAATTGAACATTCTACATACAATAATGCTACAACAATACATTTATAAATGGATATGATTAATCCCGTTTCAGGCCCTAAATTTCTGAAACGTTATAAAGAGGATTTGCCTTCAAGATTGTTTTGATCCTCTTCTTAAAGTTTAACAAAGGAAGAGTCTTGATGTTCTGAGGTAAGATGTTGAAAATGTTAACTGACGTACATGAGAAACAGTTAAGGATTTTACTATATTTACATTTGTTAATATAAATATCAGAGCATTTTCGAGTGGGATAATTATGGACAGAAGAACATATTGAGAAAAGGTTGATATTGTTTTACTTTCTCTATACGCACTATGTACATAGTGTATAGAGAAGGTATCGTAATGCACCCAAAAATTCGATACCGAGTTTTCAGCAGAAATATATGTTTTGGGTCCCCCTGAATCCAAAAAAAAAAAAAAACATTTTTAGAAACATGTCCGTGTGTGTGTGTGTGTCTGTGGGAAGCATAGCTCAAAAACGAAAAGACCGTTAAATACCAAACTTGATATTTAAGTTTGATATCTTCCAAGGATACGACACGAAGATTTTCAAGAAAATCCCCCCACCGCAACTACCCTTTACATGGAACTTTTTTCTAAAATGTTGATTTTCTAAAAAATAACTAACGATTTTGATTAAAATATCGTATATTAAAGTTATTTACCTGACAAATAAAATGTATATCTTGAATTTTCTGGGAATAACCTTTGAAGACTACTTTATTCTGGGTGAATTTTGCATAACTGGTAAACCATAAGAGATGGACAAAAACTTAGTACCCAAAAAATGTAGAGCACATTAAAACACACAACTTATGTTATATACTTTTTTCGTGGAGTTGACAGTTTTTTAGGTATTCCTTGTTTTTGTTTTCAGCTTTGAAAAACATACTTTTCTCATACAGGAATTGGTCAACTCCTGTCCACAGAGACAAAGGAACTTCAGTGATACAGCAACCAGCTTTTGACTATCACTTTAAACTATGCTACTCGCTTATTTCACTTCTACTTACAAGGAAGCAAGCAATAAGACTATTTGTGCTAGTGTTTTCTCAATTAGTGTGAAGTAAATAGAAGCATAAGCTTTTTAACAATAATTTGTTGCGGAGAGATAGAGAAAGGCATATGAATGTAACACATCAGAATTATTTAACACATAGGAGGGAATCCAGAACAAACATTGAAGACAATAAGTTTAGTATATTCTAAGAATAATGTCCACGTGTGGACGGCAAACACTTACTTGGAGAAAACGTGACAACTTTGTTCTTCGCGACACTGGATACGAGGGGTGTTCAGTAAGTCCTTAGAAAAAGATACAAAAACAAATTATTTTTCGTAGATTTTTACTTTCTCTATACGTACTATGTACATAGTGTATAGAGAAGGTATTGCACTCCACCCAAAAATTCGATACCGAGATTTCACCGGAAATATATGTTTTAGGGTCCCCTTTATCTAAAAAAAGCATTTTCAGAAAAAGGTCCGTGTGTGTGTGTCCGTATGTCCGTGTGTCCGTGTGCCTGTGAACACGATAACTCAAAAACGAAAAGAAGGTAAACTACCAAACTTGGTGTTTAAGTTTAGTATCTTCCAGGGATACGACACGAACACTTTGAGAAAAATCCCCCCACCCCCAACTACCCTTTGCATGGAACTTTTTTCGAAAATTTTGATTTTCTCAAAAATGGCTCTAACGATTTTCATTAAAATTTTGTATATTAAAGATATTTACCTGACAAATAAAATGTACATCTTGAATTTTCTGGGAATAGCCTCTGAAGAGTAGTTTATTCTGGATGAATATTACTGAATTTTGAATAACTGCTAAACCGAAAGAGATGGACAAAAACTTACTACACAAAAAATGTAGAGTACGTTAAAACACGCAATTTATATTATATACATTTTTTTCGTGGAGTTCGTCGTTTTTGTGACATTCCTTATTTTTGGGAATTTGTCAACTGCTGTCCATACAAACAAAGGAACTTCAGTAACATAGCAACCAGCTTTTGATTATCACTTTAACCTATGGTACCCCTTATTTCACCTCTACTTACAAGGAAGCAAGTAATATGGCTATTTCTGTTAATGGTTTACTGATTAGCATGAAGTAAATAGAAGTATAAGCTTTTTAAGAATAATTTGTTGCAGGGATATAGAGAAAGCCATGTGAATGGTACACGTCAGATTTTTTTATTTTTATTTTTCAACGTAATCTGCTTTTAGGTCGATACACTTTTCCGGCGTTTCTCCAGCTGTTTTAAGCCTTCCAAAAAGTAAGATTTCGGAAGTCCTCAAAATAGGCATTTCTTTGGGAGATGACCTCTTCATTAGAAGTGAATCGTTTTGCGTCGAGCCACTTTTTCAAGTTTGGAAATAAAAAAGTCATTGGAGGACAAATCTAGTAAATAGGTGGATGTTGTAGTAATTCGAACATTAATTTTACAATTTTCGCCATCGAAACTGCGCAGGTGTGCATCCTTGCATTGTCTTGATGGAACAGAATCTTTTTCTTAGCCAGACGAGGGTGTTATTTCCTTATTTGTCCGTTTAACCGGTAAAATAACAATGCATAATACTCTCCATTCATCGTTCTTCCTTTCTGCAAGTAGATGAATCCGCATGCATCCCAAAAACCCGAAGCCATCACCTTGTCTACAGATTTCGCCACCTTTGCCTTCTTCAGAGCCTTTAAAACTCCACTGTTTCGATTGTACTTTTGTCTCTGGAGTGCAGTAATGTGCCCATATTTCATCCACAGCTATGTATCGACGCAGAAACTCTTCAGAATTGCGTGGAAAAAATATCAAACCAGCTTCCGAATCGATCACCCGATTGCGTTTATTCTCCATTGACAGCAAACGCGGCACCCATCTTGCCAAGACCTAACTTTTGATGCGCTTGTACCTTATGATATATCTGTGGCCTCTACTATTTCGGGAACTTGTTGCAAACGCAGGAAAAGATGTGCCATGAACTTCATCCAATTCGGCTCTTTCCATGTTAAGCCTTTTAAATTTAAGTGTTTAATCATCGCACGAAACTTTTTTTTTTTTTTTTATATATATATATATATATTCCAAATAAGCATAAGATTGTTGATTCAATCGCCTATACCAATGAAACCACATGATGGTAATAGCTGAAACTTTAACTGCCATCTAGTAACAGATAATGGTTGTTAAATACAAACTTTTTTATGCTAAAAGTGTGATTTCTTGGATTTTCTAAGTACTTATTGAACGTCCATTCATCTTCTCTCCCGGCTTTGATGCGCGCATGTTAATCATTAGCGTAGCAAAATAATAAGCAGCAGAGAGTATAACGATGTGTTTTTGTTCACGTACCTCATAATATGTATTTCCGATGGAATCTCGGTATTGAATTTTTGGGTGGAATGCTATACTTCCTCTCTCTGCTATAGGAAAGCAGTGAACCGCGGTAACCGAATTATCTAAATTTTGCATCCTGACTTCATAACCCCCAATTTCAGACACGAAGTCCGAGGATCATAACAGCATCCGTTAGGGTTGTAATTTTTGTTGTAAATTTTATTGCTACCGCTCCCGCTTTCTCGATGTTTATTTGCCACTAGAAGGCGGAACAATGGACAGCTATTTAATTTAAATTTGTATGATTAAAGAGGTCGGAACCACAGGACTTCAGAGGAATTTAAACAACTACCAACAAGTGAAGAGCACGTTCAACTTAAATGATCTTTAAAAAGTCAACACAGTGACAAAATTCTCAAATAGAATATCTGAATATTAAATTAAAATCATTGCAAATATAGGTATTAATAATTCTTAGGGATTTACCTTAAGGTGATGTATCTGAAATTTGGAAAATCCAAGGTATGTAAGATATCTTATTGAAACTTATGCCAGTTACTATACACAATAAAGATGTTTCTTTAAAGTATCAAACATTCTAGCTTACATAACTATTTAATTATAATTTTACTGCCTAAACTCATTGTTCTAATAAAAATTAACTGCGTGATGTATTTTTAGAAATATTCACATAAAAGGTACAATTTTACAGTAAATAAATTTACAAATAGATCTGTAATATTATACTTTTTTTTTAAATTAGCCCTAATTAGAAAAGAAAAAATCTTATGTTGTAAATTCACATGACTTTCTCTACATTTCTGTAACAAATTATTATTAGTAAGCTTATTTTTCTATCTACTTCAAGTTAATCGAGATAAACATTAGCAGAAATGGTCTTATTATTTAGTTCCATATAAGTAAAAGGGAAATAAGGGAATACACTAGGCTAAACCGACAGTCAAATGTTTTAAACTGTGGTTGCTATGGATTTTTTATACCTTAAGTTAAGGTATTTTATGATAAACGAAATGTATATGTTGAATTTTCTTGGAGTAGCCTCTGAAAACTTCTGGACGACTTTTGTAAAGCTGGCAAACCATAAGAGATAGACAAAAACGTAATACCCAAAAAAGATATATCTCATTAAAAAACACACAAATGATGATATAAGGCCGCGCCGTGGTCGAGTGCTTTGACCACTCGCCTCTCACTTAGACGGCCCGGGTTCGATCACAAGCGACCGCATCTGAGATTTGTGGTGGACAAAGCGGCGCAGGGGTGGGTTTTCTTCGGATTCTCCGGTTTCCCCCGCCATTGCATTCCACCGGTGCTCCATCTTCATGCCATGTATCACTAGTGTCATCGCCTGCGGTGCCACAAGTAGTTAAAGCGGGCGTTAAACACTATCAAAAAAATATATAAATAGCATTATTTGTATTTGTGTGTGTGTTTTTTTTTTCGTTTTTTTTTTTTTTTTTTTTTTTTTTGTGTATAGTTAACCGTTTTGGAGGTATTCCGGATTATTGATCTCAATTTTAAGCCACTTAAACTTATCTCAAAGGGGCGACACCTTTCTTCTCGTCTCTCGTTTGCTTACTCTTGTATTTCAATTGTTTCACATAGCGACTGGCTTTTAAAGGACTTGACTATCGCTTTAATTTGTGTATTCCTTTTATTTCCCTTCTACTAACAAGGCTGCAATTCATAATACTAATTCCGTTTATATTTATGTTGATTAGCATGATTAGATAAAAGATTAATCGTTTGAATAAAAGGTTTGTTTGCGGTACAGTCAGAGAAAGTCAGTTTTCTATTTTGATGCTATCTTTTGTATAACTATGAAACAAATACTTCTAGAGCTTCCGGTATATAGATTACAAAATGTTGCAATGGTATTTCTTTAAAATGAGCCCATACAGAAATAGACAGGCCGCATAGCAGTTGTTTCGCAACTTTTGGAACGTGCTGTAGCACATTCTAGCACTGATTATTTTATAAATAGTTAATAAACTTCAAAGCCGATATCTTCTGGCCAATCATTCGACGGCGAATTGCTTGTTAAGCATGGTGTGAGTTTGAATTTTAATTCCAGCATAACAGCTGCGTGACGTCACGTAGAATCCGGCATCAAAGGCGCTCGCTGATTGGGTATTTACCTGATGACGTAGTAAATCCCTTGGCTAAACATGCAACGGTCATTAGACGTCTCAATCATTGCTGATTATTGTTTTTGTTAATCTCGGCGCCAGATTGGAAATGTTGTATGTCACACGTACTTTTGCATTTGTTACCAACGAATAAACCTACAACTTTGTTACAAAACAAGCATTCGGTTTATAGGGAAAAAATCTGATGTGTTACACTCACATGACTTTCCCTATATCTCTGCAACAAATTATTGTTAAAAAGCTTATGCTTCTTTTTACTTCATGCTAATCGAGAAAAAATTAGCAGAAATAGTCTTATTACTTGCTACATTGTAAGTACAAGCGAAATAAGGGAGTACCATAGGTTAAAGTGATAGTCAAAAGCTGGTTGTTATGTGACTGAAGTTCGTTTGTTTGTATGGACAGGAGTTGACAAATTCCTGTATTAGAAAAGTATGTTTTAAAGCTGAAATCAAAAACAAGGAACGTGTCAATAACGACAAACTCAACGAAAAAAAATGTATATAACACAACCTGTGTGTTTTAATGTGCTCTACATTTTTTGTATGGTATGTTTTCTCCATCTCCACGTTTTAGCACAAAATTCCGTAAAATTCATCCAGAATAAAATAGTCCTCAGAGGCTCCCAGAAAATTCAAGATATACATTTTATTTGTCAGGTAAACCTTTAATATACGATATTTTAATCAAAATCGTTTCAGCCATTTTTGAGAAAATGAACATTTTCGAAAGAAGTTCCATGTAAAGGGTAGTTGGGAGTGGGGAGATTTTCCTGAAAATCGTCGTGTCGCATCCTTTGAAGCTACTGCACTTAAATACCAAGTTTGGTATTTAGTGGACTTTTTATTTTTGAGCTATACACACGCACGCGCACACATTGACCTTTTTCCAAAAGTGCTTTTTTTGGACTTAAGGGGACCTAAAGCTGTATTTCCGGTGAAATTTCAGTATCGAATTTTTGGGTGTATTACAATGCCTTCTCTATACAGTATGTACATAGTACGTGTAGCGAAAGTAAAAAAGATAAAATAATAAGCTTTTGTAAGAATAGTTCGTTACAGAATAGTTAGAGAAAATCGTGTGAATGGAACACATTACATTTTTTGCCCTCATTTTATGCGTTTACGTGATGTTTACGCTTAATCCGCATTGTGTGCGAGGCTTAACCTAGAACATGAGCGATCATGGCCACCCTAGCAGTCTATTGTTATGGATATTAGTTGATTCTCAATTGTGCATTATGACTATTTCATGGCAGCCAACATTTGTACATTTGCCAGGGACTACGGGGTTGTATTTCATGTTATATTGGAAGACGTGAGGTTATTGCACGGGGTGCTCACCCCTTAGCTGCTGCGGACGTCTCTGTTATTTTTTATGAGTGTGCGGCAAGGTATTAGGGGTGAGACAGATGATTGTTCGGAAATTACTTCTAGTATTGATTAATGACATAGAGGGAGAACGTACGCACGTTTTATATTCGGGCTGATTACTCTCGAAATGGAAATCTTTTAAAGAGAACTAACGCCATCTGCTCCGCCCTTTAAATCCGATCTTACATTACCGCCATTAGCAACTTGTTATTGTAAGAAGATTACAAAAGTGAAACATAAACCGCTTTGCTAAAGATTACGTGTTGTTCTAGCAACCAGTGCAGCCAACCTACCACTTTAAAATTCCACTGGCATAACACACTAGTAGTTTCAAATACTGTTTTAATATACTACACAACAGCTGAGGTTCCCGCGTTCGATTCCCGGCTGGGGCGGGGAAGTTTTCTTTAACCATAATTTTTCCCTATCCCCCACAGAGTCTGGAAGTATGTATGTGAATGTGAGTTTGAAGAAAATAATAATGATTGAAACCCATCTTAAAGAAATTACAGTGATCGAGTTGTTTCTAATGCAAAGCCCCCGATATGACCTTAGATGTTAAAGGGAGCTATATAAATGAAACAATTATTTATTATTATTATTATTACTATATATTAATAATAGCTAGGGAAAATGTGATATTTTTTGTGTTTTACTTTCTCTACTTCGTATTTATTACATAGGTAGAGAAAGTATTGTATTCCAACCAAAAATTCGATACCGAGATTTCACTGGAAATACACCTTTTAGGGTCCCCTGTATCACAAAAAAAAGCATTTTTAGAAAAATGTATGCGTGTGTGCCTGCGTGTCTGGCAAACGTTTACTCAAAAACGAAGAGTAGCTAAATTACCAAATTTTATATTTAAGCATGTTCTAACGATGCAACATGAAGATTTTTCCCACCTCAAACTACCCTTTACATAGAAAATATTTCGAAATCTTTGATTTTCTCAAAAATGCCTTATACTAAAGATACTTACATCAAGTACCAAACTGCACAAGGGCTGGGGAACACATGAATTTCTCTCCTCACTATGTGCATTTATTTTTTTACCTTCTCTACTTCGTGTTTTGTACATAGATAAGGTACGGTATTCCAACCAAAAATTCAATACCGAGATTTCACTGTAAATTCACGTTTTAGGGTCCCCTGTTACACAAAAAACACATTTTAGAAAAACGTATGCGTGTGTGCCTTGCGTGTCTGGCAAAGTTTACTCAAAAATGAAAAGTAGCTAAATTACCAAATCTTATATTTAAGTTTAGTACCTTCTAAGGATGTAACATGAAAATTCCTCACACCCCAAACTACCCTTTACATGGAAACATGTCGAAAACTTTGATTTTCTCATAAATGCCTCTAAAATTTTGATTACAATTCCGTACCTTAAAGATACAATACAAATACTACACTACACACACACACAGGTCTGGGGAACACATGCATTTCTCTCCTCACTATGTGTACTTAGCACATAAGTAGAGAAGGTATTGTATTCTACCCAAAAATTCGATACCGAGATTTCATTGGAAAAACAACTTTTAGACACAAAAAAAATATTTTACAAAAAGTCTGCTTGTATGTCCACGTATCTGGCAACACGATTCTCAAAAACGAAAAGTCGCTTAAACACCAAACGTGATATTTAAATTCAGCATCCTCTAAGGATGCAAAATGAAGATTTTCAAGAAAAGGTCCCCACCCTGAACTACCCTTTGATAGAAAAACCTTTGAAAATTGTTATTTTCTCATGAATGCCTCTAAGGATTTTAATTAAAATGCCATATATTCAAGATACTTATAAGACAAATAAAATGTACGTGTACGAGTATCTTGAATTTCCTGGGAATATCCTCTGAAGTCCTCTTCATTTAAAGTACATTGGTTTTAATTTTAAAACAATGATTTTCTCAAACAGGACTTCATCCCTTGTTTATTTGTTTAGCTCTGGTTCATTCCCGATCAGACTCCGGAAGTGTATTAAAAAAAAAAAAAATGTCATTGTGCCATTCTTTGCTAGGGAGTCACTTTTCAGGAAACTTTTGTATCGTGATTTCTCGATGAGCAGAAAACTCGGTGACTTGAAGCTTCGCTCTGGGCTACGGTCTTATATGGATGAATAAATGAGTAAATGAGTAAATGAATAAATAAATTTATGCATATTTTCTTACCTATTACTTACTTTGTAATTAAAACCATCTCTGCAATTTACATATTTTTGCTGACCCTAATAATATTTATTATTATTTAAGTATTTATTTTATTTTAACGTACTTTAAGCTTATAGGTCATATCGGACGATTAATTAAATCGGTCAAACGATGCTCAAATGAGCTCGGTGTCCTTAGAGCTAAGCGTTGTTCTACATTCGTCTTCTCAGGATAAGGTAAAACTCTTTATCCGGGTAGCCCTAACCGAGGTTCAAACTTGGGGCCACTTGGATGCGAGACCCCCAGTCTGCACCTCAGTTTGCCTGGCTCCCTGGCATTCTGTTTAACCGGCTAGCTACTCAAATTATTCACAATTCTTGTTCCCTTTACCTTCCTGATGCTCAGAAATTTCCCTGCGCTCCTATTTCTCCTTTCTTCTTTCCCCGTTAGCACTTTTACTATCACTATTTTGCTCATTCTGTCCTATTTTACTTTCTCTACACTTTATCTGTGTACGTAGTGTATAGAGAAGGCATTGTATTCCACCCAAATGTTTGATACCGAGATTTCACCGGAAATACGCGTTTTAATGTCCCCTGTATCATAAAAAGTTTTTTTTAGAAAAACGCTCTGTGTGTGTGAAACACGATATCTCAAATATGAGAAGTTTAACTTGATATTCCAAGTATACGATAGAAGATTTTGAGGAAAATTCTTCCACCTCAAACTACCCTTTACATGGAAAAATTTCGAATATTTTGATTTTGTCAAAAATTATATTAACAATTTTCATTAAAATACCAAACATTAAATATATTTACATGGCAAATAAAATGTATATTTTGAATTTTTGGGGAATAACCTCTGAAATCCTGCTTGTTCTGAATGAATTTTGTTAAATTTTGCATAACTGGTAATCCGTAAGAGATAGATAAAAGCTTGCTACACAACAAACGTAGATCTAGTTAAAACACACAATTTATGTCATGAACATTTATCATGGAATTGACCATTTCCAAGATATTCCTTCTTATTGGTTTCAGTTTTAAAATAATTAAAACTTTTCTCGGCGGGAATTTGTCAACTCCTAGTCATGCAAGGAATGGATTTGATTATCCTTAACCTTGCTTATTTCCCTTACAAGAAAGGGAAGACCATTTCTGCTAATATTTATGCCAATTAGTGTGAAATAGATATGGGAAGAAGCTCTTCAACAAGAATTTTCCAGCGACATGTAGAGATAGCCAAGTGAATGGAACACAATCATATTTTTACTTTTTCTATACGTACTATGTACATAGTGTATAGAGGAAGTATTGTATTCCACCTAAAAATTCGATACCGAGATTTCACTGGAAATAAATGTTTTAGGACTCCCTGAATAGAAAAAAAATCATTTTCAGAAAAAGGTCCGTGTGTATGTGTGTGTCTGTTTGTGTGTGTGTGTGTGTGTGTGTGTCTGTGGACAGCATAGCTCAAAAACGAAAAGACCGTTAAACACTAAACTTGGTATTTAGGTTTGGTATTTTCCAAGGATGCGACACGAAGATTTTCAAGAAAATTCCCCCACCCCTAACAACCCTTTACATGGAAAAATTTTCGAAAATTTTGATTTTCAAAAAAATGGCTCTAACGATTTCGATTAAAATCCCGTATATTAGGGATATTTACATACCAAATAAAATGTATATCTTGAATTTTCTGGGAATAGCCTCTGAAGAGCTCTTTATTCTGGATGAATTTTGCTAAATGTTGCTTAACTGCTAAACGGTAAGAGATAGACAAAAACTTAACACAGAAAATTTTGATCTGATCAAAACACACAATATATGTCCTTTACATTTTTGTAGTGGAAGTAACCGTTTCCGAGATATTCCTTGTTTTTGGTTTCAGTTGTGAGTTCTTATACTTTTCTCAGACAGGAAGTGTCCGCTTTTCTTTTGTTCTACTCCTGGCCAAGCAAAGAAGCGATTTGCAGTGACAATCGAATAACAACAGATTTTAAAACATTTGACTATCGGTTTAGCCTAGTGTATTTCCTTATTTTCTTTCTACTTATAAGGAACTAAGTAGTAAGAACATTCTGCTAATGGTTATCTCGATTAGTAAGGTGCAGGAAGAACAATCTTATGTAAAAGGTTTGTAGAAGAACTAGAGAAAATCATGTGAGTGTAGCACATCAGATTATTTCCCAAATTTCTTCCCCCCAACTTGCAATTTCTGTACATTTAATTAGATAATGCGTTATGCTCTCTTCCCAGACCCACATAATTCGCATTATTCCTTCTCTTTTAATCCTTTCATATATACTATTGTTGTGCTTATCCATGCATTTCCTTCCCTTCTCCTACTACCTAGTCAACATATTTTTCCCTACCCCATTCTGTTTTTATTTGCCCCTAGAGATTTAATGATTTCTTATTTTCTAAACCTCACCATAGTGCTTCTTTTTCTATATATCGTACTCTGCCTTTCACTTCTTTCCAAAATCCGATATTATGTTTTTGTTATGCCACATCTCCTTTCCTACATTTTCTGTTTATGTTTCAATCCTATTCAAACAGTTATTTTGACTTAATATGCAATTTCAGCATTATACGTGGCTTTAAATGTTTCCTTCTGTACACATTTATACCGAGATCTTGCTATTATCTGTACAACAGTTCTACGGGACACATATAAGGGGCCGAGAGTGCCCACTAGTTAGTAGGAAGTGAAGAGTGAATATAGTGAATAAGTGAACAGCTAATTTTAGTGATACAGTCGTGTTGTCCTGTCTTTAACGTAAGTGATTTAAATGTAGCATGTTGTGATAATTTGAGTGCCATAGTAGCCCCTAATGTGTGTTTTGCAGAAATTGACGATCTTATTTGTTTCAGTATGTTCCAAAAGTATAAGGCAGGAGTAATAATTAAAGGATATTTACGAACAAAAAAAATCTAGGAATATACCAATAAATCCCCTAGTGGAATATTCCGTATACTTTCGTACTATTAGTAAACTTTAAAGTATAAATGGCGTTTATTGTCATGTAATGACTCATAAACAGTTTGTTGCAATAAAGGTTTCCTATATATCCGTTGTTATTGGTTTAAATTTCCAGAGTAATGTACATGTCTTCAAGTGTAAAGATATTTATTTGTTTCTAGTAACGTAAAATTTCAAAGCCAATTAGAGTGACCCGCTTTGTACATTCTCTAACATGTGTAGAGTCGTCCTCTGTGGTCTAGAGTTAATATGCTAGCGTCTGGCTTCCAAGAACATGAGTTACAACGCGGTGGACTTTTTTCTTATTGTTATTTTCTTCCTTCGTAAAATTCCTTAGCTTGACTTTCTTCAGAAGGGAAATAAGATTGTCGGTCCCGTTTTCTAGATTTACGGCAAGTAAAATAATCTCAAACCTAATAAAGAGGCCCCTGAGCAAAAAGATGCATTCTTTCACGCCCAATATAGAATCGGACGCTGAGAACCACAGCAGTTAAATAGCATCCATAAATTACATTGATTTAAATTTAATAGTAGATAGAAAAGGTAATGTATTCCAACCAAAAATTCGATACCGAGATTCCACCGAAATTGTGTTTTGAGATCCCCTGATTCAAAAAAGTAATTTTTAGAAAAAATGTCCGAGTATTGTGTCTGTATGTGTGTGTGAACAGCTTAGTTCAAAAACGAGAAGCAGTTAAATACCAAACTTAACTTCAGCATTTGCCAAGAGTTCGACATCAAGATTTTCAAAAAATCCCCTCCCCAAACTACCCTTTACATGGAACGTTTTCGAAGTTTTTGATTTTGTCAAAATAGGTTCATATGCTTAAGATATTTTATGCTACACGAAATGTATATCTAGAATTTTCTGGGTATATTCTCTGAAACACTGTTCATTCTGCGTGACTTTTGCAATAACTAGTTAACCATAAAAGAAAAAGATTCTACTGCATGTAGAATTTAGATCTTTTAAACACACAATTTATTTTAATGGTTTTTGATATATTTATTGGCTTAAATTTTAAAATACTTATACATTACTCAAAAGGCAAATCATGATTTATTTCTCTTTCTACTGGTCAAGCAAAGAGAATAGATAAATAATGCATTACATAACAACCAAATCTTGAAAGATTTTACTATCACTTTATCCTAGTATATATCCCTACTCCTGAAGCATGCAATAGAAGTGTTTCAGCAAATCTTTGTATTGATACACTGAAATAGATAGGAAAACAGAATTTTGTAAGAATAGGTTATTGCAGAATAGGTAGAGAAATTCATGTGTGTTCATTTTCCAGTACAAATAACCCTTCTGCAAAGGGTTATCTTATGTCAATTTTATAAGGAAATGTTGCAGAAAAAATATAAAAAAACAAATTACAGTGAGTAGAGAAAATGATGTGAATGTAACAACAAATTTGTATTTTATAGCTTCAGATATTTATAGCTTGCTCCCAGTGTACTAAACATTGTTTTGAATCATATAATGTAATTTATGGGCAGACAAACGGAATGACTCAGGCTTGAGCACCTGAGGTCCATATTTATGAAGTAGGTACTGAGTTCCATTCCCGTTGGATGCTCTCAGGCCTTGGTTTTTTTTTTTTTTTTTTTACTTTCTCTACACGTCCTATGTACGTGGTGTATAGAGAAGGTATTGTATTGCACCCAAAAACTTGATATCTATATTTCACCGGAAATATATGTTTTGGGTCCCCCTGAATCCAAAAAAGCATTTTTGGAAAAAATGGATAGCATAGTTCGAAAACGAAAAAATCGTTGAATATTATACTTGGTGTGTTCCATTCACATGAATTTCTGTACACCTCTGCAACAAATAATTATTAAAACGCTTCTTTTTTCTTCCTGTTAATCCAGAAAAGAATTAGCAGAAATAGTTTTATTACTTACTTCCATGCAAGTGGAAGGTAAATAAGTGAGTAGTATATATAAAGTATCAGTTAAAAGCTGGTTGCTATGTGACTGAAGTTCCTTTGTTTCTATGGACAGGAGTTGACAAATTCCGGTATGAGAAAAGTATAAGGTTTTTTTAAAACTGAAACCAATAATAACAAGGAATATCTCAAAAACGATCCAATCCACGAAAAGAAATGTATATAACACCAATTGTGTGTTTTAACGAACTCTACATTTTCTGTTAAGTAGGTTTTTATCTCTCTTGTCGCCCTCCGTGGTGTAATGGTTACCATGCAACTTCATATACCCAAGGTCGCGGGTTCAAACCCGGCGGAGGATGATGGATTTTTTCGGGCGTAAAATCCTTAGCATGGCTTCCTTCGGAAGGGAAGTACAGCTGTGGGTCCCGTGTCGTAGATTTACGGCACGTAAAAAAACCTCAAGCCTGATAAGAGAGGCCTCTGAGCAAAATTAAGCGATATTTCATGCCCAGTATAGAATAGGACGCTGAGAACCAAAGCAGTTAAAGAGCGCCCATAAATGACAGGTCATTTCATTTGTTTTCTCTATCTCTTACAGTTTGCCAGTTATACAAAATTCCGTAAAATTCATCCAGAATAAAGTAGTCTTCAGAGGTTATTCGCAGAAAATTCAATATTACGTTTTATTTGTCAGCTGAATATCTTTAATATACGATATTTTAATCAAAATCGTTTGAGCCATTTTTGAGCAAATCTAAATTTTCGAAAATGTTTCCATGTAACGGGTAGTTGGGGTGGAGGTATTTTCTTGAAAATCTTCGTGTTGCATCCTTGGAAGATGCTGAACTTAAATACCAAGTTTGGTATTTAACGGAATTTTCGTTTTTCAGCTATACTGTCCACAGATACACGCACACGGACCTTTTTCCAAAAATGTTTTTTTTTAGATTCAGGGGGACCCAAAACATGTATTTCCGGTGAAATTTCGGTATCAAAATTTTGGGTGCATTACAAAACCTTCTCCACACACTATTACGTGTATAGAAAGTAAAAATGTTGATATAAATTAGTGCGTTTGGTGAGCTCTACATTTTTTGTACAATAAGCTTTTGTCTATCTCTTACAGTTTATCAGTTATGCAAAAGGCATCCTGAATGAAGAGGACTTCAGCGATTATTACTAAAAAATTTAAGATGTACACGTCAGAAAAATATCTTACACATAATGATATTTTACTTTTTCAATGAAATACAATACTTTTTCCATTTTTCGCGTTACGACATTGTAAGCGGTAAGGAAGGTACAAATATGCCCAATGAAAAATGTACCATGTGTAGGACAGATAGGGCAGGGAGGATTTATTTTAAGGGACGCTGGGAATAAAATTTCAAATGTCTATATTTTTGTATTGTAACAGATGACCTAAAAATCGATTACAAATAAAGTCTCTCATTCATGCTACAAATAATTTACTCGACTCTGCGTAAAACAGTTGATAACTCTCTCCATCCACGGCTCGCGCATCACTGTGCGTTAACTTCCACTCACTCACGACTCAGTACAATTCAGTACACACTTGTTTGCAATTCTTCTCCCTTTTAATTCTTCTCCGTCACCATCTAGACGGATATCGGGTGCACCAGACGCGTCCCGTTCCGAAGTATCCTGTTTCCGTCGCGTCGCACTTCCTAGTTTACCACATTCCAGCCTCACCGCCGCATACCAAAGCGAACATGAGAGCGCTCACATATGGCTCTGTCATAATATATACTCTTTTGAAAATGTTACTGTGATTGTGTTGCTATTAAGTTAATATGAATATCACATTCTTTTGGATATATACTTTGCAAAATATTAATTATTATTTCATGAAAAATATACTTTTGAAGATGATTATTACTTTTAAGATAATTTTGTTGCCTATAATATTACAATGCATAATTATGCACATTTTGCACATGTGTTATTCTGGGAAATTGTATTGGTATTTGAATATAAACTGAAATCTGTTTAACATTTTGAAATAGAGAAAATGTAGTTTTCAGTAAAAAACAAAAACAAACAAAACTTTTTACTATATAATAATATGCCCAGGTGTATTGAACGATTTTTAAATGAGAGTAGAGCCCAAAGAAAGGGGAGGTCAGATAAATGTTGAATCTGTATAAATGCCTAAAGTTTCCAAAAACTATTTGCTATAAAAAAATCTGATGGGTTCTATTCATATAACCTTCTATAGCAACTGATTATTCTTTTTATATAGCCATTGTAATATAGATAAACATTAGCAGAATTTTATTGGTCTTATTACTTGCTTCCTTATAAATAGAAGGGAAATGAGGGAATACATTAAGCTAAATCGATAGTCAAATCCTTTAAAAGCTGGTAGCTATGTTAAACAATATTGAGGTTCTGTTTTATTGGCATTCTCCCGTTTCATAAAACGTAATTAGTCTAAAATGGAAAAAATTAAGAATGACTATCTCGAAAACGGTCAATTCTACAAGAAAAACTTATAATATGACATAACGAGATCTACATTTTTTGTGCACTAAGTCTTGGTATATCTCTTACGGTTTAACCGTTCGGCAAAATTCTGCAAAACTCAGCCAGAATAAAGAGCTCTTTAGAATCTATTCCCATAAAATTCAAAGAATACATTTTATTTGTAATGTGAATATATCAATATACGGAATTTTAATCAAAATCAAAAATTTCTAAAATTTTTCCATGTAAAGGGTAGTTGGGGTGGGAGGATTTTTTTTTAAATCTTCGTGTTGCATTTTTGAAAGTTACTAAACTTAAATACCAAGTTTGATATTTAACGGACTTTTCGTTTTTTGAGCTATTGCTGTCCACAGTCACAGACACACACATAACATTTACGCATGGACATTTTTATAGAAATATTTGTTTGTTTATTTTTTGTATTCAGGGGGTTCTTAAACATGTATTTCCGATAAAATCTTGGTATCGAATTTTCGGGTGCATTACGTTCTCTATACACTGTGCGGGTAGTACTGTAGAGAAAGTAAAAAGCTGTTTTCGATTTTTGACCAATTGTAATCAAAATTTCACTCACAGTGTCCCTTAAGAGCTTAATGTGTAACCTTTGAAAGCTCCTAATTTAATTATTACGTACATTTAGTATTTATCCTGTATTTTTTCCCCTTAGATTTAGTGTTCTCACTTATATTTAAGGTGATTCTAAATATCAAAATATAATTGTGGGAGGAATACAATACTTCCTGTGCTTATCAAGGGTAGTTTTATAAAGTAAGTAAAATTTGCGCAATACGCCAGGTGTGAAAAGCCTAATGCCAAGCCGCAATAAAAGACAGTAAACAACAAGACTCCTTACATAAAATTGGTAAAGGGTGAGAATCAAAAGCGCTACTTGACCCCCCACCTTGCGCTTCTTCAAGTGCCCTTTTCATTAACACGAGTGTTTAGGAGGAGGCTACAAAAGCAACCCGACTGGTAATTATGGGCCGGAAATCATCCCTACCTAGGAATATTTCACCGTGGAGAGTTGGCACCGAGATGTATAATAAAGTTCCTCAACGCTGCGCTTTTGTTCGTAACCAAAGTACCATCTTCGCCTCTCTAAGTGCTTTGAGATGTAAAGAGGGGAAAAAATGAACGTTTATTTCTGCGTAATGTTACCATGGAAACGCAAGGAGATGGCGTTCAAATAAGGTTGTGTGTAAGCTGTCATACAAAAAATTCAAACGATGTGGACAAGCGACACACCCATCCTTGAGTCTCGCGACACCAAGAGGGCAACAAGGAACATGTTTACAAAATCAAATAAGGATTAGTTTAAAAAATCTTATGTGTTCCATTCACATGACTTTCTCTACAGCTCTGCAACAAATCATTGTTAAAAAGATTATGCTTCTATTTACTTCGTGCTAATCAAGAAAGTGCCCTCCGTGGTATAATGGTTACCATGCTAACTTCATATATTCAAGGTCGCGGGTTCAAACCTGGCGGAGGTCGATGGATTTTTTCGGGTGTAAAAATCCTTAGCATGGAAGGGAAGGGAAGTAAAGACGTGGGTCCCGTGTCGTAGATTTACGGCACGTAAAAGAACCTCAAACCTGATATAGAGGCCTCTGAGCAAAATTAAGCGGTCTTTCATGCCCAATTTAGAATGGTGCGCTGAGAACCAGAGTAGTTAAAGAGCGTCCATATATAACACGTCATTTCCTTTCTAATCAAGAAAAAATTAGCAGAAATAGCCTTATTACTTCCTTGTAAGCAGGAACGAAATAAGGGAGTAACAAAAGTTAAAGTGATAGACAAAAGCTGGTTACTATGTGACTGAAGTTCCTTTGTTTGTATGGACAAGAGTTGATCAATTCCTGTATGAGAAAAGTATAAGTATTTTAAAGCTGAAACCAATAACAAGTAATATCTCAAAAACTCCACGAAAAAATGTATATGACATAAAGTGTGTGTCTTATCGTGAATGTGTTACATTCAAATGACTTCCTCTAACTATTCTTAAAAATCTTATTCTTCTAACTACTTCAGCTAATCCAGATAAATATTAGCAGAAATGGCCTTACCACTTGCTTCCTTGTAAGTAGGAGGGAAATAAGGGAATACGGTGGGCTATAGCGTTAGTCAAATATTTTAAAGCTGTGTTTGTTGTGGAGCTTTAAAAAGCCACAGATGTTTTCCTAAGGTTCATATTTTCACTTGAGCATATATTCTGTCAAGTATCTTTATTTATTTATATCCGTGTTTAATTAATTAGCTTAACAATTTGCATTATTATTATTATTATTATTATTATTATTATTATTATTATTATACGAGGGTTACATCACTTGGTATTACTTCAATACGAGGGTACCTTTGTTACTCTGTCATTAGAGACGCTCTGTAGTTACCTACTGGTCTGTTATAAACGTTTAGACCCTAAGCCGCGAAGTATATCTCAACTGTGACGCTAAAATTCCAATGATCCCAAGAAGAATCAAAACTTCGGCAATCTGGTTTAATAATTTCATCACTTTGAAATATGGATCGCAAGTAGAAATCACTTAAACTACTTCTTAAGACCGTTGTGTATGTATATGTGCGTACGTGCGTGTGCTTTACCAAATTTGCTGATCGAGGAAACGCAATACAAGATAATAATTCATTTCACATTCAATTTCAGATATGTACTGTATCGTGGTCATTATTAATTTCTTTTCCAATTTACAGCTGTTAAAATATCGAATGACAAATCACGTGATAAAATCCTCGAATATCATTGGCCACAACATTGACTGGATTAATTTGGCAGAACCATTAAACAATGGCATTATACTTTCCAAATCAGTGAAAGCCATGGGTTTACCTCGTAAAACACGAAAATGTGCTAAGTGCTAAAAAATAGTTAACACTTTAAACATTAATTACTCAAGAACCAAACACTTTTGAAACATAATATACATAGAATTATGGCTCAAAATTAAGCATATGTATAGCTTTTGCTTATAAAAAAGTATAAATACGTTCTGTAGTTAAAGTAAATTTTTTCCAGAGAAATAAATATGCATAAGATCATAGGAGAATTTAAAATAAGAGGAACAAATATTCAGGAAACAATTATTTTTGGGGCTGACATCGCTCCTGCTATCATTAGTTTTCTAGCTGAGCAACTAACCTTATTTTCATCACATGCAATCAGTCTCACGTTCGTTTTCTTGAGCATTACTCTGCCTGTTGCCATGGAAATGAACGATCTGAGTTTGCTCGGCATTTTGTCAGCTTTTATAATCACCGAGAAAGTAGCACTATTATAAAACAATTCAACTCACAATCAAAACAAACTTTCTTGTCACGTTAACATCCCTAAAGAAAACAAAAGAGCAGCATATACTAAGTGCAGCCAACAGCCCTGATGCCATAGAGAATAACAAAATTTACCGCACAAAATATCTTAATCTAAGATATGTTTCAGCAAAAATGATGTGACACTCTAACATTTAAAGATACGAACAGTCAATTCAACTTTTTTAAAGATTAAATGTTTTAAATAACAAAACAAAAAACACATATATTCTGAATCAGAAATAGTCACAGATTTTTTCCCCACACTTCCATTAGTGCCGCAAAAAACATTAATTCGTCATAATGGTGTGTATTCACGAAAGCTACATATTTTGCCGGTCAAGTTTCTCCCTATCGCTTATGGTTTATCAGATTATAAAAAGCGGGCAAAACGCAGTGATATGCTGTAGATTCCATACGTTATTTACCAAGCAAGCTGGCTCAGCGGTAACACATTCGGGAGGCCCCGGGTTCGATTCTGTAGCACCCATTCTGACGATGGGCATTTCGCGTATTTCTCATGTTGGCAAAGCGAATCCTGGGGTGGTGTGTTCTACCACGGATTTCATCTCTCCCCCATTTCCTCTCATTCCATTCCCTCTTCCATGTTTCAGTTGACTTCGCAGCCTAGTGTCGGACAGATGGCGCAGCGGCTTCCGCAATGAAACTTCTTCTTCAGAATCTTGCCAAATTGTAGCCTGCTGAACACTTAGTGTTCCCGCAAGAGCAGGCATTCCAAAGGTAATGTTGCAAATTACATCGTTTCCTATGACTCTAGTCAAGGAGGGGAAGCTTGGTGAGTCACACATGCTGTCAAACATACACACATACATTTTTATTTTCTCTAAAAATGGCCCTAACGATTTTGATTAAAATGCCATATGTTTAAGGTATTTCATCACAAATACAATGTATATCTTGACTTTTCTGGAAATAGCGACTGAAGCCCTCCTCATTATGAATAACTTTTGCATTACTGGTAAACCGAAAGAGATAGACAAAATGTTACCTTTAAAAATGTAGATATTGTTTAAACACATAGTTTATGTTCAATATAGTTCTTTATGCGCAATTATCCATTTTCAAAAATGTCTTGTTATTTCTAATACTTGTATTTTTCTCGCTTGTTTCTTTCTTTTATGGCAATAGGAGTTGATGTAGCCGGTCCCCATGGCCGCGCTCGCCAAGGCGTCTTGCTTTGGTGCTTCGTAGCGCAGAGGATCGTGGGTTCGAGTCCCTTGGGCATGGGTATTATATGTTTGTGTATATGTGTGTGGGTGTATAAAAGAAAGAAAAATTGCAATTCAGTAATCATACAGAAACAAAAAAGTAAAATCATTAGGTAAATAAAAGTAGGGTATACAGCGCCGGAGTCCCGGCCAGACTCCGGAGCTGTATTTAAAAAAAAATGCAGATGGTGAAGGCTATGTGTTTAGAAATATGCCATTACGTCGCATGGCATGCATCAATGCTTCACACGGAGGACAGTTACTGTGTCTTCCCCTCTGCTCCTTCAATTTAGACCCGCGCTAGAGGGAAGCCTCTGAGCAGCCCTCCAGTAGCTAACAGGAATTGTCAGGGAACTCTATTATAGTACGACTTTCTCCGGAGAATCCCTTACCTCATCTGTTCCTCCCGGAGGTATATACACAAATAATACTGTAATGGCGGTGCGTGCGACCTGACCCACTGTAACAATAGAGCGAACGTAAAGGCCGTTGTGTGTTTCCCTGTAAGATCTCTCGAATCTTCTTTACTACGGGCCCAGAACTTCTTCCAGTATAATCTCTTTCTAATGGACAAACCGTAATATTCTCGTAATTTCTAAGTCTGGAACTTTCGGAGGCCGGCCATTGACTATATAAGGGGCCGACAAGTGCCGGTGAATTGAAGTGAAGTGAGTTAAAGATCAAGTGAGTGAAGCTTGCTAAGAAAGTGTACGCAGTGACTCAGCTATTTGTGTAGTGATTTTAGTAATCAATAAAGGGAATGTAATAAAAACTGATGTTCTCATTTGTCACAATATATTGGGGGGTCGAGATGCTAGGTATTCCCTCCATAAACTGGTCATAGCTATAATCACACGTTATTCTCATTACATTCAAAATATACTTCTAGTCAGTATACCAACATAAAGAAAATAAAATATAAATAGATGTACATATAAAGGAAGTTTGACGTGGAGGTATTCGCTGAAAGATATTGGACTATATATTCGTACGATATTCAACTGAAATCCATTTTCTCACTTTTTTCACTACCTACAGTCAGTAGAAGACATTACATTTCACCCAAAAGTTCGTTAGCGAGATATCATCTCAAAATAATTTGAGATCACCTTGTGGTTTATCGGGAAACATATGAGTCAATTGAGGAATTTAATGTCATGGTAGCTCAGTAGTTAGAGCGACCAGCTAGAGATCGGGAGATCCCTAGTCCAAATCCCATCTATGACTTTGAATTTTTCAGTCAGATTCTGCCTATACACTTGTAAAACTTGCGTGTACTTATAAAATCAAGACACTAAAGCAAGTGTGTCCTGGCAGACATATTCGGAAACATCTATTCTAACGTTGTCTATATTTTTGGCCCCCAACAGATAGAATCAGCAACTTAATTTGGGGCAGGCGGACTGGTGCTGATTGGCAGACGTCTGTGAAACCCGGACCGCTGATAATGTTCGTCGTTTATGTGCAGGCCAGTAAAATGTAGTATTATCCGTTTTATCGCCTGTCCGCATTGCCTCGATGCTATTTCAACTCGTTTTATGTACCTCGCCTTTATTTGTTTGTTTTTAATTTTGTTCCCATTTTATTGTAAAGCGCTGGTCGTACACACAGAAAAATAACAATGCAGCAATCTTTATTTGCGAATACTCATTCACAATGCACAATAAACCTCTGTGGCAGAGCTCGAGTTTATTTTATTGCCAGGAAGAGAACTACATGGCGAATAAGAGGGCCTTCTTACCGGTCGGTATTTCACGCTCTGTCCTCAGTAACATAGGTGGAAAGTGAAGCTTTTTGTTTCTCACGCTACATACCGGCGTACAACTTCCATTTGCGTCCACTGCATGTTTACTTTCTCTAGCACTATGTACAATGTATAGAGAATAGAGAAGCGATTGTATTCCACCCAAAATCTTGATACTAAGATTTCATCGAAATTATGTTTTGAGACTCAAAAAAAAAAGGCATTTCTACTTTCTCTATACGAACTATGTACATAGTGTATAGAGAAGGTATTGCACTCCACCAAAAAATTCGATACCGAGATTTTACCGGAAATATATGTTTTAGGGTCCCCTTTATCTAAATAAAAGTATTTTCAGAAAAAGGTTCGTGTGTGTGTGCGTGTGTCCGTGTGTCCGTGTTTCAGTGTGTCCGTGTGTCTGTGAACACGATAACTCAAAAACGAAAAGTCGGTAAAATACCAAACTTGGTATTTAAGTTTAGAATTTTCCAGGGATGCGACACGAAGATTTTAAGAAAAATTCTCCTACCCCAAAATACTCTTTACATGGAACTTTTATCGAAATGTTTTATTTTCTAAAAAAATGGCTCTAACGATTCTGATTAAAATATCGTGTATTAAAGATATTTACCCGATAAATAAAATGTATATTTTGACTTTTCTGAGAATAGCCTCTCAAGACTACTTTATTCCGAGCGAATTTTCCGGAATTTTATATAACTGCTAAAACGTAAGACATGGACAAAAACTTACCCCACAAAAAATGTAGAGCACATTAAAAGACACAATTTATTTTGTATACATTTTTTTTCTTGGAGTTGATCGTTTTTGAGATATTCCTTGTTTTTGTTTTCAGGGTCGAAAATCTTTCTCATACAGGAATTTGTCAACTTGTGTCCATACAAACAAAGGAACTTCAGTCACATAATAACCAGCTTTTGACTATCGCTTTAACGTATTCTACTTCCTTATTTCCTTTTTACTTACAAGGAAGAAGGTAATAAGACTATTTCTGCTAATTTTTCTAGATTAGCGTAAAGTAAATAGAAGCATAAGCTTTTTAAGAATAATTTGTTGCAGGGATATAGAGAAAGTCATGTGAATGGTACACATCAGATTTTTATAAACATGTCCGTGTGTGTGTTTCTGTGGGCAGCATAATTCAAAAACGAAAAATCCGTTAAATACCAACCTTGGTATTTAAGTTCAATATCCTCCAAGGATGTGACGGGAAGATTTTCAAGAAAATTTCTCACCCCCAACTACCCTTTGCATGGAAATTTTTTGAACATTTATATTTTCTCAAAAAAATGGCTCTAACGATTTTTTTTTAAATATAGTGTATTAAAGATATTTACATGCCATTTAAAAGATGTGTCTTGATTTGTTTGGGAATAGCCTCTGAAGACCTGTTTATTCTGAATGAATTTTACGTTTAAACCGTAATGCTATACAAAAAAACCTCCTGCACAAAAAAAAAAAAAAAAAAAAAAAAAAAAAAATGTAAAGCTCGTTAAAACACCAAATTACATACATTTTTTTTCGTGAAGGTTTTTAGTAATTCTTTGTTATTGGTTTCGATTTTAAAATACTTACCTATTATGTTTCTCTTATGCAAAGGAATTTCGGTCATATAACAGTCTTTAAAAGATTTGACTTTCACTTTAGCCTATGGTACTCTCCTATTTCCCTTTTACTTAGAAGGAAGCATGCAGTTAGACAATTTCTGCTAATTTTTTTCTCGATTATTATGAAATAGTAAGAAGGAATAGCCTTTTTAACAATAATTTGTTTACAGAGATGTAGAAAAAGTCTTGGGAATGGAGTACATCAGATTTTTTTTACTTTCTCTAGCTCGTATTACGATATATCTACATGGTAGATAAAGTACTGTATTCCACCCAAAAAATCGATGCCAAGATTTCACCGGAAATACATGTTTTGAGTCCCCTGAATCCAAAGAAAAACATTTTTAGAAACATGTCCTTGTGTATGCTTGCATGCATGCGTGTGTGTGTGTGTTGTTTCTTTTTTAAGTAAGTTATAAATCAAACTTGGTATTTAAGTTCAGCATCTTCCAAGGATGCCACAAGAAGATTTTCAAAAAACTTGCCCTCTCCAAGCTACCCTTTACAAGGAAGCATTTTCGAAAATGCAATAGCTCCAATATTTTGAATAAAATGCTGTATATTAAAAATATTTACACTACAAATTAAATGAATTTGGTGTAACGGGAATCTTCGTAACGCAAGACTCTTCTCGCGAAAACGTGATTCTTCTCGATTCTTCTCCAAGCTTCGGTTTCCAGAAGCTTCCAGGAATTTCTGTGACGTTATTTTCTTGCTATAAAAGAAGAAAGAATTGCAGTTGTTTTGGCGTGTGTTATGAATTTTAGTGAATGGAGAGTTCGCGTGTAGAGATTCGTGAGCCATGGATGGCATACAGCCATATAAAATCTTCGACTCGAAATTTCCAGCAAACTTTTGCGGCATTTCATATACATTTTTACTTTCTCTACACGTACTATGTACGTAGGGTATAGAGAAGGTATTGTATTGCACCCAAAAATTCGATACCAAGTTTTCACCGGAAATACATGTTTTGAGACTCCCTGAATCCAAAAAATGCATTTTTAGACAAAAATGTTCGTGTGTGTATGTGTCTGTGGGCAGCATAGCTCAAAAACGAAAAATCCGTTAAATACCAAACTTGATATTTAAGTTCAGTAGCTTCCAAGAATGCGACACGAAGATTTCCAACAAAATCCTCCTACCCCCAACTACCCTTTACATGGCAACATTTTCGAAAATTTTGATTTTCTCACAAATTGCTTTAACAATTTTTATTAAAATCTTTTATATTTAAGATATTTACATGACAAACAAAATATTTTCTGGGAATAGCCCATAAAGTCATCTTTATTCTGGTTGGCTTTATTGAATTTTGCATAACTGGTAAACCATAAGAGATAGACAAAAACTTACAAACACAAAAAAAAGTTAGATCTTGATAAACCACATAATTTGTCAAGGTATACATTTTTTCGTGAAGTTGGCCGATTTCGAAATATTCGTTATTATTGACTTCAGTTTTAAAATACTTAAACTTTTCTCATATGGGAATTTGTCAACACCTGGCTACGCAAAGAGTCGGATTTCTATTCCATAGCAGTCACATTTTAAAACATTTGACTGTCGGTTTAGCCTGCCTAGTGTATTCCCTTATTTGCCTCCTACTTACAAAGGAACTAAGTAATAAGACCGTTTCTGCTAATGTTCTAGCATAAAATAGAAGAATAAGTTTTTTGGCAATAATTTGTTACAGGGATGTAGAGAAAGTCATGTGAATGGAACAAACAGATTTTAGTTAACCATTTCCGATATATTCCTTGTTATTGTTTTCAGTTTTAAACACTTAAAGTTTTCTCAAACGGGAATTTGTCCCTCCCTTTTATTTTGTTTTACTGCTGGGAATGCAAAGAGAACTAAATTTCAATCACATAGCAACTACTTTTCAAATATTTAATTATCGCCTTAGTCTAGTGTATTCCCTTATTCCCCGTCTGTTTATAAGTAACTTAGTAATAAGAATACTTCTGCTAATGTTTACCTTGATTAGCATGAAATAAATAGAAGAATAAGCTTTTGTAAGAATAACTCGTTAGAGAATAGGTAGAGAAAGTAATGTGAATGGAAGACATGATAGTTTTTATTTCCTTATCGGAGGCGGTAGTGCGTGGGTAAGTCGTGGGTTTGACTCCCGCAGCCAGTCTGAGAAGGTTAATTATATTCCTCGAATTTCCTGCCCATTAATTTTACCTTATCGTTTCATTTCATCCTTCATCTTGGAGGTCTGTTTTGGGGGTTAACTGTCGTCGGGGTCCTCTGCGATGTATTGCAGGGGAAAAGGGGGATCTCTAGTCACATTCGTCCTCTGGTGGGGGTGCTGTCCGATCTCCGGGCACCCCAGTGGGATGCCTAAGCCCGCGAGGGGGAGGGTGCGTGTGTGTCTGTGATGTTAGAGGGGATTACACACTGCATCCATTGGCTTATTGTACGTCAGACCCCCAGGAGGAAACGATGAGATGAGAGAACGGCGGGGAAAGAGCCTCCGTGGAAGGTTCCTAACAGGCCTAACAGTTCTTTATCTCGATGCTGGGAGCGCTAGGATCCCGTGCCAGGTCTGACCAAACTCCTTGGGTGTACAGACGACTTCCAACGCCATTCCGCCCCCGAGAGCCATCTTTTCAGAGCGCAGTCACCACTAGGGAAGGCATCCGCAGTCCTCGCCCACCCTGAAAGAGACCGTTTTGGTGAAAAAGAGATGAGTGAAGGGACAAGAAGTTCGGGGAAGCGAAAAAAAGCCTTCCCAGTATTTTCCTAGTGAACCGAAAAACCCCGAGAGAAAAAAAGCATGGGTAGGAGAGGTCGATCGCGGGAATCGATCCCAGGGGGAGTCGGTTGTACTACCACCATCGGGGAGTTTCAATCTGGAAAAAATGTGATGTGTTCAATTAACACGACTTTCTCTACCAGTTCTGCAAACTATTGTTACAAAAGATTATTATTTTACTATTGGATATAAATGTTACCAGAAACGGTCTTATTACTTAGTTTCTTGTAAATAATGGAATGGGCTAAACTGATAATCAAATCTTTTAAATGTGACATTTAAATTTACTTCTCTTTGCATGGCCAGGAGTAAAACAAAGGAAATATGAAATGAATGGCAACTTTCCATTTGAGAAAAGTATGTAATTTAAATTTGAAACAAATAACAGGAATATCTCGGCAACGGTTAGCTCTACAAAAAAAATGTATATGACATAAATTGTGTGTTTTAAAGCTACCTATCTACATTTTTTGTAAGTTTTTTCTTCTCTTACGATTTCCTAGCTAGGAAAAATTCATCCAGAAAGTAGACGTCTTCAGAGGCATTTTAATAAAAAAACCGTTAGAGCCATTTTTCAGAAAAACTCAATCTTCCAAAAAAATGTTCCATATAAAGGTTAGTTTGGGCTAGGGGTGATTTTCCTGAAAATATTCGTGCCGCATCCTTGAAAGATAATAAATTAATACCAAGATTGGTGATTAATCGACTTTTCGTTTTTGAATTATGCTGTTCACAGATACACACACATTCACACACACAAACAGACACGCACGCACACAGACATTTTTCTAAAAATGCTTTATTTGTATTCAAGGGACCTCGAAAAAATATTTCCGTGAAATTTCGACAACAATTTTTAAATGGAGTACAATATCTCCTCTATCCACTAAGTATGTTGTGCATTTGCGATGGAGAATTAAAAATGTATACGACATAAATTGTGTTTTAAGGAGATCCAAATATTTGTGTAATACGTTTCTGACGATTTACCATAGGCAAAATTCATCCAGAGGTTATTCCCTCAAAGTTCAAAATAAACATTTTATTCGTGATGTATGGTATTTAATCAAAATCGATGAGTTATTTAAGAGAAGAACACAATATTCAAAACAAAACAAAAAAATATGATGTGTTCCATTCACATGACTTTCTCTATATCACTGCAACAAATTATTCTATTTACTTCATCTAATGGAGCAGAAATAGTCTTAATAGTTGCTTCCTTGTTAGTAGAAGCGAAATAAGGGGATACCATAGGTTAAAGTGATAGTCAAAAGCTGGTTGCTCTGCGACAGAAGTTTCTTTGTTTGTATGGATACGAGTTCACAAAGTCCTGTATGAGAAAAGTATGTCTTTATAGCTGAAAAAAACAAGGAAAATCTCAAAAACAATCTACTCCGCGAAAAAAATGTATATAACATAAATTGTGTGTTTTAAGGTGCTCTACATTTGTTGTGTAGTAAGTTTTTGTCCATCTCTTACGGTTTAGCAGTTATGTAAAATTCCGTAAAATTGACCGAGAATAAAGTTAGTCTTCAGGAGCTAATCCCAGAAAATTCAAAATATACATTTTATTTGTCATGTAAATAGTTTTAATATACGATATTTTATTCAAAATCGTTAGAGCCATTTTTTAGAAAATCAACATTTTCGAAAAAAGTTCCATGTAAAGGGTAGTTTGGAGTGAGGGGATTTTTCTCAAAATCTTCGTGTTGCATCCCTGGAAGATACTAAACTTAAATACCAAGTTTGGTATTTTACAGACTTTTCGTTTTTGAGTTATCGTGTTCACAGACACACGGACACACTGACACACGGACACACGGACCTTTTTCTGAATACAGGGGACCTTAAAACATATATTTCCGGTGAAATCTCGGTATCGAATTTTTTGGTGGAGTGCAATACCTTCTCTATACACTATTTACATAGCACGTATAGAGAAAGTAAAAGTAATGTAAAAGATAGTTTAGGGTGGAGAGATTTTCTTAAAAAGCTTCCTGTGACATCCCTGAAAGATACTCGTACTAAAGTAATACCAATGTTAATGCTTAACCGACTCTTCCTTTTACATGGAAAAAATTTCGAAATTTTTGATTTTTTCAAAAACGGCTCTAAAAATAGTGATTAAAATACAGTATATTAAAGATATTTACATGACCAATAAAATGTATATATTCAACTTTCTGGGAATAGCTTCTAAAGACTTTTTCATTCTGGATGACCTTGTGCTACTGAGAAAGTAGCAGTGTTAAAAGTGAAGAGGTAGAAAGTAAAATCAGACGAAAAATGGTCTATTTAGAGAGGAAAAACTATTAGGCATACGAAAAAGAATAAAGCCAGCAAGCAAATGTACAAAATGAAGCAATATATTTACAATTATAAAGTGTGATCCTTTTTAAAACTGCGTGTATTCATAACAGTTCCGTTTTATTAATACCACTACTATAGTCTCCTCGTCATCTTCTGAAACTAACTCTTATCCTTACATAGCATGGTGTTGCAATTTGGCAACAAAAATGATTAATTAAAGTTTCTGTATGTTTAGTAATTTTCAGTATGTTTCTAATTTCGTATTACACTAACCTTTAGCAATAAAATTAGGTTATTTATACCTGATTTATATTGTAAAAAATATGATGTGTTCCATTCACATGACTTTCTCTACATCTCTGCAACAAATTATTGTTAAAAATCTTATGATTCTATTTACTTCATGTTAGAAAAAATTGGCATAAATAGTCTTATTACTTGCTTCCTTGTAAGTAGAAGCGAAATAAGGGAGTAGCAGTTTAAGTGATAGTCAAAAGCTGGTTGCTACGTGACTGAGTTTCTTTGTTTGTATGGGCAGCAGTTGACAAATTCCTGTATGAGAAAAATATGTTTTTCTAAGCAGAAAATAAAAACAAGGAATATCTAAAAAATTATCAACTCCATGAAAAAATGTATACAACATAAATTGTGTATTTTAACGTGCTCTACATTTTTTTCTGGTAAGTTTTTGTCCATCTCTTACGGTTTATTAACCATTTAAAATTCCGTAAAATTCATCCAGAATAAAGTAGTCTTCAGAGGCTATTTCCCAGAACATTTAAGATATACAATTTATTTGGTATATAAATATCTTTAATACACGATATTTTAATCAAAATCGTTACAGCCATTTTTGAGAAAATAAAAATGTTCGAAATTTTCTCCATTTAAGGGTAGTTTGGGGTGGGGGGATTTCTCAAAATCTTCGTGTGGCAACCCTGGAAGACACTGAACTTAAATGTCAAGTTTGGTATTTTACCGACTTTTCGTTTTTGAGTTATCGTGTTCACAAAACACGGATACACGGACACAGACACACACGGACCTTTTTCTGAAAATGCTTTTTTTTTTGGATACAGGGGACCCTAAAATATTTATCTCCGGTGAAATTTTGGTATCGAATTTTTGGGTGGAGTCCTATACCTTCTCTATACACTATGTACATAGTACGTGTAGAGAAAGTATAAATGTTAATATTTTTGCAATAAAACCATGGTGTTTTAAATAAGAATAATAAAGTGAAAACCCCATGCAGTATCAGTCAAGATCCAAGCGTGTCATTACACCGGTTATTTTACTTGGGCCTCCCCATCCATTACCACAGGCGCATTTTACTGCAGTCGATGGGACTCGAACTCGCAACGTTCGGCCAGTCCACTTCGTATCGCACTAATCATCGGCTATTCAAGTCGCTTCAGTTATAATGCCGGAGAATGGGATATAAATCCGGTTTACGAATTAGAGGAAAAGTGGCAAAAGTAACACAATAATTCATGCAAAGAAGGGTTATCGTTTACCATATTACCTCTCCATCTTTTCATATGAACCCGGGGTGTTCTCAAAGCTATTGAAGTAAACACTCACAGGCACAAAAACCCACCAGTTCTGATTCCATGTCAACACTTACTACTATTGCTAACAGATTCTCTAAGAATTCACTCATTCAAAGTGTTCAGTAAGGATTATTTTATCTCTACAATAACGGCTGTCAAATTTCATTGGCAGACTTCCATCACATAAAAGTATTACCGGAAAAGAAAAAGCAAATGTGGCAGCTAAATCTGCTACGACGCTGCAAAAAATTGAAGCTAGACTAAGTGGTACATTTCAGGATGTAAAAAAAAAAATGTTTAAAACCTATATTGTGAGCACTGGGACAAACAGTGGAAATCTGAAAAGCTGGAATAAGTGGTACACTTCAGGATGTAAAAATCTGATGTGTTACACTCACATGACTTTCTCTAGCTGTTCTACAAACTTCTTACATAAGATTATTCTTCTTTCTGCATCTTGCTAATCGAGGTACTCATTAGCACAATGTTCTTACTACTTAGTTACTTATAAGTAGGAAAAAATAAGGGAATACACTAGGTTAAAGACGTAGCCAAATGTTTTAAAAGCTGTTATGCGATTGTCATTACAAATCCCTTCTTTTCTTGGCCAGGAGTAGAACAAAAGAAAATCGCACACTCCTGTCTGAGAAAAGTATAAGTACTTCACAACTGAAACTAATAACAATGAATACCTCGAAAACGGTAAGCTCCACGAGAAAAATGTATATGGCATAACTTGTGTATTTTAACAAGGCCTACATCTTTGTATAGTAAGTTTCGTCTATCTCTTACGGTTTACTAGTTATGCCAAATTAAGCAAAATTCAACCAGTTTAAACAGGTCTTTAGAAGCTATTCCCAGAAAATTCAAGATATACATATTATTTGTCAGCTAAATATCTTTAATATACGATATTTTAATCAAAATCGTTAGAGCCATTTTTAAGAAAATCAAAATTTTCGAAAAAAGTTCTATGTAAAGGGTAGTTTGGGGTGGGGGGATTATTCTCAAAATCTTCGTGTCGCATCCCTGGAAGATACTAAACTCAAATACCAAGTTTGGTGCTTTACGGACTTTTCGTTTTTGAGTGATCGTTTTCACAGACACACGGACACACTGACACACGGACACCACACACACACACACACACACACACACACACAGACCTTTTTGTAAAAATGCTTTTTTTTGATACAGAGGACCCTACAACATATATTTCCGGTGAAATCTCGGTATCGAATTTTTGGGTGGAATACAATACTTCTCTATCCCTATGTACATTTGTACATACGGGGCTAAAGAAAGTAAACATGGTGTTTATGCTGTGATTAGGAAGCTTGCGAAACGAGGCCGTATGCCATTGTCAATATTTATAGAGATATTATAATTATAAATAATTTTTTTTTTTTTACCTATTTCACGGAGTTCATGCTCAATGATATTAGTTACTCGTACAGAGCGAAAACATTCTATACAACGGAGGCAGTGTATGAGTTGTAGTTTTGCTCTCTCCACTGCTTGCATAATTTCGTGAGGTTCAGCAGATTCCATGCTCATGACATTGAAATCATCCGCCACTTCATGGATCGATACGAGCTTTCAGAGTCACAGCCTACTTGAATATGGCCGTGGACGCATAAACCAAGGTTGGCTAAATTGGAGTGTTATATTTTTATAACACTGAATGTCAGAATTTTCTACTTTTAACAACAATGACATCTGGTAAAAGACCTAATTTTAGCATCAACTGTCTAAAAACATGTTTAAAACCTATATTGTGGACCACTAGGACAAACGTTGGAAATCTACACATTCAAAACTCAAACTGGTTAGGAAATCTATTGCAGAACTGGCAATATAAAATCTTAAATTCCGAAGGAAACAAATAGTTTTACTTACCAGGTTGCGCATCGGCCACTTCAACCTCAGCCATGGTTATGTGATGAAAAACATTCAAAGATCCTTGCCCAAAAAGTTTTCAGCCGGAAAAGACGTATCCTCGAGTGCTTCACTGAACGAAAGAAGGAACTTCAGCCTCAAGAGTAACGTATTCCATATTCAACACCCCTGAAGGATGCAGAAAAGCTATCAAGTTAACGGAGATATCTCAAATGTATTTTATTTAATGTAATTTAAATGTTAAAGTCATAGTTTGATACTTATATAATTGTTTATCAGTATACAGGTGCTATATTCTTCTGTTACCAAAGTTCAAATAGTTAAGTTTATTACCAGGATTCTAATATATATGTATTACATTTTTATATACTACCTGTCTGACGAAAGAATGCAGATGTTAGGGGAGTCCGCTGGTGTAGCATGGCACGGTTTAGAGCGACCAGAAATATAATGTAGTACAGTCTGACAATCAAAACATCAGCACAACAGGAATAAACTAAAAGATCCACAACATGTTAAACTTGCTGTTTTCTTTATCACTAATTGATATTAATTTTCTACTTTGTGAGCGTATGATTACGCGCAGCGGTGTTTACATTTGGCTTGATTCGAACCCGTCCACTTTCAGAGACTCAACTGCTGTATTCCAGTATTGCCGAACTGTACAGCGTATGCACCGGGAGTGATGACGTATTACCGCTTAATTGTTTGTGTTTACGCAAGCTTCCTACTCTTTACTTTCCAGGAGTAAATAAACGAGAAACGAGAAGAAAGATGTCTTCCCGTTTGTGAACATTTTAAGTGACTAAACTTGACAGATACTAATAATCCGGAATAATTCGAAAACAAAGAAAAATGGATATGACATAAATTGTGTGTTATAATGAGCTCTATGTTTTTTGTATAGTAGATTTTTGTATGTCTCTTACGGTTATACAAAAGTCATCCAGAATGAAAAAGTCTTCAGAGGCTATTTCCAGAAAATTCAAGATATACATTTTGTTTGTCATAAAAATATCTTAAACATACGGTATTTTAACTAAAAACGTTAGAGCCATTTTTGAGAAAAATAACCATTTTCGAAAAATGTTCCATATAAGGGTAGTCAGGAATGGGGGGATTTTCCTGAAAATCTTCGTGTCGCATCCTTGGAAGATACCAAAATTAAGTGCCACGTTTGGTATTTAACGGTATTTTCGTTTATGAGCTATGCTGCCCACAGACACACACATTCACACAGACACACACAGGGGGACATTTTTCTAAAAGTGTTTTTTTTTATTCAGGGGGTCTCAAAGCATGTATTTCCGGTGAAATTTCGGTAACGAAATTTTTGGGCGCAATACAATACTTTCTCTATACTCTATGTATATAATTTCTCTACATACTATGTACATAGTACTTGTAGAGAAAGTAAAAGAGACCACTACTAGAGCTTGCGCTTTAATACCGAAGCGAGTCATAGCTCAGAAACTACGAGTTTTAACTCATGGCTCGGAGTGTAGAAGGGTTTTATACATTATTTCTGTGCATCCCTATATCTACGTCAAACTCAGAGGCAAATGCTACCCAATTTGATTGTTCTGTCAACAGTACAAAATGAACGATGTAATTTCCTTGCAATGAAATTTAGAAAAATCCTATTAAAACAGCGTTGGTTTGTACCGTCGTTTGGAAAATCGAACAGAGGCGCAGCAGACATTTTAAAATTACATGCTATTTTTATAAGCTCGCATTTCCCTGTGCTATTTAAACAGATAGCGGTAGGGTTTCTTTAAATAGATCATAAATGGCCGACGAACGCATCTGTTTCATTTTGGAAACAATAGGGCCGTATTCATTTATTAATCAGGGGAATACGCGAAAACAAGTGCCTATCGAACAAAAGCGAGTGCGAACCATTGCCCAGCAACACATGCATCAAATGAGTTCGATAAAACTGCTCGGCTAAGCAAATATACAGACCCAACAACCCCTTTCTTGAACCCTTCCCCCAATATTCTTGACAAGGGTTAATTAGAATCCTCATTCTTAATGCTTATGTCACTTATAGCGCATGTTTGCATTTCGGATGTGTTCCTTTTCGGCGTATTATCAAGTCTAATTTTATTTTACGCAGACGAGGCTCAACTCCTTGTTTTATCTATTTCATTTGTATAGTCCCCTTAAATTCTGTGGATTTATCACTCTAATTTGAGAAACTACCACCTCTTTGGCTGTATTAGTATTAGTATTAGCCCATAACGTCCCCTAGGGGCACGGGCCTCTCTCCTTGGAGAGGTGGCTTGGTTTGGCAGTACTGGTCAGCCATTCCAGGAAGGATCCCCCTTTTGATCTTAACCGCTCAGGTAGCCTTTACTTACTCGATCTACCGACAGTAGACAAGAAGAATATTGTATTAAACCCAAAAATAATTAGCCCTGGATAGTGCAGGGTTAGATTATCTGCATCACATTCAACATTTTGCGAATTCGATTTTAAGGTTTTAAGGTTTTTTCGGGGTTTTCCTTGTCCTGAGAAGACGAATGTCGAGTAATTTTAAGTTCCATAAACCCTGAAATCATTTGAGCATCTTTTCACCAATGTCATTCATCGTCCGATATGACCAACTAGATTAAAGGACATTAAAAAAATGAACTGGCGTGTTATTTATGGACGCTCTTTAACTGCTTTGGTTCTCAGCGTCCCATTTTATACTGGGCGTGAAAGACCGTTTAATTTTGCTCAGAGGCCTCTCTATCAGGCTTAAGGTTCTTTTACGTGCCGTAAATCTACGACACGGGACCCACGGCTTTACTTCCCTTCCGAAGGAAGCCATGCTAAGGATTTTTACACCCAAAAAAAATCCATCGTCCTCCGCCGGGTTTGAACCTGCAACCTTGAGTATATGAAGTTAGCACGGTAACCATTACACCACGGAGGGCGACGAAGGACGTTAAGCTACATAAGAAAATAATAAATAATTAGATGTCGAGTTTTAACTACCCGAGACAATACTTTGAGACCCGTAAATATAAACCATCCGATGAGTTAAATTCACATGACTTTCTCAACAAATCTTTGTTGCACTTGATTATTCCTGTATCTAGATCGTGGTAATCGAGATAAACATTGTTTTATTATTTCCATCTAAGCAGAAGGAAAATAAGGCAATGCACTAGGCCAAAGCGACAGTGAGATGTTTTAAAAAGCCGGTCGCTATATGAAATAATTAAAACTTAGTTCGCTAAGCACACCCAGAGAGATGAAACGAAAGATGACCTCCCGTTTGAGAAAAGTTTGCAGTTTAAAATTGAAGCCAATAAATAATAGCTAATATCACGGAAACGGTTAATTCTACAAAAATTATATACCACACAAATTGTGTGTTTTGACGAGATCTGTATGTTTTGTATAGTAAGTCTTTGTCTATCACTTACTGTTTATCAATTGTGCAAAATTCATCCAGAATGAAGAAGTCTTCAGAGGCTATTACCAAAAAAGTCAAGATATACATTTTATTTGCCATGTAAATATCTTGAATATGTGGTATTTTAATCCAAATCGAAAGAACCATTTGTTAGAAAAGCATTTTCAAAAAGTTTTCCATTTAAAGGTTGGGAAATTTCTTGAAAATCTTTGTGTCGCAACCTTAAAAGATACTAAACTTAAATACCAAATTTGGAATAGACACATATATGAACATTTTTCTAAAAATGATTATTTTTTTTTTGGATTCAAGGGACCTCAAAATATAAATTTCTGGCTAAATGCATAGTAAGTGTAAATAAAATAAAAAAAGCTAATGTACATGTGTGAGAAGAGTACAACTCAGTAATTTGCTGAGTCCCATTCACACGAATTTCTCTGCGTTTTGTGTAAAAAAACGATTCTTATAAAAACTTATTTTTCTTCTACTGCATGCTAACCGAGATAAACATTAACAGAAATGGCCTTTTGACTTGCTTCTTGTAAATATAATAGCACACAGTAGGTTAAGGCGATAGTCGGCTTCTTTTAAGAGCTGGTCGTTCAAACTTTTGGAAACTATAAAACATTAACAATGGCTATCTCGGAAGTTGTTAACTCTACAAAAAAGTATTTGACATAAATTGTGTGTTTAACGATGTCTACATTATTTGTGTAATACGTTTTTGTCTATCTCTTGTGGTTTACTAGTTTTATAAAATACATCCAGAACGGAAAGGACCTCAGAGGACAATCCTAGAAAACCCAATATACTTATACATTTCTTTTGTCATGAAAGTAATTTTAACATATAATTTTTAATCAAAATGGTTAGAGCTATCACAATTTTCGAAAATGTTACAAGTAAATAGTCACTGTGGGGGATTTTCTTAAAAGCATCCTTGGAAGATGGAGAATTTAAAATTTGTGTTTAACCGACTTTTCGTTTTATAAGTACACACACATACACACAGACATTGAATTTTTGGGTGGAATAGAATACCTCAACATATCTACCTCTGCAGTGCGTCTGCTTCACATTCAGAGGTCCGAGTTCGAATCTCGGTTAGGGAGAGATACCCAGATACGGGTTTTCCGGGTTTCCCATATCCTGAGATGACAAATGCCGGGTACCGAGCGGCAAGGTTCACGTAGTAACGTAAGTAGCCTTAATTCGCAGATCCTGGGTTAAAATCCAATGGACCTACTAATCTATCTGGGTTTTTTTTTATGGTTTCCCTCAGTCGTCAAGAGAAATGCCGGTTTGATATTTAATACTACGATCCAAAGTTCCACATTCAGTCTAAAACAATAGCAAAGCTGAAAATAGTGGTAGTTGCGATTGCACTGTTTTCTATTCACAGATAGTGTAAGCGTTAGACTGGACGGCACCCTAACCTCATCTGCTTGTCGCGGAATTAAGTGGAAAGTATGGTGTGAAAGACGACCTTAAAATGCTACCTGCGCTTTGTCGATTACGGTCGGTAGAACAGATAGATTGCACGGCCTTCTAACACGCGAAGCGTAGGTAGTGTGGTTCGGGGATGAGACTTTAAAAGGCTCCTGTCCACCATATACCGTCAACCAGGTATCTTATCGAACAGTTTCGTCGCGATATGACCAAGTTTATAAAGCTTCGCATTCGCAAAATAAATCAGAATTTTAAAAATCTGATGTGTTCCACTCACGTGACTCTCTATATCATTGCAACAAATTATTCTATTTACTTCATCTAATGGAGCAAAAATTAGCAGAAATAATCTTATTACTTGCTTCCTTGTTAGTAGAAGCGAAATAAGGGGATGCCATAGATTAAAGTGATAGTCAAAAGCTGAGTGTTCTGCACCTGAAGTTCCTTTGTTTGTATGGACACGAGTTCACAAAGTCCTGTATGAGAAAAGTATAAGTTTTTATAGCTGAAACCAAAAACAAGGAATATCTAAAAAAAATATCAACTCCACGAAAAAAATGTATATAACATAAACTGTGTGTTTTAAGGTGCTCTACATTTGTTGTGTGGTAAGTTTTTGTCCATCTCTTACGGTTTAGCAGTTATGCTAAATTCCGTAAAATTGACCCTGAATAAAGTAGTCTTCAGAGGCTATTCCCAGAAAATTCAAAGTATACATTTTATTTGTCAGGTAAATTTCTTTAATATACGATATTTTAATCAAAATCGTTTGAGACATTTTTTAGAAAATCAAAATTTTCGAAAAAAAGTTCCATGTATAGGGTAGTTTGGGGTGGGGGGATTTTTCTCAAAATCTTCAAGTCGCATCCCTGGAAGATACTAATCTTAAATACCAAGTTTGGTATTTTACCGACTTTTCGTTTTTGAGTTATCGTGTTCACAGACACACGGACACACAGACACACACACGGACCTTTTTCTGAAAATACTTTTTTTGGATACAGGGGACCCTAAAACATATACTTCCGGTGAAATCTCGGTATCGAATTTTTGGGTGGAGTGCAATACCTGTACACAGTACGTGTAGAGAAAGTAAAAATTATCAGAAATGGTCTTATTAGTTGTTTCATAGTAAGTAGAAGGGGAATAAGGAGTACACTAGAATAAAACTATAGTCAAAAGCTGGTCTCTATGTGATTGAAGTTCCTTTGTTTGTATGGACAGGAGTTGTCAAATTCCCTAATGAGGAAAGTATAAATATTTTATAGCTGAAACCAATAACAAGGAATATCTAAAAAATAATCAACTCCACGAAAAAACTTCATATAACATAAATTGTGTGTTTTAACTAGCTCTACATTTGCTATTAAGTAAGTTTTTGTCTATCTCTTATGGTTTAACAGTTATGTAAAATTCCGCAAAATTCATCCTGAATAGAGATGACTTCAAAGCCTATTCCCAGAAAAGGCAATGTATACACTTTGCCATATAAATATCATAAATATACGATATTTTAATCAAAATCATTAGAGCATTGTAAAAATCAAAATTTTCGAAAAATTATGCATGTAAAGGGTAGTTGAGAGTGAAGGGATTTTCTTGAAAATCTTCGTGTCACATCCTTGCAATATACTGAACTTAAGTACCAAGTTTGGTGTTTAACTGACTTTTCGTTTTTGAGCTCTGCTGCCCACAGACACACAGACGAACATGTTTCTAAAAATCTGATATGTACCATTCACATGACTTTCTCCATATCCCTGCAACAAATAATTCTTAAAAAGCTTATACTTCTATTTACTTTATGCTAATCAGAAAAAAAAACTTAGCAGAAATAGTCTAATTACTCGCTTCATTGTAAGTAGAAGCGAAATAAAGGACAACCGTAGGTTAAAGTGATAGTCAGAAGCTGGTTGCTATGTCAATGAAGCTCCTTTGTTTATATGGATAGGAGTTGACAAGTTCCTGTATGAGAAAAGTATACGTTTTTCATAGCAGAAACCAAAAATAAGGAATGTCTCAAAAACGACAAACTCCACGAAAAAAAATGTATATAACATAAATTGTGTGGTTTAATGTGCTCTACAGTTTTTGTGTAGTAAGTTTTTGTCCATCTCTTACGGTTTAGCAGTTATTCAAAATTTACTAAAATTCATCCTGAATAAACTACTCTTCAGAGGCTATTCCCAGAAAATTCAAGATATGCATTTCATTTGTCACGTAAATATGTTTAATATCCGAATTTTAATCAAAATCGTTAGAGCCATTTTTGAGAAAATCAAAATTTTCGAAAAAAGTTTCATGTAAAGAGTAGTTGGGGGTGGGGGATTTTTCTCAAAATCTTCGTATCGCATCCCTGGAAGATACTAAACTTAAGTACCAAGTTTGGTATTTTACCGACTTTTCGTTTTTGAGTTATCGTGTTCACAGACACACGGACACACACACACACACACACGGACCTTTTTATGAAAATGCTTTTTTTGGATAATGGGGACCCTAAAACATATATTTCCGGTGAAATCTCGGTATCGAATTTTTGGTGGAGTGCAATACTTTCTCTATACACTATGTACATAGTGCGTATGGAGAAAGCAAAAAATGATTGTTTGGATACAGGGAGTTTCAAAACATACATTTCCAGTGGTATCTCGGTAACGAATTTCTGAGTGCAATATAATACCTTCTCTATACACTAAGTGAGTAGTACGCGTAGAGAAAGTAAAACTCGAGTAACTGTACTAAGCTTTGTGGACCCCGGGATCATTTAAGCATCATTTCACCTATTTCATTCATTCAGTCATTCATTCATTCATTCGTCGTCCGAAATACCCTCCGAAACTTAACTCAGATATAGAAGAATAATTTCTTGTAAGCATAACATTTAGAATTGCTATAAAATAATTTTCCATGTAAAGGGTAGTTGGGATGGGGGAGGGGGATTTACTTGAAAACCTTCATATCGCATCCTTAGAAGATACTGAATTATATACCAAGTTTAGTATTTAACGAACTTTTCGTTTTTGAGCTATGCACATATATACACATACATGAGCATTTTTTGAAGATTATTTTTTGGATTCAAAGGGTCTCAAAACATACATTTCTCGATATAGGATTTTGTTGCAATGCGGTACCTTCTCCATACACTATGTATTAATACGTGTAGATAAAGTAACATTTCGGGTAACTGCACTAAGTTCTGTGGACCCCGGAATCGTTTAACCATCGTTTCACCTATTTCATTCAGTCAGTCATTCATTCGTCGTCAGATATGCCCTGCAATTTATAGGTGAATAAAAAAAGGGATGATTTTTTTAAAGTTGCTGTTTGTGAATGGTAAACGTGACTCATTAGATATAGAAGAATCGTTTCTGTTAAGTATAGCATTTAGAATAGCTATAAAACAAATGATTCCATGTAAAGAGTACTTGGGTTGGGGGGAGGGGGATTTACTTGAAAATCTTCGTGTCGCATCCTTGGAAAATACTTAATTAAATACAATGTTTGGTATTTAACAGATTTTTTCGTTTTTGAGCTATGCACAGACATGCTACACACACGAACATTTTTCAAGATTATTTTTTTGGATTCATGGGGTCCCAAAACATACATTTCCGGTGAAATCTCGGTATCGAATTTTGGGTGCAATACGGTACCTTCTCTATACACTATGTACATAATACGTGTGGGGAAAGTAATTAATCTAAATAAAGTCATGTGGTTATGTCAAGTAACATTGAGCTTATATTCAATCCTGAGGTGCGATCTGTGTTGCAGTATTTAATGATCTTTGTACTTTTATTTTCATGGTTACTCTTTTAATTGTTTATTGTTGTTTTTACTTTCTCTACACGTACTATGTACATAGTGTATAGAGGAACTATTGCATTCCACCCAAAAATTCTATACCAAGATTTCACCGGAAATGCATGTTTTAAGACCCCCTGAATACAAAAAAAAACATTTTTACAAAAAGGTCCGTGTGTGTATGTATGTCTTTCTGTATGTCTGTCTGTGTGTGTGTCTGTGGACAGCATAGCTCAAAAACGAAAAGTCCGTTAAAAACCAAACTTGATATTTAGGTTTGGTATCTTCCAAGAATGCGACACGAAGATTTTCAAGAAAATCCCCCCACCCCCCAACTACCCTTTACATGGAAAAATTTTCGAAAACGTTTATTTTCTAAAAAATGCCTCTAACGATTTTGATTAAAATATCATATATTAAAGATATATACCTGACAAATAATATGTATATCTTAAATTTTCTGGGAATAGCCTCTGAAGACTACTTTATTCTGGATGAATTTTACGGAATTTTGTGTAACTGGTAAACCGTAAGAGATAGATAAAAACGTACCAAACCTGAAATGTAGAGCACATTAAAACACACAATTTATGTTATATACATTCTTTCGTGGAGTTTATCGTTTTTTAGATATTCCTTTTTTTTTTTTTTTGTTTCAGATTTGAAAAACTTGTACTTTTTCTCATACAGGAATTTGTCAACCCCTGTCCATATAAGCAAAGAAATATCACTTTAACCTATGGTGCTCCCTTATTTCGATTCTACTTACAAGGACACAAGTAATTAGACTATTTCTGCTAATTTGCTCTCGACTAGCAGGAAGTAAATAGAGGCATAAGCTTTTTAACAATAATTTGTTGCAGAGATGTAGAGAAAGTCATGTGAGTGGAACACATCAGAGTTTTTAATATTGCTTACTATTTTGTATATTGCAAAAGCACGTACGGTCTGTGATGAAGGCCAATGTATGATACTGTTATTTCAATAAATACGCTTATCCGTTCATTCATTATATTCAATCCTATGGATATTTCTTTTGTGTTAGCCTTGCCGTATCATCAGAATTTCTTCCACCTACCGCTGCTCCTCCCTTGGTGTGTAAATAATACTTTACTGAGGTTTGTGCGGTTGTCCAATAATTCTGACCGTTTCTGCGGTAGGACAGTGCTGGAATTCAACGAAGCCAGAAATGAGGATCGAACTCGGTCCCTATTGATCGGCGAGCGCACAAAGTTGTCATGGAGATTATCAGCCGCCGTGAAATGATGGAGGATATGCCTTTGTGAGAGAGGGGTTGTTTATTTCCTCGTCAAATGACATGGGGCAGGACTCTAATGACCGGGATAACAGGAAGAGCTTCCCGGGGGATCTCTGTCCATTGATTGGCCTTCCTCCAGCAGGAAGGATTTGCCAAGGCACTCGCTAAAAGCATCAAAGTAAAACTTTTAATGTACCAGGTGCACTGGCGACAAAAAACGCTCCATGTGCTGCAAAACATTGGCTTTTAACACACACACACACACACACACGAGGACAAAAACACAAAACAAATCCTAACTTCAAAATGACTAAGTAAACAACGTGCCAATATTAAAGATTTTAAACTGCTTACAACAAAAGCATAATTTAAAAAAAAAAATATGATGTGTTCCATTCACATACATTTTTTACCTATTCTGCAAACGATTCTTAAAAAATCTGATGTGTTCCATTATCATGACTTTCTCTACATTTATGCAACAAATTATTGTTAAAAAGCTTATGCTTCTATTTACTTCATTTTAATCGAGAAAAAAATAGCAGAAATAATCTTATTACTTGCTTCCTTGTAAGTAGAATGGAAATAAGGGAGTACTATAGGCTAAATTGATAACCATAAGGTGCTTGCTATGTGACTGAAGTTCCTTTATTTGTATGGACAGGAATTTGTATGAGAAAAGTATAAACAAGGAATATATAAAAAACGATCAACTCCACGAGAAAAATGTACATAACATAAATTGTATAAGAACTAAAGCTTTCCTGGCGACGTGTTAATTCAAAATCTTCTCGGGCTTCTAGCCAGGTAAAAACTTGGCTTGACACCAACGTTTCGAAGAAGTGCATCTTCCTCGTCTTCAGGGTGAACTGATTGAGAAGATTTTGAAATAAATTGTATGTTTTAAAGTACTCTACATTTTTTGTGTGGTAAGTTTCTGTCCATCACTACGGTTTAGCAGTTAGGCAAAATTCCGTAAAATTGATCCAGAATAAAGTAGTCTTCAGAGGCTATTCCCAGAAAATTCAAGATATACATTTTATTTGTCCGGTAAATATCTTTCATATACGATATTTTAATCAAAATCGTTGGAGCCATTTTTAAGAAAATCAACATTTTTTAAAAATGTTCCATGTAAAAGGTAGTTGGAGGTGGGGGGATTTTCTTGAAAATCTTCGTATCGCATCCTTGGAAGGTTGCAAACTTAAATACCAAGTTTGGTGCTTTACCGACTTTTCGTTTTTGAGTTCACAGACACAAAGACACAGACACACGCGCGCGCGCGGATCTTTTTGTGAAAATGCTTTTTTTGGATACAGGGAACCCTAAAACATATATTTCCGATGAGATCTCGGTATCGAATTTTTGGGTGGAGTGCAATACCTTCTCTATACACTATGTACATAGTACGTATAGAGAAAGTAATAAAAAAGATTCTCCCTAGGCAGGTACTAACGGAGAAGTCGATGAAATTCGTGTTGATTGCTTCCTGTTTTCGACATAAACAGATACACGACACACTGCAAGGAAAGAGACAACATTCACTGCTATCATGTGTTTATTTCAGCGTGCATGGAATGCTCTACTGCAAAATCAATCAAGTTGGTGATGCCTGCATTGAGCTAAACCGATAGCAATTGTTAAATATTTTAAACATTTTTATAGTGTTTAACGCCGGTTTATTGTATATGGCACCGCAGGCGCTGGCACTGATGATACATGCAATGAATATGGAGCACCGGTGAAATGCGATGTCGGGAGAAACCGGAACCCGAAACCTCTGCATGGCGTTGTCCACCACAAATCCCACGTGCAGTCGCCTGGACCGAACCTTGAAGAAGGCGAATGGTCTAACCACTCAGCCATGCTGCGCCTAAATCTTTGAAAAGCTGATCGTTAAGTGATGACATTGAAACTCGGTTATCTTGGCCAGGAGTGAAACAAAATAAAAACAAATGACGACTTCCCCTTTAAGAAAATTATTCGTATTTTAAAATTGAACCAACAATAAGAAATATCTAGAAAATGGTGAAGTGCGCATAAAAATTATCTGACATAAATGTTGTGCTTTAACTATACTTTTCATAGTACTAATATATGTTTGTCCCTTACGTACTAATTATGCAAAAATGATCCATAAAGAAGTTGACTTCAAAGGCTACTCCCAGAAAAGATGAGATTATCATTTCATTTATCAAAAATCTGATGTGTTCCATTCACATGACTTTCTCTGCCTCTCTGCAACAAAGTATTGTTAAAAAGCTTATGCATTTATTTACTTCATGCTAAACGGGAAAAAAATTAGCACAAATAGCCTTATTACTTGCTTCCTTGTAAGCAGAAGGGAAATAAGGGAGTACTAAAGGCTAAACTAATAATCAAAAGCTGATTGCTAAGTGACTGAAGTTTCTTTGTTTGTTTGGACAGCAGTTGACAAATTCCTGTATGAGAAAAGTATGTTTTTCATAGCTGAAAACAAAAACAAGGAATATGTCAAAAACGATCAACTCCACGAAAAAATGCATGTAACATAAATTGTATTTTTTAATGTGCTCTACATTTTTTGTGTGGTAAGTTTTTGCCTATCTCTTACGGTTTAGCAGTTATGCAAAAATCCGTGAAATTCGTCCAGAATAAAGTAGTCTTCAGAGGCTATTCACAGAAAATTCAAAATATACATTTTATTTGTCAAGTAAATAACTTTAATATACGATATTTTAAACAAAATCGTTAGAGACATTTTTAAGAAAATCAAAATTTTCGAAAAATGTTCCATGTAAAGGATAGTTTGGGGTGGGATTTTTTCTTGAAAATCTTCGTGTCGCATCCTTGGAAGATAGCAAACTTAAATACCAAGTTTGGTATTCAACGGTCTTTTCGTTTTTGAGATATGCTGTCCACAGCCACACACAGACACACACGGACCTTTTTCCAAAAGTGCTTTTTTTGGATTCAGGGGCACCCAAAACGTTTATTTCCGGTGAAATCTCGGTATCGAATTTCTGAGTGCAATACAATTCTTCTCTATATACTATGTACATAGTACGCGTAGAGAAAGTAAAAAGTAACTTAAACATATAGTATTTCAATCAAACCCGTTAATCATCTTTTAGAAAATCAAAATTTTCGAAAAATATTCTGTGTAAAGCTTAGTTTGATGTGAGGTGCTTTTCTTAAAAATCTGTATGTCGTGTTTTTGGAAGATGATTTGGATATCAATTTTGATATTTAACGGACCTTTTGTGTTTGAGTTGCCTGTATTTTTCTTAAAATGTTTTATTTTATATATTTATTAAGGAAACCTCAAAATTGCGGTGAAATCTCGACATCAAAATTTAGTTTAAAATACAATACCGTTTCTACATACTAAATATAATGTACTTGATATTGAAATTCCACTCCATGCTTAAATTATATGATTTTTCTTTACTCGTGTTTTTTTTGTTTTTTGTTTTTTTTTTTCCAAAATTTAATTAGCTTTCTCTCAATCTATTTCGTAGTACAAATAAGGTTCCAAGGTTCTATATGAGAAACAGATATAAACTTCGATGAATAAAACTTGAGTACATGAGAAAGATGTAAGAAACAAAAGCCACGAGATAATATAGCTCATTACTGTGATATCATCTGCAAGAAATGATAAATCATTTTTTATTTTTGTGGGGTGTAGCCCCTTCCCCTAATTACGTTGGAAATATAATCACACCACGTCAAGCTCCAGTTTGATGGGCTGCCAACTGGTGTACACCTCCGCCCTCTACTGTCTTACTTCAGATTGACGTGTATCGGGTTAATATGAGCATCGTAGGAGGCGATCTTCATTTATCATTGCGTACCTACATGCCCAGCCCACAGGGGATTTTGATTCCTTCATTTATTATACTCGCAATGCAGTAAAGCGTTGTTCTATAACTCTGGGGTTAAAATAAACGTAGATAGTTCTAAACTGAAATTTCTTTAAAAGACGGATTAGCTACATTCGCATGCCTTTCTCTACCCACACACATATACTAAACATTTTACAATCAATTATATCTATCTACAGAGTACTATGTACATAGTAGATAAAGAAGGTATTACATTTCACTCAAAAACCGATATCGATATTTCGCCGGAAATATGTTTTGAGGTCCCTTGTATATAACACAAAATATTTTTAGAAAAATGGCGTGTTTATTTGTATGTGTGCGTGTGAAAAGCATAACTAAGAAATGAAAAGTCCGTTAAATGCCAAAATTGGTGATGAAGTTCAAGAAAATTCCCCGCTCTAAACATCCTTTACATTGACCATTTTTCGAAAAATTGTATTTACACAAAAATGATTCTATCAATTTTGATTTAAGTACCGTAGGTTTAATATATTTTCAATAAAAATGAAAATTGTATTTTGAATTTTCTGAGAATAGCTTCCAAAGCCTCTTTATTTTGGATACTTTTAAGCCGTAATAGTTGCAAAAAATGACTATATAACATTTAAAACTTGTTAAAGCACGTAATTTATGTAAGATTTTATTTTTTTATTTTATTTATTTATTTATTTATTTTATTATTTTTTTTTTTAAATTACCACTTTCGGGATAGTCATTATTAAGCGATTCCCAAATGACTGGTCGTAATTCTTCCTGGCAAAAGCAACGGAATTTCCTTGTCTTTACATAGCGGCTATTTTGTAAAGATTTGATTATCGCTTTAGCCTAGTGTTATTTCCTTATTTCCCTTCTGTCTATAAGGAATTAAGTATCAAGACAATTTCTCATGGTGTTTATCTTCATCAGCATGAAGTAGAAGAGTTTTTGTTAGACATTTGTTACAGGATACATGTGTGTGTTTGTGTGTGTGTGTGTGTGTGTGTTTGAATGTGTGATTCCGATTGGGGCTCTACAATATAGCCACCATGTGCGTATTGTGCATCGGAACCCAGGAGGTAAGGGTGAGTAATATCGACGGGCAGTCGAAATCGGACCACGGGGAAAGAGCCACCGTGGAGGGTCCCCGACATAGACGGGGAGCGCTAAGAGCCCGCACCCCAGACCTGTCTGTCACCCTTCGGTCCTATAGACGACTTCTACACCATTCCGCCACCGAGAGCGCATTCACCACCAAGAAAAGGCACCACCACCGCAGTCCTCGATACTTATAATCCTGGAAAAAATCGGTTGTATGAAATGGAGACCAAATAAAAAATGAAGACAAAGTTCGGGGGAATGAAGGAACCTCCCCGGTATTCGCTTAGTGAACCGGTAAGCTTCCCGTATAAGACCCCATGAGTTACAGAGGACGGCAGCGGGAATGGAACCCAGGACCACCCGAAAGACGGTCCTAGATGAAACTCCAGAGCCACCTGGCTCGCTTACAGAGTAGGTAGAGAAAGTAATATGAATATATAAGACATCAAAATTTTACTTTCTCTAGCCCTTATGCACAATGTACATAACGTACTGTATTTCAGCCAAAAATTCGATATCGAGATTTCACAAGAAATACATGTTTTGAGACCTCCTGAATAAAAAAAAAAGAACTTTTAGAAACATGCCCTGTGTGTATGTGTGTGTCTGTGTATGTCTGTGCGTGTGTGTGTGTGCGGATGTGCGGGCAACATAGCTAAAAAACGAAAATACCGTTAAATACCAAACTGGCATGTAAGTGCAATATCTTCCTAGGATGCGACACGAAGATTTTCAAGAAAAGCCCCCCCCCACCTCAAAATACCCTTTACATGAAACATCTTTTGAAAATGTTCTCAAAAAGAGCTCTAAAGATTTTTATTAAAATGTTATATGTTTAAGATACTCTCATGACAAACGAAATGTATATATTGACTTTTCTAGGAGTAGCTTCTGAATACCAGTAATTCTGGATGACTTTTGTATAACGGCAAACCGTATTAGATAGACAAAAGCTTACTACACAAAAATGTATAACTAAAAAAGACAAAAAAACTTATGCCATAATAGGAGTTGGATAGGTAGCTCAGTGGTAGCGCAACCGGCTAGAGACCGGGACATCCGCGGTTCAAATACCGGCTATGGCATTGGATTGTTTCAGTCTGACTCTACCTATCCAACTGCTGTCCTACAAACGGTTTCTGTGAGAAAACAATTAAAATTATCACAATTATATCATAATAGTATATTTGTAGAGTTAACCGTTTTCGAGATATTTCGATTTGTTTGTTTCAGTTTTAAGGTACTTAGATTTTTCTCAAACAATACATCTTTCTTTCTGTCTCTCTTTTGTTTACCCCTTGTGTTAAGAGAACCAAATTTCATTTGTTTCAATTAGCGATCGCCTTTTAAAAGATTTGACTCTCTTTAGCCTGGTGTATTCCCTCATTTCCCTCCTACTCACAAAGAAGCAAATAATAAGATGAATTCTGCTAATGTTTATCTTGATTAGCATAACATAAATAAAAGAATAGTGTTTTGTAAGGAAAGTTTGTGGAACAGCTGGAGAAAGTCACGTGAATGGAACACATGAGCAAGGCTCCAAGTTTTGAGTCGTGCTGTATGTACGTAGAGCATATGTTTGGCCCGCGGGGTTTTTAACCTCGTCCCCAGAGTGTACAACACACCATAAGGCAAGCACAAAACAAAGTATAATTTTTAAGGCAATAGGAAACAAAAGAGCAGAAATTCTACTTGTTGACTTTGGGAATTAACTGTCGTGGTTTTGTTCCTCTGAGGGGAAGAAAGGGAGAGACGAAGCTTTGATTAATGACGTCAGCACTACAGTGTAACTACTTGGGCTGTATTATATCGGGGTCTCAACATAGCAAATTAATCAGGCTGAGTCGGCCCGCTTTTTATTATAAACACCAGTGTAAACTTCGCTTTGAGTAACACGCGCTTTTTTTTTATCATGCTGTGTTTGCTTTGTATCAGTCATGCTCTCGAGGGTGCTTCGCCCCCACCTCGGCGAGTGACGTAACCATATCCCAGATAATTTACTAACTACAATGGGCCTACATTATTATTAGAAAGATTTAACATGAAAATTAGTACAAATAAAAAGGAGAAACATAATCGAGAAAAAAAGGCTGATGTATTCATTCAAATGCCTTTCTCTGTATCTCTGTGACAAATTACTGTTAAAAAACTTATTCTTCTGTTTACTTCATGCTAATCGAGATAAACACTAGCAGAAATGATTTCTTATAAGTCGAAGGGAAATAATGGGATGCACGAGGCTAAAACGATAGTCAAATGTTTTAAAAACTGGTGGTCATGTAAATGAATTCAATTTCTTTGTATTACCGGGAATTGACAAATTCACATATGTGAAAAGCTTCACGTATTTTAAAACTGAAACTAATATCAAGGAATATCTCAGAAATGGACACAATTCACGAAAAAATGCATATGACATAAGCTGTGTGTCGTGTTAAGTAAGTTATTGTCTATCTCTTACGATTTACCAGTTACGCAAAATTCATTCGGAATAGAGAGATCTTCAGAGGCTATTTCCAGAAAATTCAAGACATACGTTTTATTTGCAATATAAATATGTTTAATATATGATAGTTTTATCAAAATCGCTACAGCCAATTTTGACAAAATCAAAATTTTCGAAATTTGTTCCATATAAAGGGTAGTTTGGGCTAGGAGAATTGTTCTCAAAATCTTCGTGTCTTATCCCTGGAAGATACTAAACTGAAATACCAAGTTTCGTATTTTACCGACTTTTTGTTCTAGAGTAAAGACACACGGACGCACGGACAAATACGGATATTTTTCTAAAAATGCTTTTTTTTTGGATACAAGGAATCCTAAAAGTGTATTTCCGGTGAACTCTCGGTATCGAATGGGTGGAATGCAATATTTTCTCTGTATACTATATACATAGTACGTGCAGAGAAAGTAAAAATAGACGAAAAGAAAAGAAGTGCAAAACGAGCATTGGGAAAATAAGTATTAAAGGAAATTAGTATTGTAATCGAAAAAAGAGAAGAAAATATGGCTACAGAAGAGGAAAACGAAATACTAACTGAAAACACAGAATGAAAAAAAATATGCAAACAAAACCATTATAAATGTAAAAATTGTAATAAAGCTGTAGGGGACAAAGCATGTGATATGTTTCTCTCACATGACCTATTCTACTCACTCTTGTACAATCTAATGTTACTAAAGCTTATTCTTCTGCTTACATTTTTACTTTCGCTATACGTACTATGTACATAGTGTATAGAGAAGGTATTGCATTGTATCCAAAAATTCGATACCGAGATTTCACCAGAAATACATGCTTTGAGACCAACTGAATAAAAAAAAAAGCATTTCTAGAAAAATGTCCCTGTGTGTGTGTGTCTGTGGGCGGCATAGCTCAAAAACGAAGACCGTTAAATACCAAACTTAGTTAAGTTCAGTATCTTCCAAGGATGCGACTACCTTTCACATGGAAAAATGTTCGAAAATTTTGATTTTCTAAAAAATGGCTGTAACGATTTTGATAAAAATATCATATATTAAAGATATATACCTGACAAATAATATATATATACGTGTATATATCTTGAATTTTCTGGAGATAGCCTCTGAAGACTACTTTATTCTGGGTGAATTTTACGGAATTTTGTGTAACTGGTAAACCGTAAGAGATGGACAAAACCTTACCACACAAAAAATGTAGAGCACATTAAAACACACAATCTATGTTATATACATTTTTTCATGGAGTTGATCGTTTTTAAGATATTCCTTGTTTTTTGTTTAAGCCTTAAAAACTTATACTTTTCTCATACAGGAAGATGTCAACTCCTGTTCATACAAACAAAGGAAGTTCAGTCACATAGCAACCATCTTTTGCTATCACTTTAACCTATGTTACTCCCTTATTTCGCTTCTACTTACAGGGAAGCGAGTAATAAGATTATTTCTGCTAATTTTTTTTTTAACTTAGCGTGAAGTAAATAGAAGCATAAACGTTTTAACAGAAATTTGTTGCAGAGATATAGAGAAAGTCATGTGAATGGATTACATCAGATTTTTTTTTCTTGTAGGTAAGGAGGAGTTATGGGAATACAGTAGACTTTAAGTTATAGTGAAATATTTTTTGATTTGGTCTCTATATAATGACTTCAAATTTCGTTCTATTTGCATTACCGTGAGAAAAAATCAGATGTGTTGCATTCACATAGCTTTCTCTAATTGTTCTGCAAAAAAAAATTAGTCTTACAAAGGATTATTCTTCTACCTTCATCGTGCTAAACGAGATAAACATAACTAGAAGAATTTTCCGGGCTGAAAAGTCGTGGTCTGCTGAAGTTTTCAGGTGCAGACGTTTCGTTCACTACTGCGGTGAACATCTTCAGTGGCGTGGTCTAAGTCTTCTCGGTGAAGGTTTTGTCGCAACAGTGAATCTGAAAACTCCAGCCCGGAAAGTTCTTCTAGATATAATTTGGACTCCGGCCGTGAAAGCTTACGACTGCTGATGAGATAAGCATTAACATAAGCCTTACTACTTAGTTCCTTATAAGCAGAAAGAGATACGGGAGCACATCAAGCCAAACAGATAGTCAAATGTTTTGAAAGCCGCACGATATGTGAACTTGAAGTTCGTTTCGCTTTGCATTTCTAAAAAAACAAAAGTGAGATGAAACGCAGATGTGTAGTTTAAAATTGAAACCAATAACAAGGAATATCTCTGAAATGGTCAGCTCTGTTTTAACGAGATCTACATGTTTGTATAGTAAGTTTCTGTCTATCTCTTACGGTTTACCAGTTATGCAAAATTCAGCAAAATTCTTCCAAAATGAACAGGTTGTCAGAAGCTATACCCACAAATTTGAGGAAACACCTACATTTTATTTGTGATGTAAATAGTTGTAATATGTGGTATTTTAATCAAAATCGTTAGAGCCATTTTTGAGAAAAACAAAATGTTCAAAAACTTTTTACATGAAAAATTAGTTTGGATTTGGGAGATTTTATTGAAAATCTTCGTGTCGCATCCTTGGAGGATGCTGAACATAATTGTTAAGTTTTGTATCCATAAGGCTTTTTAATTCTGAGTTATGCTCTTCAGAGGCACATGGGAACATATACGCGCGCGCGTAGACCTTTTTCCTGGATATTCTTTTTCTGGATCCAGGGACCATAAAAAAAATATATATATATCCGGTGAAATCTAGACATCGAATTTTTGGGTGGAATAAAATACTTCCCCTACTATATAGTAGAGAAATCGATTCTTCTTTGAATGTTACGTTATTTGTTTTCCAATGCAACAATGAAATGGGAGCAGAAGCGAAATAATGGTAAGCGCTGCGCTAAAACGATAGTCAAATATTTTAAAAGCTGGTCGCTATATGAGCAGTACAATTTCGGTTCGTTTAACACAACCAGCAGTAAAACAACAGAGATGAAATGAAATTTAAAATTGAAACAAATAATAAGAAATATTTCGGAAACGGCCAACTCTGCAAAAAACGTATATAATATAAATAGTGTGTTTTAATGAGATGTACATTTTTGTGTAGTAACATTTTATCTATCTCTTTAGGTTTGCCAGTTGCACAAAATGTACCCATAATGAAGAGGTCATCATAGATTATTCCCAAAAAATTCAAGATATGCATCTTATCTTTCATGTATATATTTAATATACGGCATTTTAGTCAAAACCGTTACAGCCATTTTTGAGAAAAGAATATGATGTGTTCCATTCATATGTCTTTCTCTACATCTCTGCAACAAATTATTGTTAAAAAGGTTATTCTTATATTTAGTTCGTGCTAATTCCTTGTAAATAGAAGCGAAATAAGGGAGTAAAATAGGTTAAAGTGATACTCAAAAGCTGGTTGCTATGCGATTGAAATTACTTGGTTTGTATGGACAGGAGTTGACAAATTCCTGTATAAGAAAAGTATAGCTTTTTAAAGCTAAAATCAATAATAAGGTATATCTCATAAACGATCAAATCCACGAAAAAAATTATACATAACATAAATTGTGTATTTTAACGTGCTCTACATCTTTGTATGATAATTTTTTGTGTATCTCATACGGTTTAGCAGTTATGCAATATTCCGTAAAATTCATTCAGTCTTCAGAGGCTATTCCTGGAAAATTCAAAATATACATTTTATTTGGTATGTAAATATCTTAAATATAATAGATTTTAATCAAAATCGTTAGAACCATTTTTATATCAAAAAGTTCCATGTAAAGGGTAGTTGGGGGTGGGGGATTTTCTTGAAAATCTTCGTGTCGCATCCTTGGAATGTACCAATCTTAAATACCAAGTTTGGTATTTAGCGGTCTTTTCGTTTTTGAGCTAGGCTGTCCACAGAGACACACACATGCAAACACGGACTTTTTTCTAAAAATGATTTTTTTGGATTCAGGAGACCCAAAACATGTATTTCCTATGAAATCTCGGTATAGAATTTTGGGTGCATTAAGACATCTTCTCTATATACTAAGCGCATAGTACGTGTAGAGAAAGTAAAACATTTGATTTTTTTTTCAAATTAGAAATATCAAGTTTGGTAGCTAGGTATGCCATCCAGAAACATAATCACACATACACACACGGAACATTTTTTCTAATTTTTTTTCCTTTCTTTCTAATTCAGCGTACCTCAAAATATATTTCAGGTGAAATCTCGGTATCAAATTTGTGAGGGGAATCCAATACCTTCTCTACACACTATGTGCATAGTACAGAAAGTAAAAATATGTTACATTTGTATGACAATTCTTTACATTTTGCAACTAATTAATATTACAAATGTTTATTCTTCTATCTACTTCAACCTGATCTACATAAACTTTAACAGAAATGGTTTTATTACATATTTCGTTTTACACATCATGGGAATAGGGACGTACACTAAACTAAAGCAATAGTCAAATATTTTAAGAACAGGTTCCAATGTGATGATAGTGAAATTCCATTCTGTTTGCATGACCAGTACGATAACTGCCTAACTTGAGGAAATTACAAGTATTGGCAAAATGGAATCACTAACAAAGAATATCTCGGAAATGGTTAACGCCACAAAACAATGTATAGGATGTAAATTGCGTGTTTTATCAGTAAATAGTGTTTTTTGTACAGTAAGAGCTTGTCTATCTCTTACAATTTGCTAGTCATGCAAAATTCTTCCATTATTAAGGCCATTTCATGAAAATAACTTTAAAATGTGCTATTTTAATCAAAAGTGGTATGGATATAGTATGCAGAAAACTCAATACTGTCTAATGTTTTTCCCTGTAAACGGTTGTGTAGTTTGGTGTAGGGGAATTTTCTTTAAAAATCTTCGTGTTGCATCCTTGAAAGATGCTGAATATACATATTAAGTTATGGTGTCCACAGACACACATAAATACACACACACACACACACACTTGGACGTTTTTGTAATTTTTTATTCATGGTCCTCAAAATATGTATTTCCAGTGAAATCTTGGTATTGAATTTTTGTATGCACATTGTAAAACGTGAATTAAAATTATCAATATTCATACTTACTCATGTGAGATTTGTGGTGCACAAAGCGGCACAGCGACGGGTTTTCTTCGGCTTCTCCGATTTCCCCCGCCATCGCATTCCAACGGTGCTCCATTATCATTCCATGTATCATCAGTGTCATCACCTGCGGTGCCACAAAAGTAAAAGCGGCCGTTAAGAACTATAAAAAAATCAAACTTGCTGTCAAGTTATGCAGTTTCAGCTGTAAAAATGTAAAAATACAGGATGAAATATTTTGAAAATAATTAACGTACGAAAGATATTATTAAAAATAAATTTTATATTTTAACGACTATTTTTCCAGCAGAAAGCTGTTTTCTGCGTGTTAATGCCTAAATATATATTTTGCTATGTAAAACTGATTATGTAAATGTCTCCAAAAAATAAGGATTTAATAACACAGAAAAAAATCTGATGTGTTCCATTCACTTGACTTTCTCTACATCTCTGCGACAAATTATTGTTAAAAATCTTATGCTTCTATTTACTTCTTGCTAAGTGAGAAAAAATTAGCAGAAATAGTCTTATTACTTGCTTCCTTTTAAGCAGAATAAGGGAGTATTATAGGTCAAAGTGATAGCCAAAAGCTGGTTGTTATGTGACTGAAGTCCCTTTATTTGTATGGATAGGAGCTGAAAAATTTCTGTTTGATAAAAGTGTAAGTGTTTTAAAGGTGAAACCAAAAACAAGGAATATATAAAAAACAATCAACTCCACACAAAAAATCAATATAAAATAAATTGTGTGTTTTAACGTGCTTTACATTTTTTGTGTGGTAAGCTTTTGTCCATCTCTAACGGTTTAGCAGTTATGCAAAAGTAGTCTTCAGAGACTATTCCCAGAAAATTCAAGATATACATTTTATTTACCGTATAGATATCTTTAATATACGATATTTTAATCATAATCGTTAGCGCCATTTTGGGGAAAATAAAAGGGTAGTTTGGGGTGGGGGGATTTTTCTCAAAATCTTCGTGTCCCATTCCTGGAACACATTAAACTTAAATACCGATACTTAAACACTTTTTTTTTTTTCTGAAAATGCTTTTTTTGGATGCAGGGGACCCTAAAACATATATTTCTGGTGAAATCTCTGCATCACATTTTTTGGTGCCTTACAATACCTTCTCAATACACTATGTACATAGTAAGTGTAGAGTAAGCATAAGAACTGACACATTTTCGTTAGTTTGTAGTGGAGAAATTTTGCGGATATCCCCTAACTACAGAACATTAAACTCAGGAGCTGAAGGATCAGTAAGAAAAGAGAATATATCGTTAATGTTAGGCAAATATGAAAAAAGAAATCAGATCAAAATTAAAGAACGATATTAGAACAGTAAAAATTAAGATGACATAGGTAATAGCAAAAAAGTAGAGAAATTGCAGTGAAGATCGGAAAATTGGAAGATCATCAGACAAAAATGTAAGATAAAAGTAAATATAGGAAACAGCATTAGAGGGATGAAAAATAAAACAAAAAGATGAGAAGGAAAGAAAGAATAAAAGACTACCAAATAGAAATGATACGGAAGTTTAAACGGCAACTAGGAGAAATTAGATAAATAAAGCTAGAAAAATGCTGATATCAAAATAACAAGCTATGTAGCGAACCAAAGAAAAAGAGTAACAAGAAAAATACCAACTATTTTCTCTACGAGTACAATGATGTATAATTTTCTTATTTGCAGCGTTAAACCCCGAGAGAAAAGAGATAATGCTATACCTTTAGCTGTTTTTGACTCGACAGAAAGTTGACTTTAACAAAGTTAGTCATCTAGAGGGCAATTCATTTGTTTGAGGACAGGTCGAGCGTATTGTCATCACCCGCGAGAAGTACTCTAGGTATATAAACAAACAAACACACTGTGGTACAGAGAACAATGTGCTCCCGTCACCTATTGTTGGTCGGGAACACGAGGAATCCATTTGCTGCGCCGCCTTTCACCTTTATATTGATGACTGTGAGGTGGAAAAGCCTGCTTACAAATTTTAATTGCCAACGTCGTTAGCGTCAAACTAAGAAAACTTTTGATAAAGGTACTCAAGTGCGTTTAAAATAATGTATATGCCTATACGATACAAACTTCAAAGTTCATAGTTGGAATAAATTCAGGAGTGAATCTACAGAATTGCAATCATAAGTTTGGGCGAGGCAGGGCTTTGAAATCAGGAAAACATCACATGATCTAAAGGTTGCAAATTGTGTCAACTAACCTTTATTTACATCCATAATAAAAAACTCATGACTTTCTCTACTTATCTATAACAAATTATTGGTAATAAGTTTATTTTTCTATCTATTTCATGCTAAAACACTATCAGAAACGGTCTTATCTGCTAGCTCCTTATAAGTAGAAGGGAACTAAAGGAATACACTAGCCTAAAACCACAGCCAAATGTTTTAAAATGTGGTTGCTATGGGATTGAAATCCGTTTCTATGCATTAACAGGAGTTAAAAAATTCCCGTACGTGAAAAGTTTTAAGTGTTTTAAAACTGAAACCAATAACAAGGAATATCTCAAAAATAGTCAACTCTACGAAAAAAATGTATATGACATAAACGGTGTGTTTTGACGAGATCTACATTTGTTGCGGTGTACGTTTTTTGTGTTTCTCTTACGGTTTACTAGTTATGCAAAATGCAGCAAAATTCATTCAGAATAAAGAGATCTTCAGAGGATATTCCCAGAAAATTCAATATACACATTTTATTTGTCATGTAAATATTTTAATATACAATATTTTAATCAAAATAGTTAGAGCCATTTTTGAGAAAATCAACATTTTCGAAAAATTTTCCATGCAAGGGTAGTTGGGGTTGGGGAGATGTTCTTCAAAATCTTCGTGTCGTGTCCTTGGAAGATACTGAACTTAAATACCAAGTTTGGTATTTAACGGTATCTTCGTTTTTGAGCTACACACACTTTTTGTTTTTCAGTTATGCTGATGACAGAAACACAAACACTCAAATACTCAAGTATTTTCCAATTTTTCCAGGGGACCTAAAAGAACGAATTTCCGCTGAAATCTCGGCATAGAAAGTTTGGTGGAATATCATACCTTCTTACCTACTCTGTTCATTCCACACTGATAGAGAAAACAAACTTGGGTAAATATTTAAATGGTATAGCAGGAGAAAAATCTGATGTGTTCCATTCATCTGACTTTCTCTACATCTCTGCAACAAAGTATTGCTAAAAACTTATGCTTCTATTTACTTCATTTTAATAGATTAAAAAATAGCAGAAATAGTTTTATTACTTGCTTCCTTGTAAGTAGAAGAGAAATAAGGGAGTACCATAGGCTAAACTGATAATCAAAAGCTGGTTGCTATGTTGCTGAAGTTGCTTTGTTTGTATAGACACGAGTTGACAAATTCCTTTATGAGAAAGTACAAGTTTATCAAAACTGAAACCAAAAACAAGAAAAATGTCAAAAACAATCAACTCCAGGAAAAAAATGTATATTACATAAATTGTGTGTTTTAATGTGTTCTACATTTTTTGTGTTTTAAGTTTTTGTCCATCTCTTACGATTTAACATTTATGCAAAATTCCTTAAAATTCTTCCAGAATAAAGTAGTCTTCAGAGGCTACTCGCAGAAAATTCAAGATATACATTTTATTTGTCAAGTAAATATCTTTAATATTTTAATCAAAATCGTTAGAGCCATTTTTGAGAAAACCAAAATTTTCGAAAAAAGTTCCGTGTAGTTGGGGTTGGGGGGATTTTCTTGAAAATCTTTGTGTTGCATCCTTGAAAGATACCAAACTTAAATACTAGGTTTGGTACTTAAACGATCTTTTCGTCGGTGAGCTATGCTGTCCACACAGACACACACTCGCACACACATGGGCCTTTTTGTAAAAATGCTTTTTTTGGATTCTGGGGACCCAAACATGTATTTCCGATGAAATCTCGGTATCCAAATTTTGTGCATTACAATACCTTCTCTATACACTATGTACATGGTAGCTACGTGTAAGGAAAGTAAAAATACGAAGATTACGTTACAGAGAAGATGGAATTAATAGATATAAGGCTGGATTAGCCAAATGCCTAAGCTATGATTAAATAATAATAATAAAGTAATTAAATATACACATATTTAGCCTAACTAATGTAATAGGTACATATATGTAGTACACCGAACACGTAGGTTAATTTAACGCAGTTAGAAAAAGTCTGTTGCATTCTATTGGACTACAACATGAGCTTTTTATGCTTGACGTGGCCAACTAACCAAAGAGATAATAACGGTACAAGATAAGCGACTAATCCATCACTCCTACATGAGGATGTCTTCATTAAAACTGAATTTGTAGGCGCCATTACAGCAACATCAAGTTTCATTTTTCATTGAGGCAAGTGGTAATTAGAGAATGAACAAAATGTTTTACATTAATTAGGCGAGTACAAGACCATTATGTTTTATGTGATAAAGATGCGAGGTTGTTTGTCAGCCACCAGGGGTAAACAAATGCTACAACAAAAATAGAATGACCCTGTCCATTAGTCCTCCCAGCATTATTCAAAAACGCTGACGTGTTTCTTTCACATGACTTTCTTTACGTCTCTTTAACAAGTTATTGTAAATAAGTTTATTCTGCATGCTAATCGATAAACATTAGCAGAAACGGTCTTATTACTTAGTTCCTTCAAGTAAAAGCGAAATAAGGGAATACACTAGGCTAAACCGACAGTCAGATGTTTTAAAATGTGGTTGCTATAGGATTGAAATACGATTCTTTGCGTGACAAGCTCCTGTATGAGAAAAGTTTTAAGTATTTGAGAAGAAGCCAATAAAAAAAATATCTCAAAAACGTTAAACTACTGGGAAAAATATATATGACATAAATTGGTTTTTTAACAAGATCTACATATTTTGTTGAGTAAGTTTTTGTCTGTCTCTTACAAAAGTGCCAGTAATGCAAAATTCAGCAAAAGTCATCTTAAATGAGCAAGTTCTAGAAGATACAAGATATACATTTTACTTGTGATGTATAGCTTTAATGTACGGTATTTTAATCAAAATCGTTAGAGACATTTTTGAGAAAAACAACATTTTCGAATTTTTTTCCATGTAAAGGGTAGTATAGAGTGGGGGGATTTTCTTGAAAATCTTCATGTCCCATTCTTGCAAGATACTGAACTTAAATATAAAGTTTGGTATTTGACGGACTTTTCGTTTTTGAGCTATGCAGCCCACAGACACACACACACTGACAGACTCACGGACATTTTTTAAAAATGTTTTTTTTTTTTATTCAGGGTGTCTCAAAACATATTTCCGGTGAAATCTCGGTATCAATTTTTGTTTGCAATACAATACCTTTTTATACACTATTTACATAGTATGTGTAGAGAAAGCAAAGATAGTGGGTTGATGTCCATCTGTCCGCCTTCTTTACTGTGTATATACAAAATCTTGTATTTAAAACGCAGACTTCATTCCTACGTACCTTAGGCACGTGTTCTACTGAAGGAGATTGAAAACGTTATAATTTTTACTTTCTCTACACGTACTATGTACATACTGTATAGGGAAGGTATTACATTCCACCCAAAAATTAAATACCCAGATTTCACTGGAAATACACCTTTTAGGATTCCCTGTATCCAAAAAAAAAATTAGAAAAAGGTCCGTGTATGTGTGTCCGTATGCCCTGTGTCTCTGTGAACACGATTACTCAAAAACCCGTAAAAAAATTTCGAAAATTTTGATTTTCTCAAAAATGGCTCTAACGATTTTGACTAAAACATCGTATATTAAAGATATCTACATGAAAAATAAAATATATATGTTGAATTTATTGGGAATAGCCTGAAAAGACCTCTTCATTGTGGATGAATCTTGCTGGATTTTGCTTAACTAGTAAACCGTGAAATTTTGGTATCGAACTTTTGGAGAAATTCAATACCTTATCTACTTATTATGTACCCTACATTCTGTGTACTTGCTAGAGCCTTTTTAGTTTGGGAGGGCCTCAAAACATGTACTCGTATTTCTGGAGGAATTTCGATATCGAATTTTTAGTGGAATGCTATATCTTCTCTACCTACTATGTTTGTGGTAGAAAAAATAAATAAACAACCAGGTAAGATTTTAATGATAATTGTTAGCTATCAAATACGTATGTCTATAGTCCATGTCTATAGTAATATATATATATTTAGAGGCTTTAGTAGGGATACAGTATGTTTTCAATAAAATGTCATTCTTTTTTCCTTAAAAAGTTTTGTTTTTCCATGAGTCAGTATAATGGATGTAATTCAAGCGTATTCCAATGAAAAATGCTATATTGCTGTATGAAATAGCAATATTAAACAAACAGCTCCAACTTTTATACAACTTTCCCGTTCGTACAGTTGCTAAAATGCCCACTGCGTCGTAAACAACTTCGATATGCACGTGTGACAAAGGGCAAACGGTAAATAACTCTCACTCTACCATTCAATATTACCTACTCAATACTTTTAAGGAGAATTTACAAAGAAAACCTAAAGTAAATAGACTGAATGCACGAGAAGAACATTCCATTGTTAGCAGCATCTGAGAAAATCCAAAATTAAGTATTCTTGATTACGACTATTAGTAGAAAATGTGTCTGGAAAGAAGATACGTGACCAAACCATGCGTAGCATCTTTTGGAAGTATGTATCATGTCCAACACCAAGGAAGAAGCCTATGTAAGTGCACAAAACAGGAAGAAACGAGTTGCATTTGCTAATGAGCACGTCTGTAAGGATCAGAGGTTATGCAACAGCGTGATATGGTTGGACAAGACTAGGTTAAAGCCGATAAGCAGAGTGTGGGGAAAAGTAAATTCTGACAGTGGTCTCAGAAACACTCTTGGTCCTGTGTTTCATTCAACGGTGTTGCTAATATGCAATTGATTGATGGAATTATGGACAAACGTGTGCATTTTGACATTTGCAAGAACAGTGTAAATCAGAGCCCAAATAATGGACATGACGGCTGGTTATAGCGTTCAACAGGATGACAGTAAACATAAAGTGACGCTGAACGTGAATTGGTTGATATGTAGGTACCCAACTGCTACACACAATTCCTCACAATCCAGACTTGAACCCTATTGAGCATTTGTGGAGCATTTTGAAGAAACGAGTCCGTAAAAGCAGAGTCAAGTGTTAACCAGAGCTTAAACATATTGTCGAATAAGAATGGAATAAAACCAGTCAAAAAGAATGCCAGAACTTGGTTACTTCTATGAAGAGAAAGTGTGAGGCAGTTATTAAAACCAAGAGGAACCCAACTAAGTATTAGATTTTCAAATATATCTTTGTTTCTAAACCATATTATTTCTAATGTATACGAATAGAAAAATTGTACAAAATGGTCATGTTTCTTTTACAATATTATTTTGTTTACTTTGTAACCTCATAAGTTAACAATTTTTACTTTCTCTAGCCCCATATGTACAATGTGCATAGGGATAGAGAAGTATTGTATTCCACCCAAAGATTCGATACCGAGATTTCACCGGAAATACATGTTTTAGGACACCCTGAATCCATAAAAAAGCATTTTAAGAAAAAGGTCCGTGTGTGTGTGTGTGTGTGTGTGTGTCCGTGTGTCTGTGAACACGATAACTCAAAAACGAAAAGTAGCTAAAATACCAAACTTGGTATTTAAGTTAAGTATCTTCCAGGGATGCGACACGAAGATTTTGAGAAAAATCCCCCCACCCTAAACTACCCTTTACATAGAACTTTTTTCGAAAATGTTGATTTTTCTTAAAAATATCTGTAACGATTTTGATTAAAATATCATATATTAAAGATATTTACCTAACAAATAAAATGTATATCTTGAATTTTCTGGGAATACCTTCTGAAGGCCTGTTTATTCTGGATGAATTTTGCTTAATTTGACATAACTAGTAAACCGGAAGAGATAGAGAAATACTTACTATACAAAAAATTTAGGTCTTGTTAAAATACAAAAGTTATGTCCTATACATTTTTCTCGTGGAGCTTACCGTTTTCGAGGTATTCATTGTTATTTGTTTCAGTTGTAAAGTACTTATACTTTTCTCAGACGGGAGTGTCCGTTTTTCTTTTGTTCTGCTCCTGACCAAGAAAAGAAACGATTTGTAATGACAATCGGAAAACGACAGCTTTTAAAACATTTGACTATTGCTTTAGCCTAATGTATTTCCTTATTTTCTTCCTACTTATACGGAACTAAATAATAAGAACATTGTGCTACTGAGTACCACGATTAGCGAAGTGCAGAAAGAAGAAGAATCTTATATAGAACAGCTAGAGAAAGTCATGTGAGTGTAACACATCAGATTATTTAATTCCTAATGCAGTATTAGTTGCATGTTTCACTTTGTAAATAAATTGTATTAATTAAACTGTGGCTTCTTAAAATTACTTCACTTTTTTTTAGAAAATTGAAATATACTAATAAGAATTTTATATACTGTAGTTCGTGCAAGTAGGTAGGCTACCAACACTGAAAACCGAAAATTCAACTTTACACCCTGACAGCTAGAACGAGAAGTGGATTAAACATTATCGTCAGAGAAAAGAATAAAACTCGAGTTGCCTGAAACACCCAGTGTCGTCGAGCCCGTCTGCAAGGTATTCAGGCCAATCTTTACGCTCTTGAAACATTTGCCGGTGTTTACTCGCCTGCCCCATTTTACCAGAAAAATGGGAACACAAATGCAAGCGGAAGGATAATGAGATACCATTAGCATTCTGGGTAAGGAAGAAATGTGAATAAATATTCATCAAGATTCGGTGTAACAGATTGAAGTGAAGTGAGCAAGTTCCGATTAATCACCAACAACCCCCACCGCGTATTAATATTAACAGATCCAGCTGTTGTCTGCTGCCCGGGCTACTTGAGGAGTGTAGCACTGACTCCATTATTTGCATTTGATGTTGCAGTATTGAGGTACATCTCTCAGGAAATACGCTAAGCGATAACATCACTCACTGAATTTTCAGTTTCCAAACATTTATATTCGAAATGGATCAAAACCTCGAAGCTGAAATGATATGTGGTTTGCTCCATTGAAAGATTAAAAAAAATATGTTATCCTATCCTATAAATTTTATGTGAACATTTCATGTATCCTAGGAAACAACAAAAATGAGTCTTGCGTATTTCATTGTAAAGTATTTTAACTCCTTTGGCAGCTCCCCAATCTTTAAATAATGAAAATTTCTTGTCATATAAGTTCTTCGACTTGCCGGATAACAAATGAATACAGATTTTTAGCATAATCTAAAACTTGTTCGGGAATATCCATTTTCATTCATTTATTGATTTATTTGGTGCAGTTTAAACAACCAGAATTGACACTATTTATTCCTCATGGGATACGCAGAGTGAACAAACAAGGCACCATCTACGTCACGACTAAAATTCAACTCCTCATAATGACCACTCTAATAATATTAATAAATATAAGAATATTACAGTTAACATTAGGATAGGATAAAACGTTGTATATTACACGTGGCTTATTAGACTATTATTTGCTCATGAGAAATTAGAACTCCCGCACTTACGCGCTCATGTACTTAACATCCCTCTCATAAATAATATTTAAACTACTTATAATATAAATAACTATTAAAAAATCAATGTTTTAAATTCTGTTACATCGTTTTAATAGCCTGGACATATCACGACAGAACTAAAATAAAATAGAACTTCCAAAAATCATACCCTAGCACCTAATGTCTTAAATGAGGGCATATGTTCCAAACGTTTAACATTCATTATACATTTAAAACAGTTTACATCCATTATTTTGGAGATAAATTTATCTAATACTTTTACTAAAACATGCATAAAACATTAAAAATCTTAAATCAAAATATTGTTTTAAGTTTAATTTCTTACTATTATCTTTAAATATATATATATAAATATATATTTAATATTTATATTTCATAATCATTAATTAATTTATTCTTTAATTTTTACCAACTCTCCTTCTTTTTAAATTATGTTTTTATTTATATAATCATATTTCTAATCATTTCCTCTACACCTCCTATGTACATAGTTTATAGAGAGGGTATTGTATTGCACTCAAAAATTTGATACCGAGATTTTACTGGAAATACACGTTTTGAAACCCCCTGAACCCCAAGAAAAAATACTTTTTAGTAAAATGTGTGGGTGTGTGTGTCTGTGGGCAGCATAACTCAAAAATGAAATGTCCATTAAATGCTAAACTTGGTATTTAAGTTATGTATCTTCCAAGGATGCGACACAAAGCTTTTCAAGAACTTCCCCACATATCACCTACTCTTTACATGGAATTTTTTCGAAAGTTTTCGATTTTCTCAAAGATGGCTTTAACGATTTTGATTAAAATATAGTGTATTAAACATATTTACATGACAAACAAAATGTATATCCTGAATTTTCTGGGTATATCCTCTGAAGACATCTTTATTCTGCATTAATTTTGCATAACTGGTAAACCGTAAGAGATAGACAAAATCTTATTAACAAAGAATGTGCAGCTCTTCAAACACACGATTTATGTTATATACATTTTTTTCGTGGAGTTCACCGTTTTTGAGATATTACTTGTTATTGGTTTCAGCTTTAAAATACTTATCTCATCCGGGAATTTATCAACTCCTGTCCATATAAAGAAAGGAACTTCTATTATATAGCAACCAGATTTTAAAAAAAAAAAAATTGCGCATCGCTTTAGCCTATGGTACTCCCTTATTTGCCGTTTACTTACAACGAAGCAAGTAGCAACTGTATCTAGATTCCTAACTACTGTATTTGATATAAAGTATGTACTTTAATGAGATCTACATTTCTTGTGTGGCACCATTTTGTATATCTCTTACGGTTTACCAATTATGCAAAAGTCATTCAGAATACAGCCTACATAGGAGCCTGTTCTCAGAAAATTCAATATATGCATTTAATATTGAAATGTCGCATCCTTGGAAGATATATATACTAAGTTTGGTATTTAACGACTTTTTGTTTTTGAGCTGTGCAGCCCACAGACACACACACATGGGTATTTCTCTAAAAAGTTTTTTTGGGATTCGGGGATCCCAAAACATGCATTTCCAGTGAATTCTCGGTAACGAATTTTTAGTGCAATACAATACTTCTCTATACACTATGTGCATAGTAGGTACGTGCAGAGAAAGTTCTCATGCTACAGCCGTAAAACCTACACTTCAGAAATATGAATTTGCTAGAAAGGCTAACCGGCTAATGTTGAACTTCCCATTTTTTTTTTTTTTTTTCATTTATATAGCCCCCTTTAACATCTCAGGGCATATGGGGGCTTTCCACTTAAAACAACTCGTTGTCTGCGGCTCTTTTACGTTAGTTTAAATAATTTTGTTTTACTCAAACACATTCACACTCAAACTTCCAGACTCTGTGGGGAATAGGGAATAATTGTGGCTAGAGAAAAATTCCCCGCCCCAGCCAGGAATCGAACCCGGGACCCCCGGGTGAGAAGTCAGCTCGCTGACCACTCGACCACGGAGGCAGTCCTTCCATCAAAAAGCCAAATCTGGAGCAGATTGAGAACAATGGGGAATTTCGTTTACTTGAGGTGCGGTAAGTGATGCAGTTTTCTGCTTCACGGAAGGGCAGACGCCATATATGCTGTAAATTAAAGGCGAAAACAATTCATGTTCTCTAAAACTTTTGTGAAACTATTCTCTACGGATGTTCATACTACTTTCAATGTTCTATAAAGTATATTTGATAAACAAAAACAGGATAATCTTTAATGTTATATATGAAAGGGTGCAAGACTAATAAATATTAAAAACTCCTTCACTTTAAGACAAAAACGTTGGAAATTAGATTGTGCGAGGGAAATTCTGTAGTGCTAGTGAAACGACAACACTAGAGCAATGCAATTTGGTGTTTAAAAGCGAAGCTGGTGAATCTCGGCGTTGCCATGGTAACACGCCGAGCAGGACGTTTGTAATGGAACCAATTCGGAATCGAAATGTGATATTCAGAGCGAAGTCATTGTTGTTTGTTAATTGAGACCAGCTGTGCTATTGATCACAGCATCCGCCAGAGTTGGTGGTCCAGATTTGTATTTCACGATCATTGTTGGGCGGCAAACTGTTGTCGTAGCAGCGTTCAAGTTTCAGAACGGCAGAGGAGAGAAAACAGAAGAGCAACGGGAGTAAAAATGTCTATTCTGCAACAGACTGTTATAACAAAAGTTTCTTTTCTCTTTATTTCGTGCTAATCGAGATAAACATTAGCAGAATTGGTGTTTATTACTAAGCTCCTTCTAAGTAGAAATGAAATAAGGGAATACACTAGCCTAAACCGACAGTCAAATGTTTATAAAACTTGGTCACTAAGCATGCAATTGAAATTCTCTGCTCTCTGCAAGTCCAGGATGACAAAATCTTAAGTGTTCTGTAAGAAAAAAAAAAACTTCTTGAAATGAATGAATAACTGTAGGTATTTATTGAAATACGACCATGCATTCCTTGATCTTCATTAATCGCACGGGTCCACAGATCGTACACTTTTATAATACATAAAATAGTAAGCAATATTAAAAAACAAAAAATTAAAAGAGTAAATACAAAAATAAAAGAACAAAGATATTTAAATACAGCAACTTAAATTTGCAACACAGAATAAACGGTATTCCGATGAATTAATGTGCCCTATTACAAATGGTTGTTCTTTTATCTAATCGAGATAAACATTAGCAGAATTAGTGTTATTACTTCCTTCTTTGTAAGTAGAAAGGAAATAAGAGAAAACACTAAGCTAAAGTGATAGCCAAATCTTTTAAAAACGGACGATATTAGAACAATAAAATTTCGTTCTCTTTGCTTCCAGGAGTAAACAAAATAAGAGACAAAAAGAACATGACTTCTCGTTTGAGAAAAGTTTAATAGTTTAAAACCGAAACAAAAAACACAGAATATCTCGGCTTACTCTACAAAAATAAATAAGTAAATTATTACATAAATCGTGTGTTTTGAGTTGTACATTATTTGCGTGATAAGCATTCATCTATTTCTTGCGCTTTTTAGCTTCTACAAGTACAAAAGTCATCCAGAATGAAGAGGTATACTCAGAAAAATCAGGATACACAGTTCGTTTGTCATGAAAATGTCTTAAATATGTGACATTTTAATCAAAATTTTAAAGCAATTTTTCAGAAAATCAAAATTTTCGAAAAATTTTCATGTAAAGGGTAGTGGAGTTTTACTGGATATCCTCCTTGAAGCTAAATACTAAGTTTGATATCTAACTGAAGTTTCATTTTCGAGTTATGCTGTCCACAGTCACACAAGCGGGCCTTTTTCTGTTTTTTTAATTCAGAGGACCCTAAAAATATATTTCCGATGAAATCTCGGTATCGAATTTTTGGGTGAAATACAGTACTTTCTCTATCTACCATCTACATTGACATACCTGCTAGAGAAAGTAAAAAGGCTTAAGAAAAATATTAAATAGTGTAGAATTGAAAACAAAGCAAGGAATAATTCCGAAATGGTTAACTCCACAAAACACTAAACAGGCAGAGAGTAGTGCACATATTTGTATTGTATTGGTGATTAAGAACAGTGTAGTGAACATTGCTTCAATATTTACTTCGTTTGCGGACTTATAATTTTACATATTAAGAGTATTAAATTTCTCAGGTTGGTTAGTACCTTCACGTAGGCGTGACACAGTTTATTTTCCCTGACACCAAGGGTCGGAGGGCGTAACCTTGAGTGAGCAGGTCTCGCTATAACGAATGTTGTATTGGAACTAGGTTTGAATGTTTTCTACAAGGCCAATAACTCCACACTACCTACGCCAACAAGTCACGTATTGAGTTGTGAATGCGAGGAAGTAAAACGAAGACTATACTGACAGGCGTCGTCCATTTTGGGGTACAGTTAGGGTCATGCAAAATATATTAGAGTACTATTTATCAAAATCTATATCTAGATTCCTAACTATTGTATTTGATATAAATTATGTACTTTAACGAGATCTACATTTCTTGTGTTGCACTATTTTGTATATCTCTCACGGTTTACTAGTTATGCAAAAGTCATTCAGAATACAGCCTACATAGGAGTCTGTTCTCAGAAAATCCAATATATACATTTAATTTATATTGAAATTATTTTAAGTATATAACTGTTTAATCAAAATGGTTAAAATACATTTTGAAAAAATCAAAATTTTCGAAAATTTTACATGTAAAAGGTGTTTTGGAGTAGGCGGATTTTCTTGAAAAGCTTTGGGTCCATCTCAGACCATATCAAGTTTGGTATTAACCGACCTTTCATTTTTGAGCTATGCTGTTCAAAGACACACTCACTCACTCATATCCTCTTCTATAATTACGTTCTTAAATTTTCTGGGAATAGCATTTTAAACATGTTGAATTTCGTGGAAATAGGCTCTGAAGTCCTCTGAAGTCTGATAGACTTTTGCATAACTGGTAAATCGTAAGAGAAAACGAAAACTTACTTCTCAAAAAAAAATTAAATCTTGCCAAGGCACCCAATTTATGTAAAATACGTTTTTGTTGTGGAGCTTGTTATCGGTTTAAATTTTCCAATTCTTCGTATTTTCTCTAGGAGGTCGTTGTTCATATTTTTATCTAGACAAACAAAGAGCATGGAATTTCACAACCATCATATAGCGACCTTCTTTTAAAAGGGTTGGTTATCACTTTAGCTTATTGTATATTCTTATTTCCTGTGTACAATGAAATAATATCGTAATAATAATATTTATCGTACAAGTGCTAAAAATGGTGTTTTATATAATGAGTAGGAACACTATAACACTAACTGAATTTTCTACTTTTAACACTACTGACATCTGGTAAAAGACCTAGTTTTAGCATCAACTGTTGCAAAAGCATTTGCTAATGTTTAACTTGATAAACGTGAAGGAGATAGAGTACGCTTTAGTAAGCTTTGTTTTTAGTAGCATAGATAGAGAAAGTTTTGTGAACGTAGCACATAGAGTTTTAAATTAATACGATATCGTTATTATAATATAGCAGAATATTATACTAATACATTATGTGTTCTGTGCTTGTATTTGATGTGTACAACAATGTATAGCTTTTAGTTAACAACTACTCATTTTGTTTGCATAAATTTGGCAAGTTCAATAATAAACTGAATTTAACTTGCATAATTTGTTCTATCTTTGTATTTTACGCAGATACTTACCTTCATCTTGAGCAGTCATAGAGAATTATACAGAGTTTTAATTAAAAAATCTTATGTGTTCCATTCACATGACTTTCTCTACTTCTCTGCAAAAAAATATTGTTAAAAAGCTTGTGCGTCTATATACTTCATGCTATTCGAATAAAAATTAGCAGAAATAGTCTTATTACTTGCATCCTTGTAAGTAGAAGAGATATAAGGGAGTACCATAGGTTAAAGTGGTAAGTTTCTATTTATCTCTTACGGTTTAGCAGTTATGCAAAATTCCGTAAAATTCATCCAGAATAAAGTAGTCTTCAGAGGCTATTCCCATAAAATTCAAAATATACATTTTATTTATCAGGTAAATATCTTTAATATACCATATTTTAATCAAAATCGTTAGCCATTTTTTAGAAAATCAAAATTTTCGAAAAAAAGTACCATGTGAAGGGTAGTTTGGGGTGGGGGGATTTTTCTCAAAATCTTCGTGTCGCATCGCTGGAAGATACTAAACTTAAAAACCAAGTTTGGTATTTTACCGACTTTTCGTTTTTGAGCTATTGTGTTCACAGACACACGGACACACTGACACACGGACAAACGGACACACGGACGGACACACGGACCTTTTTCTAATAATACTTTTTTTTGGATACAGGGGACCCTAAAACATATTTCCGGTGAAATCTCGGTATCAAATTTTTTAGTGGAGTGCAATACCTTCTCTATACACTATGTACATAGTACGTGTAGAGAAAGTAATAAAAACAGTTGTATTCGAAAGGTTATATTTCCTATAAATAACGTGGCTTGATCATTACTTAGCTATGAAAACAAATGCACCCAGGTATGCGTAGATAAAAACCTAAATCGTGCCACGAGTCATATCTATTGGTGGCGACATCCAGCAACAGCAATATTTGTTACATTACCCCATCAATAAAGCCCACACATATCAGGTGTGCAGTGCCCAAACAACAAGTTTACGGTATTACAAAATGCGTCCATCATCACTTTCTTATGTTTCATAAACAGCGTTAGTCATTTGTTGCACCTTGTTTACGTTTCGCAACCTCTATCTCCATATAACCAAAGCTACGATGCGAACATAATATATAATACACAACATACCATATTTATTGTCTTTTTATTTATCTAAGGTAGAGTAAACTGTATTCCAGCAAAAAAATATTTTACAAGCTTTCGCTGCAAATACTAATTGTGACGCACCTCTAAACAATTTGTTTTGCTACGTTCACATCGTTCTATGCATACAACGGTAGAGACTCGGTAATTCGAACTAATTGGTGCTGAGGCTACCTCGAACTTAAAAAAAAAACTCAGATTGTACGGAAATATAACTAAATCAATTGGTGAATCAGAATAAAGGTTTTAATGCACGCAATAAATGTTAAAAATATAAATTAAAAATATGATGTGTTCTATTCACATGACTTACACTACATCTCTGCAACAAATTATTGTTAAAAAGTTTATGCTTCCACTTATTTCATTCTAATCGAGGAAAAATTAGCAGAAATAGTCTTATTACTTGCTTCCTTGTAAGTAGAAACGAAATGAGGGAGCACCATAGGTTAAAGTGATAGTCAAAAGATGGTTGCTATGTGACTGAAGTTCCATTGTTTGTATAGACAGGAGTTGACCAATTTCCGTATGAGAAATGTATAAGTATTTTAAAGCTGAAACTAATAACAAGGAATATTTCAAAAACGATCAACTCCACGAAAAAAGATGTAAAGCATAAATTGAAAACATGCTAGAACGAGCCAGTTCCGACCCCTCATTCATGAAACGCATTGTAATTAGTGATGAGACATGGGTTTACGAGTTTGACACTCAAACCAGTCAACAAGCTTCCGCATGGCACCTTCCAACTGAACCGAAACCTAAAAGGGCACGTCAAACTCGATCAAAACTAAAGGTCATGTTGACAGTTTTTTTCGATTATCGCGGTGTCGTGCATCAAAGTTCTTGCCAGAAGGTCAGATGGTAAATAAAGACTGTTATCTGAGCGTTATGCGGTGTTTGAGAGAACAAATACAATGAAAAAGGCCAGATTTGTGGAACAACTCATGGATTCTGCACCATGACAACGCACCAGCTCACAAGGTTATTATTGTGAACGAATTTCTGATCAAAAACTCAACAAATGTTATCAAACAACCACCGTATTCACCTCATCTAGCTCCTGCTGATTTCTTTCTCTTTCCAAAACTCAAGTTACCGCTTCGAGGCTCCCGTTTTCAGTCGATAGAAGACATAAAGGAAAATTCGCGGCGACAATTGACATCGATTCCTAAAAGTGCCTATAAAAAATGTTTTGATGATTGGATTATTCGTTGGCATAAATGTGTAATTTCAGAAGGGGCCTACTTTGAAGGCGATAAAATAAAATTGGATAAATAATTCATTTTTTGAGTTTTATTGGCAAATTCCCGGAACTTTCTTGACACAGTAGTATGTACAGGTAGATACTATCTACAGCAACGGCCATTCTGTAACTGCTGTAAAATGTGTAGTTTTACATAAGTGTATTTGAATGACCATTGTAGATGAGTAGGGATTACTGTACCAATATATTATTACTTTCTCTGTACGTACTGTGTGTATAGTGAATAGTGAAGGTATTGCATTCCACCCAAAAATTCGATACCGAGATTTCACCGGAAATATATGTTTTGGGTCCCCCTGAATCAAAAAAAAAAAATTACAAAAAGGTCCATGTGTGTGCGTGTGTCTGTGTGACTGTAGGCAGCATAGCTTAACAACGCAAAAACCGTTGAGTACCAAACTTGGTATTTAAGTTTGGTTTCTTCCAAGGATGCGATATGGAGATTTTCAAGAAAATCCCCCCACCCCAACTACCCTTTACATGGAACCTTATGATTTTCTTAAAAATAGCTCTAACGATTTTGATTAAAATATCGTATATTTAACGTATTTACCTGACAAATAAAATGTATATCTTGAATTTTCAGGGAATTGCCTCTGAAGAACTACTTTGTTCCGGATGAATTTTACGGAATTTTGCATAACTGGTAAACCGTAAGAGATGGACAAAATCTTACCACACAAAAAATGTAAAGCACGTTAAAACACAAAACTTGTTTTTACCTGGCTAGAAGCCCGAGAAGATTTTGAATTAATACGTCGCCAGGAAAGCTTCAGTTCTTATTTTACACAATTTATGCTATATGCATGTTTTTCGTAGATTGGATCGTTTATTAGATATCCCTTAGTTCTGGTTTCAGCTTTAAAAAATTTATACCTTTCTCAAACAGAAATTAATAACAAGCTCATTGCCGTGTGAAACAATTGAATTCGATTCTATTTGCATGTCAGGAGTAAAACAAAAGAGGAAAAAAACGAAAGATGAATTCCCGTTTGAGAAAATTGTAGGTAGTTTAAAATAAAACAAATAGAAACAAATAACTTGGAAATGGTTAACTATGCAAAAAATGCATATGTCAGAAATTATGTGTTTTAACGAAATCTACATTTTTGTACACTAAGTTTTTGTTTATCTCTTTTGCTTATCACCAGTTACACAAAAGCCATCCAGAGGTCTTTAGAGGCCATTCCCAGAAAGTTCAACGAATTCACTTTATGTGTCATGGAAATGTGCTTAACATACGATACTTTAATCAAAATTGTTAGAGAAATTTTTGAGAGAATCAATATTTTCGAAATGTTTCCATTTGAAGCGTAGTTAGGGTTGGGAGATTATCCTCAAAATCTTCGTATTGTATCCATGGAAAATTCTAAACTCAAATACCAAGTTTGGTATTTTACCGATTTTTCGTTTTTGAGTTATTGTGTTCAACACACAGAAACATGCACACACAAATACGCATATATGAACCCCTTCCAAAAATGCTTTGTTTGCATACAAGGAATCCTAAAAATGTATTTCCAGCGATACCTCGGTATGGAATTTTTTACCTCCTCTACCTTTGTTCTATGTAGTTACTAGGTAGAGAATCTAAAAAATAACAAAATACAGTTCGCATTGATACACTTCTATGCATGTTAAATCACATTCGTTTAAATAATGTATGTGTGTGTATGTGTGTGTATGTGTGTGTGTGTGTGTGTGTGTGTGTGTGTGTGTGTGTGTGTGTGTGTGTGTGTGTGTGTGTGTATGTTCAAGTCCAAATAAAAGTTCAATAATTTGTAGCTATGTACAAATGCTTTCTTCTGCATTTTCTTAATGCACTCAAGAGATTGTTGATGGGAGGGTGGATTTTCAGAAACAGAAATCGCATTATTCTCATCTGAAGATATTTCTTTATTCATGCGTTGATTGATAAAACCTTACTTAATAATCAACTTTAACCACACCAAAGAGCAAAATGGTTAGAATTTCCAGGAGTTAGTAGTACCATTTCACAGTGACAAATAAAAACTTTCAATAAATTGTGCTAATGGACACACTAACAGCCAATGTGTACCTCACTCAAATTTAGCTAAAATACAAAAGGATTAAATGGCAGAAACAGGTTGACAGAAGTAAAGAAAAACCTTTAACATTAAACTGAACAAAATATCCTTATAAAGCACAAAAGGTTAAATAAATAAAAGGTACATACATAAAATGCAATAACAAATAATAAAAAGATGCATACATAGAGAGTTGTCCAACATAGAATCATAGGATTTTCCAGCTTTCAGGATTCAGGGGCGTCCAACATACATAGAATATTCGACGCGTAAAAACATAGGAGTTTGTTCGGTTTCAAACAAATATGTTCAATATAATAAGGGTTCTAACTTACAGGGGTGACCAAATTTGGAGTTTTTCTGTACTTCAATCGATTGTTAATGAGGTGAACATATTCTAAATAGGCCAATGACACATTTCGTTGTCAATAAAAAAAGATACATTAGACTGAAGCTATAAGCAAATTTTGAAAAAGCGGTTCACCACGAACAGATTTTGAAATGTCTCTCTTTGCATGGCTAACAGAAACAATTTAATGTATTCTTAGTACTTTAAACAAACTGATGCATTTACATTCAAATAACTTTCTCTACTCACTGTAGGCAGTTTATTTTATCTCTCTCCTACAAATGTATTCGCAAAAGTATTCTCTATTGTATTCCCCCAAAAAATCGATGTCGACTTTTTACCGGAAATATACAGGGGGGGGGGATATGTATAAAAAGTATAATTATTTTTTAAAATACATTATTTATTTCAAACAACTTCTTTGTGGCAAGACTCATTTCCTAGATATTTGTTGTTATTGATTTGAAATTTTAAGTCGTTTTTTCATTTTTACTTTCTCTACCACATATAATGGACATATTAGGCAAAGGTTTTCTAAATGAAATGTAGTTTTAGTTATGGATACTCTTTAACAGCTGTGGTTCTCAGCATCCCATTCTGTAATGAGGGCCGCGCCGTGGCCGAGTGGTTAGACCACTGCCTCTCCCCTAGACGGCCGGGGTTCGATCCCAAGCGACCGCATGTGAGATTTGTGGTGGACAAAGCGCCGCTGGGGCGGGTTTTCTCCGGGTACTCCGGTTTCCCCCGCCATCGCATTCCACCGGTGCTCCATCATCATTCATGTATCATCAGTGTCACCGCCTGCGGTGCCATTAGTAGTTAAAGCGGGCGTTAAACACTACCAAAAAACATTCTGTAATGGGCATGAAAGACCGTTTAATTTTGTTCAGATGTCTCTATCAGGCTTGAGGTTTGTTTATATGCCACGGGACCACCGACTTTACTTCCCTTCCGAGGAATCCATCCTGAGGCATTTTACCCCTTCGCCAGAGTTGACCCCGTAACCAGAGCTTAACATATTACCCCCAGACGGTGGAGAACGACAAAAGGTATTGCATTTCAGCCAAAATTTGATACGAGATTTGATCGGAAATATACGTTTTGAGATCCACTAAATCCAACAAGCAGTTTTTAGAAAAAGGAACGTGTGTATGTATGTGTGTGTGTCTGTGAAGTCTTTGGTACATCATTGAGTACCAAACTTCGTATTTAAGTTCAATATCTTTCAAGGATATGAAACCATGATTTTCAACAACAAAAATCTACCCACCCAAATTACCCTTTACTTGGAACTTTTTTAGAATTTTTTACTTTATAAATATGGCTCCAGCGCTTTTGTTTAAATTACCACATATGTCCGATATTTTCATGAAAGTTTCTTGAAGTTCTGGTAATGATGTCTGAAATCCCCTTTATTCTGGATGATATTTGCATAACTGTTAAGCGTAAGAAATACCCAAAAAGTTATGGCACAAAATGTAGATTTCGTTAAAACACACAATTTATGTTAAATGTATATTTCCGTAGTGTTAACAACGTCTGAGATATTCCTTGTAATTGGTCTCAATTTGTGTGAATTCGTTATTCGATTTTCTTTCTCTGGCCAAGCAAAGAATATGAAATACCAAAACCATCACATAGTGATCAGCTTTATTAAGTTTTGGCTATCGCCTAAGCCTAAAATATTTCCCTATTCACAATGTATCTTCTGAGCTGGTAGAATAAGTGTTTTATGAAGAGATTCTTATTATTTTGTATATGATTTTAAGACAGAAACTGTCAAGCTGGGTGTAAGATACGGGTGCCCAAAATTTCCAGCACATATTATATCATATATATATATATATATATATATATATATATATATATATACACTCCTACACTGCGCATACTAGGGGTGATAGTTTCAGGTCGCTCCTGTTTGAAGAAAGCAGAAGGGCGTACCTTTGGTTAGAAAGATCAAAGGTGCGATGAGTCACCGGGCTTTTACTGTTAAGAAATAAAGGTGGTTAGGGCGAAGAGAACCCAAGGGGTACCCAAGTTCCATTCGACTCACCTGGTACATTAAAATTGCACCTGAAAATACTTATAAGACGGGATCTTTTCACTGACTCCGCACATGTCTTTCACCAGTTTGTTTTTAAAAGCGTATTGGACATGCCACGTCGCCGAAGAAAAGTGGGTATACATTAACTAACTTGCAACAAATGAATTTCTGAGTTGCGAATTGGTGCTCCTCAAACTCTATGGCTGGACAACACTCAACCTCTCTCACCGGGTGATATAAAATTAGGTAGTCTTTTCTTTGTACTACATACTGAAGTGCTAATGTTTGGCATAGTTTGTGGTGAACAAGAATAATACACTGCTTGAGGGGATTGAGGGCAAATCACAGAGCTAGGCATATTTTTAATGTCTTTGAGTGTACAGCGTAGATCTTACAGTTTACGCTTTTTAATAAAAACTATGCCGTCGGTCAGTACGTAACACAACGTCAGCAGCTTAGATGAACAAGGCTCTTCTGACCTAGTTATTGAGTTTTTATAAAATAACCCTTGCTTATGCCAACACTGCTTTATGGGGGCACAGCTATGACAGCATTTTTCGTATCTTGCCACTGATGTCGATTGCTGAAACTGGTGCAACATCGCCTCTGATTAAATTAAATATAATTTATTATTTTTATAGTGTTTAACGACTACTTTTACTGCAAAGGTCACCGCAGGCATGACACTGATGATACATGGAATGAAGATGGAGCACCGGTGGAATGCAATGGTGGGGGAAACCGGAGATGCCGGAGACAACCATACGCTGCGCAGGCTTGTTCACCACAAATTCCAAATGCGGTCGCTTGTGATCGAACCCGAGCCGACTAGATGAGAGGTGAGTGGTCTAACGACGCGGACATAATGTATTTAAAATTACTACATACGGTACCTGATATGGTATTCGGCTACGGATGGATGGAGGGAAGGAGGGAGGGAGGGATGGAACAAATTTTATTAACCGTCCTATTTGCAGCTGATTAGTTCGTTCTGGCAGATACTAAAGACAGACTACAACTAGTTTACATAGTACTCAATAATGCTGAGGTACAATTTATTTATTTCAGCAGAGAAGTCAAGGGTAATAAATGGCCTTTATTGGTAAAATTCCGACTCATTAAAATACTCCTAAAAAGCAAAGCACTAGAACAAATGAAATATATCTACCGAGGATGTGGCATTTCATTTGAATATGAAAGAGTTCTAAAACATAAGTATATAAATTTAAATAAATATAAAACGAACATTGAAAAACAAAACGAGAAGAGATGCCACATTAAAAAGTTATAAAACTATGTCACTGACCATTATATTTTATGGAGATCTGGGCCATGAATAGGAATCATAAAATAATTTGACGTGTTACATTCATTGACTTTCTCTACACATCTGTAACAAATTATTTTAACGACTTATTCTTCTATATACGTCATTAATTCTAATTTATTACACCATTTTGTCTATTTACTGTCCATACCCATTTATTTTTCACTTTGTATAAGAATTGTCCAATCTTCTTACTATCTTTTTGAAACATTCCAACTACTGCTACCTTTCTATCTATTTTAAACCATTTCTTATTAATATACTCCTTTCTCCAAATTTCAATCCCTGTACATTTAAATAAAATGTGTTCCATATCTTCATTTCATTGGTATATAGAAAACTAAAGATCTCTTTTCAGTTATCTCACTAAATATTTTTTGTATTTCTATATCCTCAAATCTTTTCCTTACCAACTTCCAGAAGTTATTCACATTATTTCCTCTTCTTCTCCACATTTCCCCTAACCCACTACTTTCCAGGTTATTTCTGAGACAGTCTACCCATCCCTTGTTCTTTAAACTTTTCTCTTGATACACTAAACACTGCTTTAACAAATTCCTTTCTTCCAATTTCAATATTCTAAGCCAAAATTTCAATGCCCTTTCCATAATCTTTCCCTTACTTGCCACTCTACCCAGCTCTATTTGTGCTACCTGCCTAACAGTTGCATTTGGTAACCCAAGTGTTTATTTGCAAAATTTCCTATGCACCTGATCTATGACTTCCCATCCTCCTTCTAATCCCCATACTTCTATCCCATATAGCATTTTTGCCTCGACCACCATATTGTACACTTTTTCTAACCATCTAATATTTATATTAGGTACTTTGTATTTGCAACTTTTAATAGCTGATAAAGCTCCTTTTAAATAAATAAATAAATATACGTCATGCTAATCGAGATAGATATTAGTAGAAAATATTTTAATAATTAGTTCCTTGTAAGTAGAAAAGAAATAAGAGAGAACACTAGCCAAAACCCATAGTCAAATATTTTAAAAGCTAGTTGCTATGTGATTGAAACTCGTTCCTCTGCATGGCCTGGAGTTGACAAATTCCCGCATGACAAAAGTTTAAGTATTATAAAACTGAAACCAATAACAATGAATATCTCCGAAGTGGCCAAAACTCGAGAAAATATACATAACATAAATTGTGTATTTTAAGCAGATGTACATTTTTGTGTACGGTTACAGTTTACCAGTTATGCAAAATCCATCCAAAATAAGGAGGTTTTCAGAGGGTGTACCTAGAAAATTCAAGATTTTATTTACCATGTAAATATATATTTTAACCAAACTCGCTTGAGTCATTTTTGAGAAAATCAAAATCTTCGAAACTATTTCTATGTAAAGGATAGTTTGTATTGGGATGACATACCTCAAAATCTTCGTGTCGCAACCTTGGAAGATATTAAACTTAGATACCAAGTCGGTATTTTACCTTATTTTAGTTTTTGACTTATCGTATGCACATACACACAAATAACTTGTTCTATTTTTTTTTTTCTACACAGGGGACCCGCTAGCGTAAATTACCGGTGAAATCTCGATATCGAATTTTAGGGTGGAAAACAGTACCTTCTCTATCTACCATGTACATATTACATACGTGCAGGAGAAAGTAAAATTATAAATATTTAAGCTAAATGATAAAATTGGGGGAAAATGAAATGAAAAGTACTTAGCTCTCGAATCCAGATGAAATAGGTAATGGCAAAAGAGACTTTACAATGTAAACCGTTTGGCACCAAAGATGTTGGGAGACTATAAAGACGCTGAGAAGGTCCTTCCTGAGCTGAAACAGGCCTATTTAGCCAATCTTCACGGTTATTGATATTGTTGACTTTGTATGTTATCTACCTAGGTATGTTTATCTGGGCTAACGTCAAATAGATAGAAGAATATGCTTTAAAGAATAATTCATTGAAGAACTGGTAGATATATTCACGTGAATGTTATCACATCAGGTTTTTACTTTCTCTACACGTATTATGTACATAGTGTATAGAGAAGGTATTGTATTGCACCCAAAAATTCGATACCGAGATTTCACCGGAAATCCATGTAATGGGATCCCCTGTAAATAAAAGAATCACTTTTAGAAAAAGGTCCGTGTGTGTTTAGCTGGTAAGAGTCTGAAAATATTTAAGAAATTAATTTTATTATTTGGATATTATTTTACATTCGATTAGTAAAAATTACAATTCGTGTTATAATTGCCTATATATATATATATATATATATATATATATATATATATATATATATATATATAGGAAAGTCAGAGTGAGCCTTATATATATAAAACAATTTTGATGTACATAATGATCTAAATAGGTGTGGTTTTACAAATGTCTCGTAAGTCTTTTTTTTTTTTTATTATTATTGTATCATTTATATAGACCCCTTTAACATCTAAGGTCAAATCGGGGGCTTTGCGCGTGAAACAACTCGTTGTCTGTAGGTTTAAATCATTTTCTTTTCCTCAAACACACACACATTCACTCTCACATACATACTTCCAGTCTCTGTGGGGGATAGGGAATAATTCTAGCTAAAGAAAAATTCCCCGCCCCAGCAGGGAATCAAACCCGGGACCTCCGGGTGAGAAGTCAGCTCGCTGACCACTCCACCACGGAGGCAGTCGTAAGTCATTTTTACTTTCTCTATACGTATTATGTACATAGTGTATAGAGAAGGTACTGTAATGCACCCAAAAATTCGATACCGAGATTTCACTGGAAATACATGTTTTAAGACCCCCTGAATCTAAAAAAAACATTTTTAGAAAAGTGTCCATGTGGTCTGTCTGTCTGTCTGTGTGTGTGCCTGTGTGTGTGTGTATGTGTGTGTGTGTGTGCATGTCACTGGGCAGCATAGCTCAAAAATGAAAACACCGTTAAAGACCAAACTTGGTATTTAAGTTTGGTGTCTTCCAAGGATGTGACACGAAGATTTTCAAGAAAATCCCCCCACCCCAAACTACCCTTTACATGGAAAAAATTTTCGAAAATGTTGTTTTTCTTAAAAATGGCTCTAACGATTTTGATTAAAATCTCGTATATTTAAGATACTTACTTGACAAATAAAATGTATATCTTGAATTTTCTGGGAATAGCCTCTGAAGACTACTTTATATTGGATGAATTTGACGGATTTTTGCATAACTACTAAACCGTAAGAGATGGACGAAAACTTACCACACAGAGAATGTAGAGCACATTAAAACACATAATTTATGTTATATACATTTTTTTCGTGGGGTGGTTGTTTTAAGATATTCCTTGCTTGTAGTTTCAGCTTTAAAAAACATACTTTTCTCATACAGGAATTTGTGAACTTCTGTCCATACTAACAAAGGAACTTCAGTCTCATAGCAACCAGCTATTGACTGTCAGTTTAGCCTATGGTACTCCCTTATTTCACTTTTTCTTACAAGGAAGCTAAAATAAGACTATTTCTGATAATTTTTTCTCGATTATCATTAAGGAAATAGAAGAATATGCTTTTTATCAGTAATTTGTTGTAGAGATGTAGAGAAAGTCATGTGAATGGAACACATCAGATTTTATTCTCTGGAAACAATGCTGTTTACAACAGGTTTGTTTACCTCTAACCCCTGCGTTCTTATCAATGACTTGTTTTGATGTGGCGAGATGGTGGGTCGCAACTTATATAAGGAACGGCGAAAGGTACGAACTTCCTAGCTCTGGTGATTATCATTCTGTACTGAATGTGAACAGGCACTGTGGCACTGTTTTAAATCGTTCAGTTTATGGTCCAAATGTTCCGTGCCCAGGCATGAATTGTGTCATTGTAAATGTAGGCTCTAATCTATTTGGAATTTCGGGAAAGAACATATGTTTTGTAAAATGACCATTAAGTTGCCATATTGAGTTGCAACTGTTAAGCATGCCTTTTAGAACTCGTGGAGACTCGAACACGTGGTTTGTTATAATGCGAGTATTTAAGCGCTGTTAAACATAAAAGCGTGTATTGTCTCTTGTTTTAATATTATTTTCGCAGCCGCAGCCGTTGCTGGTCCTTTTCAACTGCAAGTAACTGACACTTCCTTCGTATGAAATATTTGTGTTACACGCCGTACAATGTGCAACATTTGCATATTCCTGTCTAAGTAGCGACTCCATGCTTTTCAAACAAAAACGTAACGTTAAAAACAGCTACAACAAAGGAAAGGATGCTGCTACATTGTTCAGACGCCTTATTACAACACATGCCGCCAGATACTAATGTAATAAGCTCATATGGTTGGACGCACTGTTAAAACGCATCTCTTTTGTTTCAAAATAACACCACATATTCCGCTAGAGTTGCAATTAAAAAATTTCCATAAGCTCTAGCAATTTCGATGCGATAAATACTTAGATCAATAGAAATTTAGGATCGACCGGAAGGTACGGTTTTTAAATAATTATTGTGTGTCCGGTCGAACGTCCGGCGGGACGTCAAAAGTCCGATTTTTGGGCCCCCTAAATTAGGATAAATTAATATTCACTAATTTAATTTTTTTTTTTTTTTTTAATTTTTTACAGAAGCCAAATAATGAAAACCGAGTCAGTTAAACCTTTCAATCCGATCATTCTTTGATTTTAATATTTTATCAGATTGAGTCGCAAGATGGGAACATTGTGAATTTGTAGCAACGAATTCCAATGTACGAGAATATAACGCATTCATTTGTTCGACAGCAGCATTCCTTTTAAGATTAGTAGGTATATCTTTATTTCAAGCACCGATAATACTGAAAACGTGACACTGCCACGGCTTGCTTGTTTTTGTTTTCTGTTTTGCTTTGTTTGTTTATTTTGCCGAAACTGTGAGAAGAATGGACAAAAACTGATATTGAAAAAACTCACCAGACTCAAACATTTCAAACAAATGAATGACTTTTTTTTTATTTTTACTTTCTTTGCATGTACCATGTACATAATGTATACAGAATATACTGCATTGCACCAAAAATTCGATACCGAGATTTCACCGGAAATATATGTTTTGAGAACCCCTGAATAAAAAAAAACATTTTAGAAAAATGTCCGTGTATGTGTGTATATCTGTGTGTGTGCGCGTGTGTCTGTGGGCAGCATAGTTCAAAAGCGAAAAGACCTTTAAATGCGAAACTTGGTTTCTTCCAGTAAGCGACACGAAGATTTTCAAAAAAATCCTCCCTCACCAAACTACTCTTTGCATTGAACATTTTTTCAAAATTTTGATTTTCTCAAAAATAGCTCTAACGGTTTTGATTAAAATACCATATATTTAAGATCTTTTTATGACAAACGAAATGTATAGGTATCTTGGATTTTCTGGAAATGGCCTCTGAAGACCTCTTCTTTCTGGATGACTTTTGTACAACTGGCAAACCGTAAGAGATATACAAAAACTTACTACACAAAAAATGTAGATCTCATTAAAACAGACAGTTTATGTTATATACTTTTTTTGTAGACTTAACCGTTTTCGAGATATTCCAGAGTATTAGTTCCAATTTTGGTCCTTATGTTTATCTTGATTAGCATGATGTAAATAACAGATTAATCTTTTGAATAAAAGGTTTGTTTACCGAACAGCTAGAGAACATCATATGAATGGAACACGTATTTTTTACCTTCTAATTACAAGAGCCCAAGAAATAAAGACAATTTCTGCTAATGTTTATCTCGATTAGCATGATGTAGATAGAAGAATAAGCTTTTTAACAATAATTTGCTACAGAGAGGTAGAGAAAGTCAAGTGAAAGTCATCAGCCTTTTTTTTTTTTTTTACCGCTATATAATATAACTGTGAGAAGAACATGTAGACATAAACTGATATTGAAAGACTCACCAGACCCAAGCATCGAACAAATGGGTAGCATTTTTGTATTTTTTAAGAGATGCAAAGCAGATAATTTGCTGAAAGTTGTTCAACATGTGCTAGCAATGCCACCGTCCAATGCGTTTGTAGAGCAGACTTTCATTGTGATGCTAAATATCTGGAGCATTGAAAGAAACAGACTGAAAATGGAAACGGTAAAACCGAACTGTTTGTGAATTTTAACTGCCATATGAAATATATTGAATTAGCTAAATTTCTCAAATCCGACAACAGAAAAGAGCTTGTTAATGCTGTGAAGTCAGCAAAGAAGTAGGTATAACTAGGAAAGAAACTAGAGGCTTGCAGAAATGACTGGATTCGCAGTATTAACAGTTAGTGTCGTGTTAATTGCGTTTCCTGTTGTAGCTGCTACACAAGCTCTACATTTTCTCTTAGGTTACATTTTGTCTATCTCTTACCAGTAATTCCGTAAAATTCATTCATGATAAAGTAATCTGCAGAATCTATTCCCAGAAAATTCAAGATATACATTTTATTTATCAGGAAAATATCTTTAAAACACGATATTTTAATCAAAATCTTTAAGGCCATTTTTGAGAAGAAGAAACATTTTCAAAAAACGCTCTATGTAAAGGGTAGTTGAAGTTGGGGAGATTTTCTTGAAAATCTTCGTAACGCAACCTTGGAAGATACCAAACTTAAATACCAAGTTTGGTATTTAACGGTATTATCGTTTTTGAGCTATGCGGTCTACAAACACACACGGACCTTTTTTAAAAATGCTTGTTTTGGATTCAGGGGGGCCCAAAATATGTATTTCTGGTGAAATATCGGTATCGAGTTTTTGGGTGCATTACAATGCCTTCTCTATATACCATGTACATAGTACGTGTAGAGAAAGTAAACTATATATATTTCATTTTCTGGGAATATCCTCTGAAGAGCTCTTTATTCTAATTGAGTTTTGCAGAATTCGGCATAACGTTAAACCGTAAGAGATAGACAAAAGCTTACTGCACAAAAATGTTGACCTCGTTAAAATACATCATTTATACCACTTACGTTTTTCTTGTAGAGTTGAACGTTTTCGAGATATTCATTGTTAAAAACTAACATTTCTCAAACAGGACCGTGCAAAGCGAACCGAACCTTAATTGTTTCACATAGTGGTCTGTTTTTTTTACTATCGCTTTAGCCTAATGTATTCCCTTATTTCTCTTCTACTTACAAGGAAGCAAGTAATATGAGTAACTCTGCTAATGTTTATCTACATTAGCTTGACGTAGATAACAGAGCACTCTTTTGTAAAAAAATTTTTTTTGTGGAACAGCTAGAGAAAGTTATGTGAATGGAACACATCAGGTTTTTCAGTAATAGGTCATGCCTTTGTTTTGACCATCTACTATGTTTTTAACTACGTTGGTGAGTCAATCCCTGCTTTCGAGTTCGAATCCCTATGTACATACATAGTGTTTACAGAAGGAGGTATTGTATTGCACCCAAAAACTCGATACCGAGATTTCACCGGCAAAATATATATTTTGTGAACCCCTGAATCCAAAAAAAAAAAAAAAAGCATTTTTAGAAAAATGTTCGTGTGTGTGTATGTGTGTCTGTCGGTCTGTCTGTGTGTGCGTGTGTGGGTGTGTGTGTCTGTGGACAGCTTAGCTCAAGAACGAAAAGTCCGTTATATACCAAACTTGGTATTTAAGTTCAGTATGTTCCAAGCATGCGACACGAAGATTTTCAACAAAATCCCCCCACCCTAACTACCCTTTACATGGAAAAAATTTCGAAAGTTTTGATTTTCTCAAAAATCGTTCTAACAATTTTGATTAAAATGTCGTATATTAAATATATTTGCATGACAAATAAAATGTATATCTTGGATTTTCTGGGAATAGCCTCTGAAGACTTCCTTATTTTGGATGAATTTTGCATAAGTTGTGAACCATAGGAGACAGACAAAAACTTACTTAACAAAAAATGTAGAGCTTATTAAAACACACAGTTTATGTTACATACATTTTTTCCTGAAGTTGACCGTTTTCGAGATATTCCTTGTTATTTCAGTTTAAACTTGTTAACTCCTGGCTACGCAAAGAAACGGATCTCAATCGCATATTTTAAAATATGTGACTATCGGTTTAGCCTAGCTTGTCACCTTATTTCCCTTCTAAGTAATAAGACCATGTCTGTCTGTGTTTATCTCGATTAGCATGAAGTGGACAGAAGAATAAGCTTATTTTCAGCTACGTTAGTCAATCACTGCTTTCGAGTTCGAATAAAAATCACGGCTTCAGACGTTGTCTATGTTGCTTATAGTGATTTTTATGGAGCATGAAGGCTTTTAAACTACACTCCAAGCCATTGCATTATTTTCCATACATGAGACTAAAATGTTTAACGTGCCTTAACTAACAGCTAATAGCAATATTGTATGTGTCACAGACTGAAAGTAAAAATCGCTATAATAACCGTGATATGGCACTGTTTCCATATCAACCGTAACAATATTAGCTCAGCTAATTAAAATTTGTTCCGAAATGAACATAATTATGCTCATATAATCAAATAATATACGTACAACTCGTATTCTAAAAATACGTACATAAAAGCATTCATAAACTACAAAACAGTTTTATAAAGCTTCATACCTCTATGAGCTGCACACCGGATATAAAACTCGAATGTATTATATTCACATGACCTCTCCGTACATATTATACAGCAAATTATTATTGCAGAAGCTGAATCTCCCATCTGGCTCATGCTAATCTAGATAAACATTAGCAGACTGTTTTACCACAGTTTTCCTTATAGATACATTAGGAATGGATGAAATCACTAAATTAAATCGGCAATTAAATCATTTAAGAGCTGATCACAATGTAATGACTAATGATTTTGAAATTCTGGTTTTTATATGGTCAAAAGTAAAAAATAAATAAATAAAATAAATTGTCCATTTGATAAAAGTTTAATTATTGGAAAATTGAAAGCAATAACAAACAATATCTCGAAAATGGTACTCCCCAACATAATCGTAATGGACATAACTGTGCGTATTAACGAGGACTACCAGTTATGCCAAATTCAATCAAGAAGAAGAGAACTTCAGTCTGTTCCCAGAATATTCAAGATGTACATTTCTTTTGTCATGAAAATATCTTAAACATGTGGCATCCAAAACATTTGAGTCAAAATTAACTTTTCGAAAAAAGATGTCATGTAAAAGCTACTTTTGGGTGGGGATTTTCTTCAAAACTGCTGAATTTAAATATCAAGTGTAGTATTTGACCGATATCTTGGTGTTGAGTTATGTTGATCACAGCCACACACATCAAGGCTAAAACACACATCACACGGACTTTTTTCGACAAATCTTATTTTGTTATTCTAGTGTTCTCCAAAAATGAATTTCCATTGTTTCTATACATAGCAGAGAAAATAGAAGCGTATAATATGTCCATTAAATGCTAGCAACTGTTTCTAGAAGTAGGTTATGTCAGTTTTATTGAACTTTTCATCTAAACTTATTCAAATTACGAAAGAAAAAGAAAGACTAAAAAAAAAAAAAGGACTTATCTTTGTTCTTGTCCAGAAACGTTTAGCACAATTTTATTATATTTCCAAATACGACCTTTATTTAAAAAGCAACTAATATTGTAAATGAACGATGTGAATCGAAGCATCAAAACCAAAAATGAGGTTGAATTGTGTTTAATTACATTTACCTAACCAGGCCTGTAGCCAGGGAGGCAAAAGAAAGTCTGTCACTGCCACCCCCCCCCAAAATAGTTTTAGGTCCTATAAAAGTTAAGTAATCACAACAATTATGTTTGTTTCAATTAATATGCAAAGTTTCTAATGAACACTAAATGTAGTAGTCTCAAAACATTGGCTCACACACACACACACACACACACACACACACACACACACACACACACAGGATCTTCTTTCTAAACACATTCAGGGACTTTAAAATTCACCTCCAGTGAAATCTCGGCATCACACTTTTGGGTGGAATAAAAAGATTTCTCTATCTACCATATACGTGGTAGAGAAAGTTAAAATATATGATAAAGTGTTACAAAATACGAATCAACGACATCGAATATCTTATAAATGGTTAAAATAATATTTAAAGTGAAATGTTTTAACATCTGCATTTTTGCTTTTTACTGAATATTATGCAGTCGTCTCCTTTGCGCTTGCCAAGCGGGAGACCTGGGTTCGATTCCCGGTACCGGTGTGGGAGATCCCCCTCTCCTGGGAAACCTAGTCCGGGGTGCACTCAGCCTCGTGAGGTCCCTGGGGGGCTAATTGAGGAGCTGCGAGGCCGGGAGGGACTCCAGGCGCTATCACTCATCCTACAGCGCTGCATCCCATTCATGACGCCTTCGGGCTGAGATGGGGGATGCAGCCCGCTGGCTGTCGTGCCATGAAGCTACGTTTACTAAGTACAATATACCTATATACTAGGGAAAGAGGGTATTGTATTCCACCTAAAATTCTATACTGCGATTTCATTGGAAATGTATGTTTTGAGAACCCCTGAATAAAACATAGTCTTAGAAAAAGGTCCGTGTATGAGTGTATAATTCAAACATAAAAAGTCGATAAAATAACACAGTTGGCAAGAAACGAACATTTTTCAATTTTTTTAATGACTCTATCGATTCTTATTAAAACTCGTACGTTAAAGACGTTTTCAGGACAAATAAAATTTATATCTGAAATTTCCTTAGAATAGCCCCTGAAAATCTCCTCATTGTGGATAAATTTTGTATAACTGGTAAACCATAAGAGATAGTTAAAAAAATACTACACAAAATATACATACCTCGTTAAAACACACAATTTCAGTCATATACATATTTTTTGTAGAATTAGTCATTTCCAATATGTTACTCATTATTGGTTTCAGTTTTAAAACATTTAAAAAGTTTCTCAAACGGGAATTTGTCTCTGTCTCTTATGTTTTTCTCCTGGCCATGCAAAGAGAGTCAATTTCAGTCACATAGCAACCAGATTTTAAATCGCTTTAGCCTAGTATATTCCCTTATTTCCCTTCTGCGTAGAAGGAACTTGGTAATAAGTGCATTTCTGTTGATGTTTATCTGTATAAGCATAAAGTAGATAGAAGAAAAGGCTTTTGTAGGAATAGTTTCTTACAAAATAGGTAGAGAAAGTCATGTGAATGTATCACATAATATTTTCTCACAGTAATACTTTGTTTAATCTTTACGGTTTACATAATTATACAAAATGTAATCAAAATGAAGATGACTTCAGCGATTTGTATAATACGTTACAGTGGGGCAACTTTGATCGTTTGGTGGTTTCTGTACCTATATACTAAGATTATATTTATTATCTATAGATGAACACCGCAGGAAAGAATGTTGTTCTGCGCTTGCGTGCCCAAAGTGAGTAGAACGTTTCCCGCCACTGCTTACTTTCTTTACCCACTAAGCGCACGCGCATAAACAGTGAACACGTTTCCGCAACAGTGACAATAACTGATGATGAGTATCTGGCTGGTGGGCAATACGGTGGAAGAGACAGGGAGGGAGGATGGATGTGAGAGGTAAGAGTGAGGGAGACAGCGCGTATCAGCAACGCTAACTTCCCTCTCAGCATTCTTTTATAAGTTGTCAACCTACAGATGCGGACTTCATTGCCTCTTAATTTCCTCGAGTCGCGATGCACATTGTCTTTGCATGAAGAACACCCTACAAATGACGTCATGTTCATCCCTCGAGTATAGCTATACCGAAATGGGACAGACACAATTGTCAACATTTGCTTTTATAGAGCACAGAGTGTAAGAGGGAGAACCATGTCATAAGCAAACACAGAGAGAGAGAGAGAGAGAGAGAGAGAGAGGACACATACATTGCCTGAATAAGAGGACGAACATGGACCTGAGTATTTCACTGTAAGAAGAAGCACTGTATTTTGCAACGAATGATTACACCGCTCGTCTCCCACCTAGACAACCCGGGCTCGAACCCAAGTGCCCGCATGTGGGATTTGTGGTGAACAAAGCGGCGACTGGGCGGGTTTTCTCCGGGTCCTCCGTTTTCCCCCGCCACTCATTCCACCATCACCGACTTTCCTATCATCAATTTCGCTTCGAACACTCGTTCCAGGCTCGCCATTCTGTGGTTCGTGCCGTTGGCTCCCCGATAGGCTTCTAACCCCTAAGCGTCCGCTTGTAAATCCTAGGGGGACATCAGTCCTATATAAGGGGAGGGTAAGCAGACCACGAAACAGTACAATCAGTTTACAGCCAGAGAATCACTGCAATTCTAAGCAGGGTATAAAGATGTTTGGTTAAAATATAATTGAAGATTATGACCCTCTTTTCCTCCCTCCTCCCTGCATGACTTACGCTCCTCAGGACTTAAAAACCAGCGCCTGGGGTCAGACGCTTGTTGAGGAGCCTGGCTTCTAGTATAAAAGTGAGGAGCAATTAATGAAATAAGTGGCGGAGGTAAGTTTGGTGACTTGGAAAAAACTCGCCCAGACGTCGATTCGTCCACCACAAATTTCGCATGCAGTATCCAGGGATCTAGGTGTGAGTCGAGCCGTCTATTCACTCGGTAGAATACAACCTACGTGTTCAAATGCATTCAGCTGTACACTTTACAAAATTATGTTGTGTTTATTGTAATAATACTATAGTGAGTTATAAAAGGAAACCATTTTTTTCGTCTTTATTATATTAAAATATTCATTAATGTTTGGCATAAGAATTGGGGACACTGAAATTGTACTGCTGGGTCGTCTCCTTAGCGCAGTGCTAGCGCGGCTGCTTGCCAAGCGGGAGGCCTGGGTTCGACTCCCGGCACCTAGCACTCGCGTACGCGATTTTGCCTGTACTAGGCTGCAAGAGACTAAGTTCGTGACCTTGAGGATTTTTGCGTGCAAGAAGGGCATATAGCGCGCAGTTGGAGTTTTTAAAAAAGCATTATGCTGTTACCCAAGCTCGCATTGAGCCAACAATTGAAGTGTTTAGATTTGTCTACTCGCTTTGAATTTCGATTACCAAGTATATGAATTCGTTTGCTTGCACTCTAGCTTTGCGTTTACTATACCATCTGCATGGATTTAGGTGTAATGTTAAGTTTGCTTTTTGAGCAACTGCAGAAATTTGATGCATTCCAATAATTGTGTCTTGCAGGTTATTTAGCTCGTCCTCGTGCAGATCTCTTCTGAATGAATGATGTATATTGCTCCAATAATAGCGCCCATAAGAGTAGTTGATCTAAAGTCGAGACCTGGTCCAGGGTGCACTCAGTGAGGTCTCTGGGGGACCAATTGAGGAGCAACTTGATTGAGAAATAGCGGCTCCAGATCGAGAAGACCGCATTAACCGGTCGGGATCACCGGCGCTGATCCCGCATCACCCTCCAGTACTGCATCCCATTCATGACGCCTTCGGCCCGAGATGGGGGATGCAGCAGCCGGGCAGTAGACCAAGGTTCCTTGTGAACTGTCGTGCCATGAGAAAAACAAATTATATTGCTAAATGCTGATTGTCATGCAAATCAAGTAGCAACGTTGTCCTTCCGCGTTTTGTACCTATACAAGGGAGCGAATGGGTCATTTCATTACCTCCCCGTCTCTGCAAACTAGTCCCATAACGCTCCTAGCTTGAGAAACCGCGCCATCAAGTCTGAGGTCTATTGATAACAGTCCTATTTTTCGTGTTAATTATTTTTTCCACACAAGCCGTATGGAAAGGTAGTCAAGGAAATATCTAAGCCAAGGCCGGAATTTGAACCACGGAATTCCAAGTCTCTGTCCGGTTGCCTAACCACTGAACTAATATGACAACATGCCGACAATCTGGGGAATTTAATGCCGTGTCGACGTGTTACTATGGTAGCTGCGTGGGTAAACTAAAACTGAATGGACTGAATAGGACGCTCTTTAACTATTGTGGTTCTCAGCGTCCCATTCTATGCTAGGCGTGAAAGATCGCCTAATTTTGCTCAGATGCTTCTTTATTTCCCTTCCGAAGGAAGCCATGTTAAGGATTTAACGTCTGAAAACCATCTATCGTTCTCCGCTGGGTTTGAACCCGCAACCTTGAATATATGAAGCTAGCATTGTAACCATTGCACCACGGAGGGCGACGCTGCATGGTTAGACCAGCCGGACAGAGACCTTGAGTTACGGAGTTTAAATCCCAGATGGCCACCTTTCCAAATTCTAATTTTCGTTTTTAATTATGCTGTTCACAGACCCACACCAGACACGTGAGAATTTTTGTATTAAACAGGTTTATTTCAACTCAAAATATACATTTCCAAGCGTAATAGAAATTTTGGTTGGCATCCTAAAACATTTTTTTCTACCTACCAGGATTCAAAGAGTGACGTCATTATTAAAAAACGGAATGATTTTATTAATCTGATATTGTAGGAAAAATCAATTTACATGCTCGTTTAAATGGTTTAATTAAAATATAAAACGTAAATTTATCATTGTTGTCGACATTGTCTATCATACGTTTTCAAATAGAATTAAGAGATTTATTCTTAATTAAATTCCCCATTAACTGTTCGAGAGTCGCAGACAGCTATGCATTTGTTTTCAGTCCCGAATGTTCCTATAGCAACGATAAAAAACATGGACAGCAAAATAAACCCTCTTTTTAGTTACACAAAATTGGAAAAGACAATATAAAGCCAATAGAAATAACATTTGGTTTGTTGTGTTTGTTAACATGGGTACGGAAAAACATGGAGATGGGTTTCCTTATTCCAGATCCTGGAACATTAAAAAATACAAACATGTCTGTCATTCTTTACACGGCTACACAGTCGTGACAACATAACGAATACAACCCTACATGCCCAATGTATGTTATTTCAAAACTATCTCGCTCGCTTGATAAAAAGTTCACTATTCCACTGCGCAGTTCCTAGAAAATAAGATAAAGGCCTCTTCACACGGAGCTATTTTAGTAAAACTACAGTACCTCCAGCTAGTGATGGCACTATCGAATTTTTTTGACTATCGAATATAACACAATGATGAGAAAGGACTATCGAATGAAAAGGTAGATTTTTACTTTCTCTACCAAGTGTTATGTACATACATACATAGTAGGTAGCGATGGTATCTACTATATTTCACCCCAAATTTCGATACCAAGATTTTCCCGGAAATACTTATTTTTAGAACCAATGGAAATAAAAAAGTATTGAATCAACAATCTTGTGCTTCTATAGAAAGATGGAAAAAATAGTTTCGTGCTGTAATCAAACACTTCTATTTAAAAGACTTAACACCGAAATAGATAAAAGCCGAGTTGGCTGAAGTTCATGGCACATCAGCTCCTGCGTTTGCAACAATTTACAATTGGATAAATGAATTTAAACGTGGCCATACATCCACAAATGATGAACATCTTCCTCACGTGCAGTAGAAGTGACTTCCTTTGAAATTATTGACAAAATCCAGGATATGGTTTTGAATAATCGACGAATCAAAATTTGCGAAATAGTAGATGCCACAGGCATATCGCAAGGTACAATGTTCCCAAATATTAGATCTGACAAAGGTCTCGGCAAGATGGGTGCCACGGTTGCTTTCAATGGAGAATAAACGCAATCGTGTGATCGATTCGAAATCTGGTTTGACACCTTACCTTCGCAATCCTGACGATTTTCTGCGTTGATACGTAACTGTGGATGAAACATGGATACATGACTACACTCCAGAAACAAAAATATAGTCGAAACAGTGAGGTTTTAAAGGCGAACCGGCTCCAAAGAAGGCAAAGGTGACGAAATCTGCAGACAAGGTGATGGCTTCGGATTTTGGGATCCACGGAATCACCTTCATTTATTACTTGCAGAAAGGAAAAACGATAAATGGAGAGTATTATACATCGTTGCTGCATCAGTTGAACGGAGAAATCAAGAAAAAACTCCCTCACCTGACAAAGAAAAGGATTCTCTTCCATCAGGGCAATGCAAGGATGAACACATGTGCAGTTTTGATGGCGAAAATTGTAGAATTAAGGTTCGAATTACAACATTCACTGTATTTACCAGATTTTCCCAAAATTATATGTTTTATTCCAAACTTGAAGAAGTGGCTCGGCGAAAAAAGATTCACGTCTAAAGAAGAGGTCATTAGCCAAACATATGCCTATTTTGAGAACCTGCCGAAATCCTACTTTTTGGAAGAGTTAAAACAGTTGGGAAGCCGGAGAAAAGTGTATCGAGCTAAAAGGAGATTATGTTGAAAAATAACAAAATATCGACCAAAAATAATTCGTTTTTCTATATTTTTCTAAGGATTTGTTTTAACGCCCCTAATTTTTCATATTAACCAAAAGCTTCAAACTATTTTTACTTTCTCTAAAGGAGAATGTACGTAGTGGATAGAGAAGATGCTGTATTTCACCCAAATATCCAATGTCGATATTTCGCTGGAAGTATGTTTGAAGTCGCATGAATGAAAAAGGTATTTTTACTTTCTCTACACGCGCCATGTTCATAGTATATAGAGAAGGTATTGCACTCCACCCAAAAATTCGATACCGAGATTTCACCGGAAATATATGCTTTAGGGTCCCTTATATATATATATATAAAACATTTTCACAAAAAGGTCCGTGTGTGTGCGTCCATGTGTCCGTGTGTCAGTGTATCCGTGTGTCCATATGTCTGGAACACGATAACTCAAAAACGAAAAGTCGGTAAAATACCAAACTTGGTATTTAAGTTTAGTATCTTCCAGGGATGCGACACGAAGATTTTGAGAAAAATCCCCTTACCCCAAACTACCCTTTACATAGAATTTTTTCGAAAATGTTTATTTTCTAAAAAATGGTTCTAACGATTTTGATTAAAATATCACATATTAAAGATATTTATCTGACAAACAAAATGTATATCTTGAATTTTCTGGGAATAGCCTCTGGAGACTACTTTATTCTGGACGAATTTTACGGAATTTTGCATAACTGCTAAACCGTAAGACTTAGATAAAAACTTACTACACAAGAAATGTAGAGCACGTTAAAACACACAATTTATGTGATATACATACGTTTTTGAGATATTCATTGTTTATGGTTTCAGCTATGAAAAGCTTACTTTTCTCATATAGGAATTTGTTAACTCCTATTCATATAAACAAAGGAACTTCACTCACATAGCAACCAGCTTTTGACCATCACTTTAACCTATAGTACTCCCTTATTTCGCTTCTACTTACAAGAAAACAAGTAATAAGACTATTTTTGCAAATTTGTTCTCGAGTAGCAGGAAGTAAATAGAAACATAATATTTTTAACAATAATTTGTTGCAGAGATGTAGAGAAAATCATGTGAATGGTACACATAAGATTTTTAGAAAAATAACCGCGCGCGTATTCGTGTGTGTTTGTGTGTGTGTGTGTGTGTTTAGTCGCACAGCTCAAAAATTAAAAATCGGTTTAACACCAAACTTGATATATAAGTTACTTTCTATGGTGTGACACGAAGTATTTAAAGAAAATTCCCCCACTTCAAACTATCCTTTACATGGAATATTTTTCGAAAATATTGATTTTCACAAAAATTTCTCTTACAATTTTGATTAAAATACTATGTGTTTAAGAAATGTTTATGATAAATTACATGTGTATCTTAAATTTTCTGGGAATAGCCTGTGAAGACCTATTCAACCTGAGTCAGTTTTGCATTACTGGTGTATTATAATGGATTCAGAAAAACATACGTTAAGCATGTAGATCTCTTAAAACACACAAATTTTGACAAATGTATATAGTATTTATTTTTTATGTTACTTCATTTTCCTAGCATGTGTGTACAGCGTATATAGTAGATAGAGAAGGTAATTCCACCCAAAATTTCAATACTAAAATTATGTATATGTTTTGAGCCCCCCTGAACCCAAAAAACACATATTTAGAGAAAGGTCAGTGTGTGTATATGTGTGTGTGTCTGTGGACAGCATAACCAAAAAAAATAACAAAAAGTTTCCGTTAAATACCAAACTTGGTATTTAAGTTAGTATTTCCCAAAGATGTGACACGATTATATTCAAGAAAATCCCTTTACATGAAAAAAATTTCGAAAAATGTTATTTTCTCAAAAATGGCTTCAACAGTTTTTATTAAATACCATATATTAAAGATATTTGCATGACAAATAAAATGCATATTTTTAATTTCCTGGAAATAGCCTCTGAAACTCTCTTCATTAAATGACTTTTGCATCACCGTAAATGGATAAAACCTTAGTACACAAAAACTATAAATCTCGTTAAAACACATAATTTATGTCCTTTACATTTTTGTTGTGGAGCTGACCATTTCCGAGATATTCCTTATTCGTTTCAATTTTAAATACTTACGTTTTCTCAAATAGGAAGTCATCCATGTTTCTTTTGTTTTACATCTGGCCATGCAAAGAAGCGAGTTTCAATGACAATCGAATAACGACAGCTTTTAAAACATTTGACTATTGCTTATCTTGATTAACATGGAGTAGAAAGGAGAATAATATTTTGTAAGAAGTAGGTAGCATAGCTGGAGAATGTCATATAAATGGAACACATAGACTTTCTTTTTTTTTTTTTTAGAGTTAAACATACATTTCTGTAAATGACGTAATAAAATAGCTCTGCAAATGTTTATGTCGATGTACTGAAGAATAATCTTTTGTAAGAATAGTTTGTTACAAAACAGAAAGTGTTATATGAATGTAACACATAAGGTTTGTATTAATATAATTCCTGAAAACTCACAGACAATCGCGCATATTTAAGGTAGTATTTACCTTTGGTATTCTGTGTATGGCGGGCTAGTATGAGACTCCTGTGTTAGCTTCAAGTTGAATTCTAAAATCGAAGGGAACTTATCCTACGAGAATTACTATAAAAAAAAAAAAAGAAGAAAAGAAATCTGATGTGTTCCATTCACATGACTTTACATCTCTACAACAAATCATTGTTAAAAAGCTTATTCTTCTATTTACTTCCTACTAATTGAGAAAAAATAGCAGAAATAGTCTTATTACTTGCATCCTTGTAAGTAGAAGCGAAATAAGAGAGTACCATAGGTTAAAGTGATAGTCAAACGTTGGTTACTGTGTGACTGAAGTTACATTTTTGTATGGACAGGAATTGACAGATTCCTGTATGAGAAAAGTATAAAATTTTTAAAGCTGAAACCAATAACAAGGAATGTCTCGAAAATAGCCAACACCACGAAAAAATGTATATGACATAAATTGTGTGTTTTATCGTGAACTACATTTTTGTGTATTAAGTTTTTGTCTATCTCTTACCGTTTACCAGTTAGGCAACATTCAATAAAAATCATCAACAATAAACAGGTCTTTAGAGGCTATTGAAGATATTTGTCATGTAAATATCATAAATATAAGAGATTATAAAATCGATTGAACCATTTTTGAAAAAAATCAAAATTTTCGAAAAATGTTCCATGTAAAGGGTAGTTGGGGGTGGGGGGGATTTTCTTCAAAATCTTCGAATTGCATCCTGGGAGGATACCTAACTTAAAAACCGTATTTAACGGTATTTTTGTTTTTGAGCTGTGCTGCCCACAGACACACACACGGACATTTTTCTAAAAATGTTTTTTTTTTTGGGGGGGGGGGGATTCAGGGGGTCTCCGATGAAATATCGGTATCCAATTTTTGGGTGCAATACAATATCTTCTCTATACACTATGGACATAGTACGTGTAGAGAAAGTAAAAAGGGCCGACGCTACATGTCAGGAGTTCAATGTTCTAACTTGAGTCACTAATATACTTGGTGTTATGTATTTAGATACATATTTTTTTACAAATTTATAAACATTTTGGTGTGTTAATTGTTTTTACTTTTTATACCCAGTACATAGTGTAATATAGAGAAGGCATCGCATTCCTCTCAAAAACTCCTTGGCAAAATTTCACCGAAAATACACATTTTAGTCGCCCCTTAATCCAGAAAAAAAGCATTTTCAGAAAAAAAAATCCATGAGTGTGTGTGTGTATTTTTATGGTGCTTAACACCCGCTTTTACAACCATGGCACCGCAGGTGATGATACTGGTGATATATGGAATGAAGACGGAGCACCGGTGGAATGCGATAGTGGGGGAAACCGGAGAAACCCGCCCCTGTGTGAATTTGTCAACCCCTGGTCATGCAAAGAAACGAATTTCAATCACATAAAAGCCAGCTCTTAATTATTTGACTATCGCTTTAGCTTAGTGTATTCCCATATTTTCCTTCTACTTATAAGGAAGCAAGTAATAAAGCAATTTCTACTAATGTTTATCTGGATTAACATGAAATAGATAGAAGAACTAGCTTTTTAACAATAATTTGTTAGAGAGATGAAGAGAAGGTCATGTGAATGAAACACATCGGTTTTTTTTTTCTCTTCGCCTAACAGTTTTTCCAAAAATCAGTAACATAATTTATTGCCTGATGTGCTTTGCATGGTTAACTGCGCCGCGAAATGAAGAACGCCTATCAATATAGTCTATCCGTTTTGCTTCCATGTTTTCACACCTCAAAATGTAGCCTGCTGCTCTGAGTGGTGTGGGGTCATTGTCCTTGTAGAAAGCATTCCAGTTCAGCTCCTATACAACATTCGTTATAGAGAGGCCTGCCCACTCAAGGTTGTGCCTTTAGTCCCGCGGCTGAGGTAAAAACACGTATGTCTTTTGTGTGCAACGCCTACTTGGAGGTACTAACAACCTGAAAGCATACTAATCTTAATAAGTACAATTATAAATTCGCAAATAAAGCAAATATTGATATAGGTAATGTTTAATGCACTGTTCTTAATTACCAATACAAATATCTGCACTTGTACCCGTAATAGACTGTATATGACAATAAAAATCATTTGACAACCTATTTACAAAAGAGGCACAATTTCTGTGTCATAGTATTGTGAGCCGTTACCATATCATATATTTCAGATTATTATTAGATTAAGGTTCAAAATAGCCATTGCAATCAGGTGGATCATCATCTTCCTTCTCTGATATAATCGTTGATAATCAATAACCTGGATACATCTTAAATGCTAAATTAAAGCATTGAACGATGCTATGGGCGTAATTTATATAACTTGCATATGCCATTAAACATTGCAAATTGCCGGACTATATAAATATTAATGTAACAAGCTTACAGTTGTGTTTAATACGATTTCGGCATGCCTAAGCTAGACCAAATAATTACATTCCTTGTTTTTCTTCTATGCAGATCTTCTTCCTCTGAAATTAAAACCCCACATAAAGTGATAACACTATCACCAAAAATCGCAAAGCAATTCAAATGTCTTGTAAGCCTCCTATTTGTTTTAATGGTAACTACAACAGATACAGAAAACACAATAATACAGTTAAATATAGCAAGATTTCAACTATAAACTGTTATTTTACCACATAGTCACTATTATTCATTATGCACTTTTGCCAACGATGAACCAGAGCCTACATGCCATGCTCGTAAAACTCTGAACCAGCTGCCATTAGCCACTGACTTACAACTGGAACAACAGCATCTGAGTCTGGAAAAATGTTGTCATGTAGTGCAGCTTTCATAGTCCCAAAGAGATGAAAGTCCGAAGGTACTAAATCAGGACTGTACGGTGGATGTGGTAGGACAGTCAGTCAAATTTGGTAATGAGCTTCATGGCAAAACTGATGTAGGGTCTGGCATTATCATGGAAGTAGGCGGAAGTTTATCTTCTCTGGCTTGACTCTGGAAAGTGGGGCTTTCAGGCTAGTCAGCGTCGTCTTGTCGCGTTCGAAATTGACATTTGCTCTAGGTGCCAAGGTACCAAGCGAACCACACCACGAAGACTGATCATGGCTGTGTCTTGAACTTCTATTTTACGGGAGATGTCGGTTGTCGCCACTTCATGGACTGTCGTTTAGATTCTGACTCATAGTGGTGTCACCAGGTCTCATTTCCGGTGATGATGGTGTAGAAAAGTATCACCTTCAACCTCATATTCGACCAGCAGATCCCACAAATTTCCATTCCATTTTTCCTCTTATGAAAGCGTCCGTGGGACCCATCTCGTACACACTTTGCGATAATTAAGGTTGCGTTATAACTTGTCTAAAGTGTTACAGCTGACATTCAGTTCTACACACAACTCCATGGTCGTAATCAGTCGATCATTATAGATGAGTTGATCGAGATGCCAAGCAGTTCGACCAGGACGTGGCTTGTCCTACACACTTCTTTTGAAGCGCTGTAACCACCGCCTCACATTACTCATATTTACTGTACCGACTCCAATCACCTTTAACAACAGTCGATGGATTTCAATTGGCGCATTTTGTTCAGCAGTAAGGAATTCAATCGCATATCTTTGTTTGGTACGAACATGAATGTCAGTAGCCATTTTGAAACGCTCTCTTGCTGCTGTTATCTATCACAGGACACCCCTAGGTTGGAGGTTCCGACCTCTTCAGTTGCTCTGGTGCGAGAGCTGCGCACCCGTGCACCTGTGGTAATTTTGACGTTATTAGACGTAGCCGAGCCGAACATCTGAGCCCCTCCCTGAAGGGAGCTGTTAGGATTCGGTTGGGCTCGACGTGGCACTGGCCCGATACGAAACCCTTGGATGATTGGGTGCGTCTGGGCGGGGTTACGAGACGCCTCAATGTCCTCCGACACTAACCTGGATAGGTAGTAGACTCAAGCTGGTAAAGATCGCCCCCACCGAGGTCTTCGGTAGTCTTCTCCTTTGGGGTTGACGTGCGTAAGTGGCGCATCCACTTCCGTCCTTGCTTGCAAGGGGGAACGGTATATAAAATAGGCATCGGCCTAACGGAAGCCCATGGAGATGTTCCCTCGGTCGTGCGCACACTTTAGCAGTCAAGTCACCGGTCGCTTAGTTTTGTCAAAGGACGATTAAACTAATAGGACACTAGCAGGAAAGCTCAAGAACTAATGCTTCAACTTAATCTGCCTTGGACACTCAGACAACACAAAAATATGAGAGGCATTACTTTCGGATTGACCTTCGTAAGGATTAATAATAACTTAATAGCCTAGTAACATAACTATAATAATAATAATAAAGTGATTAAATGTACTTATAATTAGCCTAATTAAGGTAATAATATAGTAATATAATATATAATAATATTATAAGAAGTTCGTCAAATGGTGACTAAATGTACGCAATACAAAGTTTGAACACTCGGAAATAATAAACCAGACTACCGAGGTCACAGATACATTCGCTCACTATTTCTTGAGCACTGAACTCCTAATGCTGCTAACGGTTCGATTCAAGAAGACATGTGCTTTGCCAATGGAACACTTGAGCATTATTGTCCATCCTCCAATGTAACCACTTGGCATTTAGTTGTATTGCATTACCTTATTTTGGTTTACTTAGTGTTTAACCAATTAAAACAATAATTATAACTTCCAAGTAAGTGGCTGAAGCATATCCAAGACGATCAACAATGGCATTATCTTAATGTACGTTTAAATTGTTGCCAGTGAAGTCGTAATGGTTACTTTGTTAAATGTGACAAACATAACCTCTTAATAGCCTTTTAATTCAACCGTTGGTAAATCTGTAAAAAGCAATGGCGGAAACTGCTCTCACGGCTTTCTATGATATAGTTTAAAGTGCGACCACGTGAAAGTAAAGGTACGAAAACCCGTTTCCCTCCTACGGCAACATCGCCATCTGAGAGCTGAAGAAAAAGTGTGAGAGTAGTGCAATATGACTAACCTTACCAATACTTTAACAAGCGCATATATTTAGGAAGAGTTGCCGGCTATGAATGGAAACTAACAACCACAATATAATCAGATTACAATGAACTATCCCATAATAACGAAAAGATGCAAAGTTGAATTTAGTAACCTCTCGTATGCTGCATCTCCTATACGAGGCAAGGTACCTCAAACATTCTTTACCTATTGGCGTGGAGTAAGTACTTTTTACTTTCTTTAGCCCCGTATGTACAATGTACAGAGTGGATTCGATGTCGCGATTTCATCGGAAATATATGTTTTGAGACTCCCGAGTCCGAAAATAGTATTTTTACCAAAAAGGGTCGTGTGTATGTGTCTGTGCGTGTGTGTGTCTATGAACAGCATAGCTCAAAAACGAAAAGTCCGTTAAATACCAAACATGGTATTTAAACACAGTATCTTCCAAGGATGCGACACAAATATTTTCAGGAAAATCCCCCCACCCCAAATTACCCTTTACATGGATTTTTTTTTTAAATTTTGATTTTTTCAAAAATGGCTCTAGCAATTTTGATTAAAATACCGTATATTACACATAATTATATCACAAATAAAATCTATATTTTGAATTTTCTGGGAATAGCCTCTGAAGAGCTCTGTATTCTGGATGAATTTTGCTAAACTTTTTAGAACTGTTAAACCGTAAAAGATAGGCAAAAACTTACTTCACATAAAATGTACATCTTGTTAAAACACACAACTTTTGTCATATACATTTTGTTTGTTTGTTTTTGAGATTTTACTTGTTATTTTTTTAATTTATTTATTTAATGTCACTTTATAACAACAAAGGTCATCAGCCACCACAATATTCTTACAAGATCAATGTATATATACAAAATTAATTTATGTGATAATAAATATATAATCGCATCACATATACAATATGCACTCAACTTTTCATATAAGTATGTTCAAATCCGAATATTTGATAAAGTAATAAGTTCATTTACTTATTACCGTAAAAATAAGAATTGCAGCTTGCCTTTTATATTTTCAAAATATTAAAAAATTGTCTTTTAAAATTATAAATAATTACCTGTAAGATTACCGAAGTGCACTTTATGTTTTTTATTATGATGGTGTTTGATACTGAAGTGTTATATATGTGCAGTTTGAATACCGCATATTAAATAGCAGAATTTCCTGATTTTTCAAGTCTGCTATTCTTCATGAAACTGGCGTCGCGAATTCGAATTCATATCCGCCGTTGAACGGGGCGGACAGTGAAGGAGACAGTTGGAAAAGGAAGAGGGAATGGTTGGTGGAATGAGGCAAGAACGAATTTCAGTAAAGTGAGGCCTTTGGAGTTGTGATCACTATCGAATTACACCAAATTATCGGTTTATTCAATTGTTGCCGAAGTATTAGGTTTTCACCCGGTTTCAGAAAGCTCTTTTGATGCTGGCTATATTACTATTTCACCTATATTGCTTGGTAGTCAATCACCTAAGAGGTAAACCTATTCCAGAGAGTATAAAGTATATACTGTTTTTCTTTCGCTGATTTAAAAATTTTGGCAATTGGTTATAATTTATAAACTACATTAAACGAAATATTTGAAGAAAAAAATGTATGACTTTCTGCAAACAAACTATTCTCACACAAGATACATGAGCACAGTTGGGCTTATTGCTTAGTTCCTTATAAGCAGAAGGGAAACAACGGAATACACCAGGCTAAAGCGCTAGCCAAATCTTTTAAAAGCCTATCGATGTGTGAACAATTGAAGTTCGGTTCACATTGCATTTCCAGAAAAGCAAAAGAGAGATGAAACGGAAAGTGACCCCGTTTGAAAAGATGCGCAGTTTAAATTGAAACCAATAACAAGGAATAAACGGTCAACTCCGCAACAAAAATGCATTTGACATAAATTGTATGTTTTAACGAGGGCTACATGTTTTGTATTTTGTGTCTATCTCTTACAGATATGCAACATTCAGCAAAATTCATCCAGAGTGAACAGGCCTTAAGAAGCTATTCCCAGAAAAATCAAGATACATATTTTATTTGTGATGTAAATAGCTTTAATATATGATAGTTTAATCAAAATCGTTATAGCCATTTTTGAGAAAAACAAAATTTAAAAAGATTTTTTCATGTAAAGGGTAGTTTGGCGTGGAGGGATTTTCTTGAAAACCTTCTTGTCGCATCCTTGGTAGACAGAAAACTTAAATACCAACTTTGGTATTTAACGGTATTTTAATTGTTGAGCTATGCTATCCACAGACACACACACGCGGACCTTACTCTAAAAATCCTTTTTTTTTTTTTTTTCACTCAGGAGACCTCAAAACTATATTTCCGAAATCTCAATATCGAATTTTGGGTGGAATGCAATATTTCCTCTATTAACTAGTACATGGTAGAGAAAGTAATACAAATATATGACATACAGTCTGTTCTAAACATGTGAATTAATATATACTACCGGACATATTACCATTTTATGACGAATGGTTCACCAGTGTTGGGAGGAATAATTATTGGTGATTCGATTGATTTAGTGCTTGTCAATAAAAATCTAAACTTCAATTTCAAATCTAAACGCAACCTCTCTTTAACATAACAGGAGTAAAATTTTGGTAATGTTCCTCAATTTATGTTTCCTAGCTAATTAAGAGCCACAAAAATGATTAGCTTCCCACCTGTTTGCGTATTAAAATCGAGAATCACATGAAGTTTAGAATGTTAGCTATGCTTTTACTTTAAATTCAACCCAAAATATAATTTACCAAAATTTAGGATTGGGTCCGGAGATTTAGAATAAGAACTAATTGCTAAATCAAGACTTCCACATGTGTGACCAAATAAACTTTCGCTCATTCAGTTTAACATCATATCAAAAGGGATCGAAACAATAAATGCAATAGTCACATAACGTATATAATCTAACCTCAAAGAACCATAATCGTTAATAATGCTGCAACATATAGATAACTTTATAATGAAAATATAGCTATCCTTATTTAAAAAACTACAGACTTCCACTTCGGAGTTATATGTACAATTCTACTTGGTATGCTTTCACGATCCGACAATAATGAAACTAATTTCACTGCAATTACTATAGAATAATTAAAATCTCCTCTAAAGTCGTATTTATATTACTCCTTTATAAGAGGTTAGAGCGCCTTTTAAAGCAACTTTCAAATTCAAAAGAAAAGTAAATAGTGTGACAATACCGTTTGTGTGTGCAACCTCTCTAGTGTTCGCTTTGGTATGCGGCAGTGGAACTGGAATGTGAAACATCACAGTTGGAGACCTTGGGAAATAAGGCCTTGCGTAAAAATACATCAGCAAGTGAGCCGCGGCTGTGATAGGAACCTACTGGAACCGACGCTCGGTTCTTCTTGAATGGTCGGCTTCTAGAAGCTTCCAAAAAGCTCTATGACGTTATTTTCTCGCTATAAAAAGTAGGAACAATTGAAGTGAGTTGTGTTGTGAATTATACTTCATCGTGAGTGACTGAAGTGTTGGCGCGTAGTGGTGCGCGAGCCATGGATGGCGTGCAGCCCTGAACTGTCTACGTGTCGAGGAAATATTTATAGCGGTGAGCAATATTGCTTATTTGTAGACAATTTTGGAACAAAGACAGTTTTACAATAGTAAGTTATCTAAACTGCCATTACTTCGTGCATTGTTAGATTTAACGCAAATAAACTGTAGTTGGAACGGAATTAAACTACTTTTCATTCGATAGACATTTCTCACTATCGCATTATATTCGATAGTACACTTCACTACTTTGGAGCCGTTACCCTATGCCTGCCCTATAGTGTTTGTTGCCCTGCATTGGAACTTAGAAGCTGGGGCCTTTCCAAGGTTTCGTATTATATATATATTATCGTACAGGATGTCGGATGTAGCTGAATATTGGTGCTCGCTGTGAGATTTAAATAATGTGACATTGTAACCCGTAAAGTCCCTCCTGTACTCTGCCTGGCTAATTGCTCTTATCCCCAGGGCGTTGTTATGGAATGGAATTAATATTAACGCAGATTTTAAATAAAACTTCCGTACCTGTGCTTTTGTTTATGTTTCTTTACTGAAATCATTGCTCCGGAAAATGGTCTACTTCTTTCTCCTGATTTTTTCTCTCAGAATTCTAAACCGTTGAAATAATATATAATAATAAGTTCACACATTTTGGCATACGGAATCTTTGTGTCTCCCACCCACAAGTTGCGATGTCTAAATTAAATATATTTATATGAGAGTAACTTTAATATAGTTCCCTATTTATACCTCCAGAAAATGATAATATTACTAGCGCCAAGCAAGATCTAGATCTAGACTTATAGATCTAGTAAGCTACGAAAATACCATATATAGTTGAAAAATCTTATGTGTTACACTCACATGACTTTCTCTAGCTCTTCTACAAACTTCTTACATAAGGTTATTCTTCTTTCTGCACCTTGCTAATCGAGGTATTCATTAGCACAATGTTCTTATTACTTAGTTGCGTAGAAGTAGGAAGAAAATAAGAGAATACACTAGGCTAAACCAATAGTCAAATGTTTTAAATCGTTAGAGCCATTTTTAAGAAAATAAAATGTTTCGAAAAAAGTTCCATGTAAAGGGTAGTTTGGGGTGGGAGGATTTTTCTCAAAATCTTCGTGTCGCATCCCTGGAAGATACTAAACTTAAATACCAGGTTTGGTATTTTAGCTACTATTCGTTTTTGAGTTATCGTGTTCACACACACACACACATACACACACACATGGACCTTTTCCTGAAAATGCTTTTTATGGATACAAGGGGTTCTAAAACATGTATTTCCGGTAAATCTCGACATCGAATTTTTGGGTGGAATGTAACACTTCTCTATCCCTATGTACATTGTACATACGGGGCGAGAGAAAGTAAAAATCTGATGTGTTACACTCACATGACTTTCTCTAGCTGTTCTACAAACTTCATACATAAGATTCCTCTTCTTTCTGCACCTTGCTAATCGTGGTACTCATAAGCGCAAATGTTCTTATTATTTAGTTCCGTATAAGTAGGAAAAAATAAGGGAATACACTAGGCTAAACCGATAGTCAAATGCTTTAAAAGCTGTCGTTATGCGATTATCATTACAAATCGCTTCTTTTCTTGGCCAGGAGTGGAACAAAAGAAAACGGACGCTCCCGTCTGAGAAAAGTATAAATACTTCACAACTGAAACTAATAACAATGAATACCTCGAAAACGGTAAGCTCCACGAGAAAAATGTATATGACATAACTTGTATATTTTAACAAGACTTAAATTTGTTGTATAGTAAGTTTTTGTCTATCTCTTACGGTTTACTAGTGATGCCAAATTAAGCAAAACTCATCCACAATAAACAGATCTTCAGAAGCTATTCCCACAAAATTCAAGATATACATTTTATTTGTTAGGTAAATATCCTTAATATACGATATTTTAATCAAAATCGTTAGAGCCATTTTTAAGAAAATCAAAATTTTCGAAAAAAGTTCCATATAAAGGGTAGTTTGGGGTGGGGTGATTTTTCTCATAATCTTCGTGTCGCATCCCTGGAAGATACTTAACTTAAATACCAAGTTTGGTACTTCAGCTACTTTTCGTTTTTGAGTTATCGTGTTCACAGACATGGACACACACGGACCTTTTTCTGAAAATGCTTTTTATGGATACAGGGGGTCCTAAAACATGTATTTCCGGCGAAATCTCGGTATCGAATTTTCGGGTGGGATACAATACTTCTCTATCCCTATGTACATTGTACATATGGGGCTAGAGAAAGTAAAAATTTGTGGCACAGAATATATATAGTTAGACTTCACCTCTTCATTGTTGGCAAATCTTCTACCACCAAGCCATTTGTTCAAGTTTGGAAACAGAAAGTAATCAGAGGGGGATAAACCTGGCGAATAAGCTGCATAAGAAAGCAATTTGAACTTTAACTCATCGATTTTGGCAATGGCGGAAATGGACATGTGAAATGGTGCATTATCTTGATGAAACAAAAAAGTCTTTTTCGCTAAATGCGGCCGTTTTTGATCGATTTCATCAGTCAAACGCTGCAACAAGTTCGCATAACATTCGCCATTGATTGTTTTTTTCTTTTTTGAGATAATCAATTAAAATTATCCCGCGTGCGTCCCAGAAAACTGACGCCAGATGGAACTGTCTTCGCCTTCTTTTGAGCCGATTCTCCCCTTCCAATCCACAGTTTTGATTGTTCCTTCATCTCAGGTGTGAAGTGATGGACCCAGGCCTAATCCATTGTTATGATTTTTATTAAAAATCTTCGTGTCGCATCCTTGTAAGATGTACTTAAATATTAAGTTTGGTATTTAACCGCCTTTTCGTTTTTGAGTTATCGTGTTTACAAACACACGCACACACGGACGTTTTTCTAAACATGCCCTTCTTGTACTCAGGGCACCTCAAAACATAGATTTCCAGTGAAATCTCGACATGGAACTTTTGTTGGAATACAATTCCTCCTCTGCCTAAAACATACAGAGTATGGTAGAGAAAGTAACAAATCTCTATTCACACATTTGTGGCATCTTTTTAGGAAATTTGCATTCACACGCGAGAATTCAATAACCGAATTTGGGTGACTTTCATATCCTATATTTTCTTTTAGATCTTACAATGTATGCAGGATCGCTGCATACACTTTATGTATCAAGTTCTCGCGCTTAGAGTTAAATCAGGGGATCGCAAAGGCTATAATCCTTTACTAATTATGCTACCTTAAAATTTTCCAAATTAAATTAACGACTCTTCAGCGAAATGAAAGATAGCAGTGTTTTGTTGGAAAAATCCAGACTGGCAAGCAACGTCAATCAGCTTTCAGAACTTGATGTATGTCATTCCTAGATTTCTCTGCATTTATTGTTTGTTCAGGAAATATAAGTACTGTTATTCTGTATGCATTTACTACACGCGCTTTCCGCTTTGGCAAGGAATATCGTGTATAAACCTGGGTTTCTCAGTACGCCAATATCTATTATTTTGAGACGAAACATAGCCATATAATTGAATTATGCTCCGTCAGAGAAGAATATTAAGCGTGAGTCAATTACACTATTATTTCACAAAATCCAATTACAAAATGTATTCGACTTCCATGTTCCCATGACCGTTTCTACCCATTCTATAACAAACCATTCTTATAAAGGCTCATTTTTCTATTTACTTCATGATTATCAAGATAAAAATAGCCGAAATGTTCTTACTACTTAGGTCCTTATAAGTAGAAGGGAAATAAAGGAATACGCTAGACTACAGCGACTGTCAATTTTTTTAAAAGCTAATTGTTATGTGATTGCATGGTCAGGAGTAAAACAAAAAAAACAGGAATGAAAAACTCCCATATGAGAAAAGTATGAGTATTTTAAAATCGAAACCAATAACCAGAAATGTCTCGGAAATGGTTGACTCCACAAACAAATGCAGCATACATAAGTTGTGTGTTTTAACGAGATCTACGTTTTTGTGGGTCCCTTACAATTTACCAGTTATATTGAAGTCACCCAGAATGAAGAGGTCTCTGTGAATAGCCTCTGACATTCTATTTGTCATGTAAATATATTTAAGATCCGGTATTGTACTAAAAAATGTTAGCGTCATTTTTGAGAAAATCAAAAGTTTAGTAAATGTTTCCTTGTGAAGGGTATTGGGGGGGGGGAGACTTTCTTGAACATTTTCCTGTCCTTTCTCGGAAGATGAGAAACCTAATTATCAAGTCTGATACTTAGTTATATTGTTCATAAAGTTGCTTAAAGACACACACACATATCATTTTGTAAAAATGGTTTATATATACATATAGGACCCTAAATTATATTTCCATTGAAATCTCGGTACCGAAATTTGGATGGAATGCAGTATCTTTTCTGCTTATATACTAAGTAGAGAAAACAAAAAATCTGAAGTTTTCCATTCACAAGCTTTCTCTATCTGTTCTGCAAACAGGTTATTCTTACAAAAGATTATTCTATAATCTCAACATGCTAATCGAGGTAAATATTATCAAAATGTAAATATTACTTAGTTCCTTATAAGCAGAAGGGAAACAGGAATACACTAAGCTAAAACGGTAGTCAAATGCTTTAAAAGCAGGTCGCTATGTGAGAATGTAAATTTGGTTCTCTTTACTTGGCCACGAGTAAAACAAAAGAGATATCCAACGAATGATGACGATTTTAAAACTGTAATCAATAATAAGAAATTTTTCAAAATTGGTTAACTATACAAAACAAATGTACATCACATAAATTGCATGTTTTAACGAAATCTGCATTTTTGTGCTGTAAATGTTTACAATTTACCAGTCATACAAAAGTCATGCAAACTAAAGAGGTCTTTAGTAGCTATTTCCAGAAAATTGAAGACATACATTTAATTTGTCATGAAAATATCCGAAACATAAGTAAGATATCTAAACGAAAATCTTTACAGCCATTTTTGATGTTATCAAAACAACTCAACAGCCATTGTTGAGTGGGGAGATTTTCTTAAAAATCTTTGCGTCGCATCCTTGAAAGATTATGAACTTACAACTGCGTAAACGACATGAAAAGCATTGCTCCTATCTACGGCTATCCGAGAGCTCAAGAAAAACTGTACTGCGAATAGTAGAGGCGATTTTTTTTAAAATATTTGTATATTTTTATATTTTTAAGTTGCTGAACATAAATGACCTAGATCCATCCGAACTTTTTTTAAAAAAATTGTTTTATGTTTATCTTTTAAATTCTGTGATCATAACGGGGACTTTGACTTGACAAGCAACTAGTGGTGTTTTTCTCACTGAACTGTAGGGTTTTAACGTTGTTTTTTACTTTCTCTACACTATGTACTTAGTGTATAGAGAAGATATTGTATTCCAACCATAAATTCGATACCAAGAATTCACCGGAAATACATGCTTTGGGTCCCCCTGAATAAAAAAAAAGCATTTTTACAAAAAAGGTCCATGTGTGTGTGCGTGTGTGTGTCTGTGCGTGTGTGTGTCTGTGTGCCTGTGGACAGCATAGCTCAAAAACGAAAAGCTGTTAAACACCAACTTAGTATTCAAGTTTGGTATCATTCTAGGATGCGACACGAAGATTTTCAATAAAATCCCCCCATCCCCAACTACCCTTTATATGGAACATTTTTCAAAAATTTTGATTTTCTCAAAAATGGCTCTAATAATTTTGATTAAAATGTCATATATTAATGATATTTACCTGATCAATAAAATGTATATCTTGAATTTTCTTGGAATAGCCTCTGAAGATTACTTTAGTCTGGATGAATTTTACGGAATTTTGCATAACTGCTAAACCGTAAGAGATGGACAAAAACTTACCACACAAAAAATGTAGAGTACATTAAAACACAATTTATGTCATATACGTGTTTTTCGTGGAGTTGATTGTTTTTTAGATATTCCTTGTTTTTGGTTTCAGCTTTGAGAAACGTATACTTTTCTCACACAAGAATTTGTCAACTTCGCTTCTACTTACAAGGAAGCAAGTAATAAGACTGTTTGTGCTATTTTTTTCTCGATTAGCATGAAGTAAATAGAAGCATAAACTTTTTAACAATAATTTGTTGCAGAGATGTGGAGAAAGTCATGTGAATGGTACACATCAGATTTTTCAGTTTTATGTTATTAAACAAACACATTCACTCCCGCATGCTGTGAAGAATAAGATATTATTCTAGTTAAGGAAAAATTCCCCGCCCCAGCCGAGAATCTCTCAACCTGCAACCTCAGGGTTGCGAACCCAGAACGCTCATCGCCTAACTGCAGAGTAGTCCCAACCTTTATACTTTCTCTATACGCACTATGCACATAGTGTATAGAGAAGGAATTGCACTCCACCAAAAAATTCGATACCGAAATTTCAGCGGAAATATATATTTTAGGATCCCCAATATCCAAAAATCATTTTCACAAAAAGGTCTGTGAATACGATAACTCAAAAACGAAAAGTCGGTAAAATACCAAACTTGGTATTTAAGTTTCGTATCTTCCAGGGATGCGACACGAAGATTTTGAGAAAAATCCCCCAACCCCCAACTACCCTTTACATGGAACTTTTTTCGAAAAGTTTTATTTTCTCAAAAATGGCTCTAACGATTTCGATTAAAATGTCATATATTAAAAGATATTTACCTGATCAATAAAATGTATATCTTGGATTTTCTGGGAATAGCCTCTGAAGATTATTTTACTCTGGATGAATTTTACGGAATTTTGCATAAGTGCTAAACCGTAAGAGATGGACAAAAATTTACCACACAAAAAATGTAGAGTACATTAAAACACACAATTTATGTCATATACGTGTTTTTCGTGGAGTTGATTGTTTTTTAGATATTCCTTGATTTTGGTTTCAGCTTTGGGAAACGTATACTTTTCTCACACAAGAATTTGTCAACTCCTGTCCACACAAACAAAGGAACTTAGCACATAGCAACCAGCTTTTGACTATCACTTTAACCTAAGGTACTCCGTTATTTCGCTTCTACTTACAAGGAAGCAAGTAATAAGACTATTTCTGCTATTTTTTTCTCGATTAGCATGAAGTAAATAAGCATAAACTTTTTAACCATAATATGTTGCAGAGATGTGGAGAAAGTCATGTGAATGATACACATAAGATTTTTCAGTTTTATGTTATTAAACGAACACATTCACTCTCGCATACTGAGAAGAATAAGCTATGATTCTAGTTAAAGAAAAATTTCCCGCCCCAGCCCTCTCAACCTGCAACCTCAGGGTTGAGAACCCAGAACGCTGATCGCCTAACTGCAGAGGCAGTCCCAACCTTATTTGATTTTGAGTTATGCTGTTCACACACGCACACACACACACACACACAAACAAACACACACACACACAACTTTTGGGGATGACGTGCAGTACCCTCTCTAATTACTAAGTACGCGGTACAGACAGTTAAAAAAGTTAAACTATATCCTAAAACTATTTCCCAAAAACTACACGGAAAGCAAAATGTGCAGTCTTATTGAGAGTCTATGGTGATAGAACCGTTTCCACTGCGACAAAAGGGGGGGGGGCGGGAGAAGTTGGGGAGGGGTGGAAGAAATGGCGCTAGATCTGAGTCAGGAATGCTCACAGAAACGTCTGGAATGTGCCTGCTGCAGTAGATGTTTATATGCGGCTTCAACAATATTTGTTCAGCCTTCACCTCCTCTTATTATATTCGGAATTTTTAATCTACTGTTCATCTCTATCGCGCATGTACAATGTACATAAAGTATTGTATTCCGCCCAAAAATTCGATGTCGAGATTTCACCGGAAATATGTTTTGGGGTCCCCTAAGTCTGAAAAAAAGCATTTTTAGAAAAAGGTCCGCATGCATGTGTGAGTGTCTGTGGACAGCATAGCTCAAAAAAAGAAAAGTCGGTTTAATACCAAACTCGGCAATTTAAGTTCAATATCTTCCAAGAAGACACGAAGATTCTGAAGAAAGTCCCCCCACCTTAAACTACCCTTTATGGAAAAAAATTGAAAATTTTGATTTTCTCATAAATAGTTCTAACCATTTTCATTAAAACCCTGTTTAATAAAGATATTTACATGACAAATAAAATGTATATCTTGAATTTACTGGGAATAGCTTCTGAAGGCCTCTTTGTTCTGGATGAATTTTGTTGGATTGTGCATAACTAGTAAACCGTAAGGTATAGACAAAAACTTACCACACAAAAATGTAGATCTCTTTAAAAACACAGTTGATTACGTTTTTGTAGTGGAGGTACCCATTTCCGAGATATTCCTTGTTATTGGTTGCAATTGTAAAGTACTTATACTTTTCTCAGACAGGAAGTGTCGGTTTTTCTTTTGTTTTATTCCTGGCCAAGCAAAGAAGCGATTTGCAATGACAATCGCATGACGATAGTTTTTAAAACATTAGACTATCACTTTAGCATAGCGCATTCCTTTAGTTCCCTTCTTCTTATAAGGATCTAAGTAATAAGAACATTCTGGTAATGTTTATCTCGATTAGCATGGTGTAGAAAGAAGAAAAATCCTTTGTAAGAAGTTTGTAGAGCATGTGAGTGTAACATAACAGATTTTACTTTCTATAGCCCGAGATTTGTTTTGGGGCCCCCGAATAAGAATATAATTTTTAGAAAAACGTCCGAGTGTGTGTGCGTGGGCAGCATAACTCGAAAAGTCGGTAAAAACCAAACTTGGTATTTAAGTTCAGTAGCTTCCAAGGATGTGACAGAAATATCTTCAGGAAAATCCTCCACCCCCAACCCCCTTTACCATAGTTTTTATTTGTTCTTAAAAATTTGAATTTTGGGCAAAATTCTTTTTTTTTTTTTTTTTTTTTTTTTAGGAGGAAGGGCCTTTTTTAATTTTACTTAATTTACCCCTCATCAATCAATCCAATTCACCCCTCATCAATATTTTCGAAAGTTTTGATTTCTCAAAAATGGTTTTAGTGATTTTGATTCAAATAAAATTTTTAGATATTTTCATGACAAATTATATCTTGAATTTTCTGGGAATAGCCTCTAAAGACTTCTTCATCCTAGGTGAAGTTTATATAACTCATAAATCGTAAGAAATAGAGACAAACTTAGTGCACAAAAACTATAGATCTCATTAAAACACTTGTTTTCATATACTTTTTTGTAGAGTTAATCGTTTTCAAAATATTCCTTCTTCTTGGATTCAATTTTAAACTACTTATACTTTTCTCAAGTGGAAAGTCAACTTTCGTTTGATATCTCTTTTGTTTTACTCCTGGTCATGCAAAGGTTGCCGAATTTTAAATCTATCACTTAGCGATCAGCTCTTAAAAGATCTGACTACGCCTTAGCTAGTGTATATCCTTATTGCCTTTCTACTTACAAGGAATTACGTAGTAATACTCGCAATAGAACTACCTAAACGTCCTTGAACCTGGTTGATCACTTCAGAAGATAAATGAAATCGGTGAAACGATGCTCAATAATCTCGGGGTCTATGGAGTTACTCGATATTCGTCTTTTGAGAATAAGGGACCAGTTGAATGCGAAGCAGACAAGGTAACACTACACTACCCAGGCGGGCTAAAAAGGTCTGATAATGCACCTCGATTAGATAATGCTAGAAGAATAAGCTTTTATAACAATGTTTCCTTATAGAATAGGCAGCGAAAATCATGTATGTGTGTGATGCTGGAGGGGATTCCACTCTGCAGCCTTAGGCTAATTGTACGTCAGACCCCAGGAGAATAGGATGAGATGAGAGTAATTACGAGCGGCCGAAACCGGGCGATGGGGAGCGACCCACCGTGGAGGGACCCTAACATATTCCAAGCAGTTCTTCATCTTGACGCGGAGAACGCTAGGAGCCCGCGCCGTAGGTCTGACCGAACTGCCTGGGTCTCCAGACGACTTCCAACGCCATCCCGCCCCGAGAGATGTATTTCCAGAACGCATTCACCACAAAAGGGCGCCCCAACGCGGTTACGTCGACACTTACAACTCTAATAAGACTGGTTGGATGGGTTGGAGATGAAATGAAGCGACAGGAAGTTAGCGGAAATGAAGAAACCTTCCCAGTATACGTAACCCGGTGGAGGACGATGGATTTTTTTCGGGCGTAAAAATCCTTAGCATGGCTTCCTTCGGAAGGGAAGTAAAGCCGTTGACCCGTGACGTAGATTTTCGGCACGTAAAAGAACCTCAAGCCTGACAGAGAGGCCTCTGAGAAAAATTAAGCGGTCTTTCACGCCCAGTATAGAATGGGGATGTGAGAACCACAGCAGTTAAAAAGCGTTCATAAATAAAACTCTATTTCCAGATATATATCCGATGAAATCGAAATCGAATTTTTGGACGGAATACGATTCTTCCCCATAGGTACATTTCAGGAAAAGTATTAGTTTTAGCATTAGATCACAAGCTGAACATGAATTAAATTCAAAAAATCTGATGTGTACCATTCACATGACTTTCTCTATATCCCTGCAACAAATTATTCTTAAAAAGCTTAAACTTCTCTATGCTGATCAGTAAAACATTAGCAGAAATAACCATATTACTTGCTTCCTTGTTAGTAGGGGTGAAATAAGGGAGTACCATAGCTTAAAGTGATAATCAAAAGCTGGTTGCTATGTCACTGAAGTTCCTTTGTATGGACAGCAGTTGACAAATTCCTGTATGAGAAATGTATAAGTTTTTCATAGCAGAAACCAAAAATACGGAATGCCACAAAAACGACGAACTCCACGAAAAAAATGTATATAACATAAATTGTGTGTTTTAACGCGCTCTACATTTTTTGTGTAGTAATGTTTTGTCCATCTCTTACGGTTTAGCAGTTATTCAAAATTTAGTAAAATTCATCCCGAATAAACTATTCTTCAGAGGCTATTCCCAGAAAATTCAAGATATACATTTTCTTTGTCAGGTAAATATCTTTAATATACGAAATTTTAATAAAAATCGTTATAGCCATTTTTGAGAAAATCAAAATTTTCGAAAAAAGTTCCATGTAAAGGGTAGTTGGGGGTGGGGGGATTTTTCTCAAAATCTTCCTGTCGCATCCCTGAAAGATGATAAACTTAAATACCAAGTTTGGTATTTTACCTACTTTTCGTTTTTGAGTTATCGTGTTCACAGACACACGGACACACGGACACACACACACACACACACACACACACACACGGACCTTTTTCCGAAAATGCTTTTTTTAGATAAAGGGGACCCTAAAACATATTTCCGGTGAAATCTCGGTATCGAATTTTTTGGTGGGGTGCAAATTCATTCTCTACACACTATGTACATAGTGCCTATAGAGAAAGTAAAAACCGCAGTGCTTTAGATTATTGGGGCCCCCATGTAAATTTATTGCATTAATTTTATAATTTTAAACATGTTTTGTATTGTAGGACATGTAATAGTATATATTCCTGGAATAAAATATCCATCACTCATTGTGAAGCATGGCAACAGTTGAAGCCAGGACCAGAGGCTCCCCCCCCCCCCAGTATCTACAATAGTTCTCTGTCATGCTAATGTGTGCGCGCGCAGCTCACAAAAGGCAGGCAGACATTCATGAAAAGACGCGAGCCAAAACTGTATTAATCATGTGCTAGCACTTGACAATTATTTGCTTTTGTTCCTTTACAATTCGTGTGGGGAGATACAAGTGGAAATGGCTGTTTCTTGAACAAGTGGCACCAACTTCAAGTGCCTTTGTTGGGCGAAACAGCCCCTGCTCTTTCAGACGCTGCTTTTTCTGATTAATCATGTGGCAGCACTGGTCAACACGTGTGGGGGGTGGACATGCTAGAAAATATCTCTTCAAGTAAGAGTTGTATTCATTTAGGTAAAAATCTTATGTGTTCTATTCACAAAATGTCCTCTAGATATTTGGTAAACAAATATTTCATTCAAAAGATTAATCTGTTATCTACATCATGCTAATCAAGATAAACATAAGCAAAATTAGTCTTATTACTAGCTCCTTGTAAGTAGAAGGGAAATGACATAATACACGGACTAAATCGATAGTCTCGTCCTATAATAGCCGGTCGCTATGTGAAACAACTGAAATTACAATCTCTTTGCTTTCCAGTAATAAACAAACGAGAAACGACAAGAAATGTCTTCCGGTTTGGGAAAAGTAAGTGGCTAAAATTCAAACCAGTAATCTGGAATATCTCGAAAAGGTTAACTCTACAAAACAAAAATCTGATGTGTTCCATTCACATGGCTTTCTTTACATATTTTTAACAAAACATTGTTAATAAGCTTATTCTTCTATCTACTTCAGAATAATCGAGATAAACATCAGCAGAAATTATCTTACTACTTAGTTCCTTAAAGTAGAAGGAAAATAAGGGAATACACTAGGGTAAACCGACGGCCAAATGTTTTGAAATGTGGTTGCTATGGGATTGAAATCCGTTTCTATGCGTGGCCAAGAGTTGACAAGTTCTTCCATGAGCAATGTTAAAAGTATTTTAAAACTGAAATCAATAACAACGAATACCTCGAAAACGGTTAAATCTATAAGAAAAACATAGGTAGGTTTTTGTCTATCTTTTACGGGTTACCAGTTATGCAAAGCTATTCCCAAAAAAATCAAGATATACATTTGATTTGAGATGGAAATGGCTTTAGTGTGTGATATTTTAATCAAAATCATTAGAGCCATTTTTGAAAAAATCAAAATTTTCGAAAAATGTTTCATGTAAATGGTAGTTTGGGGTGGGGGGATTTTCTTGAAAATCTTCGTGTCGCATCCTTGGGATATACCAAACTTAAACACCAAGTTTGGTATTTAACGGTTTCTTCGTTTTTGTGCTATGCTGTACACACACACACACACACACACACACATACACACTCACAGACAGACACTCATATGGACATTTTTTTTAAAATACTTTCTTTTGGATTCAGGGGGTCTCAAAACATATATCTCCGGTGAAATGTCGGTACCAAAATTTTGGGTGCAATGCGATACCTACTCTTACACTCTACATACTACGTGTAGAGAAAGTAAAAATCTACTTTTTAAATTTTAATTCCATATAACAATTTAAGCATTCCTGAATATTAAAAAGGCATAATTGCCATTAGGCGCCATTTTTAAATGCCTTAACTGAAGCTACAACAAAGTATTAGAAACGAAACTGTAGTGGACTCGGCAAGAAAAACTTCAGTTCAACGAAATTTCTTTCACACCATGCAAAGTAAAAAACTACATTGTGCAGAAGAAAAGCAGTAATGCAAGAAGAAAACGACAGATAAGGTAGCAGCAGAGGAGACGAAAAGGAATGTCCAGGCTCCAACCTATCAACCTGGTGGATTTGAATGCATTCAAATCTTTCCTTGTTTTCTTGATGCTATTTATTTTCAGCATTTTTCTTCCATTAAAATGCTTCTTGCGGTATAGTTTTTCTGTTACAAAAATAACATTTGCTGTGCATATTCACAGAGGTACAAAAAATAAGAATTTCCCTAGGTTTTACTGTCAGATGTGTTTAAGCATATATTTTCAATTTTCAAACATAAAGATTATATTTTTATGGCCAGAAAACACATTCATAACTTAAAAAATTGGACCCTAGATACAGAGAAACCTACGGCAATTTAAAAATGTAAATGTATTGTGAATCTAAGGTTAAATACTAGTACAAAACTTTTTTTTTTTTTTTGTCGCAAGGGACTTTTACGTAAATAATCATATCTCCAAGATATTAAAGCAAAATGGATGAAATTTGCACTGTAACTTATTTACATATATTACATCTTTGGCATTAATTTCAAAAACCTAGCATTATTAGTTTGGAATTTCAAACTTTCAGTCATACCTACATGTCCTTAATAAGCTTATTCTTCTATCCGCTTAACGCTAATCGAGATAAACGTTATTAGCAACGGTCTTATTACTTAGTTCCTTATAAGTAGAAGAGATATAAGGGAATACACTAAGCTAAACCGACAGTCAAATGTTTTACAATGTGGTTGAAATGGTATTGCCCAGGAGATGACAAGTTCATGTATGAGAAAAGTTTAAATATTAAACTAATATACAGAAACTAATAACAAGGGATATTTCGAAAACGGTCAACTCCACGAAAAAAATATATTTATATGACATAAATTGTGTTTTTTAAAGAGCTCTACATGTTTTGTGTAGTAAGATTTGTCTATCTCTTACGGTTTACTGGTTATGCAAAATTCAAAATAGAAAAAATCATCCAGAATAACGAGGTATTCAGAGGCTATTCACAGAAAATTCAAGATATACATTTTATTGTACATATAAATATCTTTAATATACGGCATTTTAATCAAAATTGTTAGAGCCATTTTTGAGAAAATAAAAACTAACGATTTTTTTTTCATGTAAAGGGTACTTTGGGGTGGGGATATTCTCTTCAAAATCTTTGTGTTACATCCTTTGGAGAAGTAGAACTTATATACAAAGTTTGGCATTTAACGGACTTCAGCTATGCTGACAAACAAATACACATACATACATATAGACACACGGACATTTTTCCAAAAATAGTTTTTTACTTTCTTTATATGTACTATGTACATAGTGTATAGAGCAGGTATTGTAATGCACCCAAAAATTCGATATCGAGATTTCACCGGAAATTTATGTTTTGGGTTACCCTGAATCCAAAAAAAAAAAAGCATTTTTGGAAAAAGGTGTGTGTGAGTGTGTCTGTCTGTCTGTCTGTGTGTCTGTGGACAGCATAGCTCAAAATGAAAAGACCGTTGAATACCAAACTTGGTATTTAAGTTTGGTATCTTCTAAGGATGCGACACAAGACTTTCAAGAAAATTCCCCCACCCTCCAACTACCCTTTACATGGAACTTTTTTCAAAAATTGTTATTTTCTCAAAACTGCATAACTGCTAGACCGTAAGAGATATACAAACACTTACCACATAAAAAATATAGAGCACGTTAAAACACACAATTTATGTTATATGCATTTTTTTCGTGAAGTTGATTGTTTTTGAGATATTCCTTGTTTTTGGTTTCAACTTTGAAAAACATACTTTTCTCATACAGGAATTAGTCAACTCGGGTCCATACAAACAAAGGAATTTCAGTCACATAGCAACCAGCTTTTGACTATCACTTCAACCAATACTACTCCCTTATTTCTCTTCTAATCACAAGGAAGCCAGTAATAAGACTATTTATGCTAATTTTTTCTCGATTAGCATGAAGTAAATAGAAGCATAAGGTTTTTAACAATAATTTGTTGCAGAGATGTAGAGAAAGTCATGTGAATGGATCATATCAGATTGTTTTATTCGGGGGGTCCTAAAACATGTATTTCCGGTAAAATCTCGGTAACGAATTTTTGGTGTAATACAATACCTTCCCTATACACTATGTGCATGCGTAGTACGTGCAGAGAAAGCAAAACGGACATTGTACAACTCTGCAGAATCTGGCAACATTGTTAATATCGATACGCTGGCCGCTTTTAATGTCGGATGTGATCTCGGCGTTTCACTTTGTTTTATTAACCAGTTTGTAAACATCGCTCCTAATGTGTTATTATAGTCTTTACCATATACAATGTACATAAAAGGTAGAGAGTACATTCCACCCCAAAAAACTCGATGCTGAGATTTCACCGGAAATGTATATATTTTGAGGCCCCGAATTAAAAAAAAAAAAAAAAAAAAAAAAAAAAAAAAAAAAAAAAAACATCTGATGTGTTCCACATGGCATTCTCTATCTCTTCGTTATAAAAGATTTTTTTTTATCTACGTCACGCTAATCGAGATAAAGATTAGAATCTATGGGCTTAATACGTGCTTCCTTTAAGAAGAAGAAAAATAAGGAAATTCTCCAGGCTAAGGCGATAGTCAAATCTTTTAATAGCTCTCACTATGTGAAACAATTGGACTTCGGTTCTCTTTTGCATTTTCGGGAGTGCAGCAAAAGAGATGAGACGATAGTTGGGTTCCCCCTTGAGGAAAGAATCAATAGCTTAAAATTGGAAACAATAACAAAGAAACGCTTAACTTAACCATAAAACCTTATGACATAAATTATGTGTAGGTATTAATGAGCTCCATTGTAAGTTTTTGTCCATCTCTTACGGTTGACGAGTTATTCAAAAGTCGTCTAGAAGTAAGAGGTCATCAAAGGCTATTACCAAAATTTCAAGATATGCATTTCATTTGTCATGAAAAAATGTTTAAAATATGCAAGTTTAATCAAAATTGTTAAAGCCATTTTTGAGGCAATCAAAATTTTCGAAAAATGTCCCAGGCTAAAGATAATTTGGGGTGAGAGGATTATCTCTAAAATCTTCGTGTCGCATCTTTGGAAGATATTTCATTTGAGAACCAAGTTTGGTATTTATCCGGCTTTTCGTTTTTGAGCTATGTGCCCACAAACACACATGATACAGACAGACGTGCATATTTTTGTGGATTCAGGGGGTCTTCAAACATGTATTTCCGGTGAAATCTCGGTATCGAATTTTTGGGTACATTAAAATACCTTCTCTATACATTTTCTACACAGTATGTGTAGAGGAAACAAAAGCGCCTGACTTCAGGTCTATCTACTTCCCAACCATCAGCTGCCTTGTTGGCGCAAATAATTACAATGAACTTTGCCCGCACCGAGGCTATAAACATCTGTGTGTTAACACCACAGATTTCAGATTTGGCAACAATAAAATTTAATTTAATTTAATTACCCAACCCCGAATGGCGGGTGGCTCTAAGCAAAGCACAGCTGAGATAACATTGCATACTTATTTAAGTTATTTCGTTTAATAATCATTCAAACTTTTAATTGTTTTCCTTTTTTTTTCTTATTTTAGGTATGGGAGTGGCTCTTTTTACTTTTTTTACACGTACACATTAGGTAGAGAAGTAGTAGATAGGCAAAACATGTTTTCAGGTTCCCTGGGTACAAAGAAGCATTTTTAGAAAAAGGTTCATGTGTATGCCTGTCGTCTGTGCGTATGTGAGTGTGTGTGTGTGTGTGTGTGTGTGTGTGTGTGTGTGTGTGTGAGGACAACATAACTAAAAAATGAAGTTGATTAAGTACCAAACTTGGTACCGAACCAGGTGGCTCAGGCGTTTCGTCTGGGACTGGCAATCGGGAGGTCCGGGTTCGCTCCCCCTTAACAGCGCACTCTGGTCCTGGGTTTTTCCGTGATTTTCCTGGGGCCGCTTAGGCGAATACTGGGGTGCTGTATATCTACCACATTCCTTTCTCTTTCATTCCTTCATTTCATTTCCCTTCTTCATATTTCAGGTGTGGTTTGAGGCTTGGCACGGTTGCTTGCTCCGATTTTTTTTTTTTTTTTTTTACCTTTTTTTTTTTACCTTGTTTTTCTGTATTATTACTGGATTGCTGTTTTCTTACTTTTACAACACACACATAAACACAAACATATAACACCCATGCCCAAGGCGGGACTCGAACCCTTGATCCCCAGCGCTACGAAGCACCTTGGTGAGCGCGGCCATGGGGACCGGCGTGAGACGCTGGCTGAAGCTAGGTGCCGTTGTAAAGGCCTCCTTTCGGCACACGGGATTGCAGATTTTAGTTCAGTTTTAGACTAACGCTTTTTCCTGAGCGTTTCTTATTGGTTAGGGAAATGAAATGAAAGGAAGCTTTATTTATGAACGCTCTTTAACTGCTGTGGTTCCAGCGTCCCATTCTATACTGGGCGTGAAAGACCGTTTAATTTTGATCAGAGGCATCTCTATCAGGCTTGAGGTTCTTTTACGTGCCGTAAATCTACGACACGGAACCAACGGCTTTACTTCCCTTCCGAAGGAAGCCATGCTGACGATTCTACGCCCGAAAAAATCCATCGTCCTCCGCCGGGTTTGAACCCACGACCTTAGATATATGAAGTTAGCATGGTAACCGTTACACCACGGAGGATGACAACTATTGGTTACAGAAACAATATGGCTACGTGACAGGTGAACGACAGGTTTCGAGATCTCGTCGAGATTAGGTTAGTTAGGTTAGGTGTATGTAGATGAACTGGATCGAAATAAGGGTTAAAAATGGACTTACTTAAAATCGGTTCTTTCCAATGCGAAATACACTGTCTTCCGTTCGTTTTGTCTGCTTGTGCATGGTCAATCGACCAATGGCAGAGTCAAAACTAAAACTGAACTAGAATCTGCAATATCGCTTTCGGCACGCTGCCATCTAGTGAAACTGTTAGGGACTTCCGTGCGTCTCTGCGCTTAGTCCCGCCGTTTCCTGTGGCTTCCTCTCCTGTCGTATCTTTCCTCCGGAAGGGATGGTAGGCCGTTTTGTGTCGCAGTGGCCGAGGTATCCCCCATTGTTAACATGCTCTACCCTCCGCCAAACTTGGTATTTGGATTATAGTCAAAAGTTCACTCCTAATGTCCCTAAGTAAAATATAATATTATGATTTAATACTAGTAAAAGTAGGTAAATTAACCACACTTGACATTTGGAAATCTCAGGATCCTTCAATATGTTTAGCCATACACGCCCATGTACATAACATTCCCTTGCCTTATTAATCCGAAAGTATAAACGGATAGAGTAAATGCAATAATAGGCTATAATATCAATAATAACCAGGACGTCAAAAGGTTTAGCGACAATGGCAAGCATTAATTGAGAGAACAATAGGAGAGGTATCCACCTCAAAATGCTATTGTAATTGGTATGCGGGAGGGAGCCGATCAAATAAAACCATGTTGACAAAGGACCGGTGCACAATATTGACAGCAATATTAACAATGTGCATTCTCGAGGGTCCTTATAGTGAAGGATATGTGTCCTGGAATGCGACGGGTCAAGCGCATTTCCACGAAATCCTCCACATTGAAACCGATTACAGGTCGTCTCAAAATACCTTTAAGTACCCGCTTGACTGTAGCCAACAAGGCATTTCAACTTCAATATCGGAAAATTCTTCCGTCCATCCAGGTATATCGCGTGCTTTTCTACAGCGTTGGTAAATGTGTATTACTTTCTCTACACGTACATAGTGTATAGAGAAAGTATTGTATTCCACCCAAAAATTCGATACCGAGATTTCACCGGAAATACATGTTTTGGATACCCTGAATCCAAAATCAAAACATTTTAGAAAAAGGTCCGTGTGTGCGTGTGTGTGTATGTGGGTGTCTAGGACAGCATAGCTCAAAAACGAAAAAACCGTTAAATACCAAACTTGGTATTTAAGTTGGTATCATCCAAGGTTGCGACTCGAAGATTTTCAAGAAAATCCTCCCGCCCCCAACTACCCTTTGCATGGAAAATGTTTCGAAAATTTGCAGAGATGGAGAAAAAGTCATGTGAATGGAACACGTCAGGTTTTTGTTTGTTTTTTTTTTTTTTTTGGTTTTTCTAATGCCTTATATCTTTTGAAAGTTTATTGTTTCTCGTGATGGCAAGCTAAGAGAATGCCATTTCAAAGACACTAAAATTATTAGCTGCCTAACAGTTCAGTACTGAAGCTCGATATCCCATATCATTCCCATTGGAGCGGCCATCATCATTTTGGGACTCTTCCTGGTTTTCCCAGCTCGGTAGGCGACTTATGGAGAGGATTAGATATTACCACGAATGTTGCTGTATTTCATTTCCTCTCATTTTTTTCGCCAGAGTTAGGTCGATTGGAAGGTAGTGTGCGGCGTATGCCGTAGATGTGGTTTGAGGAAGTCTGGGGCGGTCCTTCGCACTCTCTCGTCTCATCCCTTCCTTCCGGAGTGTAGTAGGCACAATAGGTTTGAAATTCTCCTTCGTTTAATGCAAACCCTGAAATCATGTCTCCGTCAGAAGTTTCTCTCTCTCTCTCTCTCTCTCTCTCTCTCTCTCTCTCTCTCTCTCTCTCTCTCTCTCTCTCTCTCTCTCTCTCTCTCTCTCTCTCTCTCTCTCTCTCTCTCTCTCTCTCTCTCTCTCTCTCTCTCTCTCTCTCTCTCTCTCTCTCTCTCTCACACTCTTTCTCTCCTTCCTCTCCCACTCCCTCTCCCTCTCTCTCTCTATCTCTCTCACTCTTTCTCTCCTTCCTCTCTCTCTATCTCTCTCACTCTTTCTCTCCTTCCTCTCCCACTCCCTCTCCTCTCCCTCTCTCTCTCACTCTTTCTCTCCTTCCTCTCCCACTCCCTCTCCCTCTCTCTCTCTATCTCTCTCACTCTTTCTCTCCTTCCTCTCCCACTCCCTCTCCCACTCCCTCTCCCTCTCTCTCTATCTCTCTCACTCTTTCTCTCCTTCCTCTCCCACTCCCTCTCCCTCTCTCTCTCTCTCCCTCTCTCTCTCCCCCCTTCCTCTCCCACTCCCTCTCTCTCTCACCACACAAACACACACACACACATTCTCTGTGTGGATAGTAGTAGTTTATATTTATAAATAAACAAGTCTGATATTCAGTAAACAATGCTGGCAATACCTCGATATCAGAGGCATGCTGCTATTAGCTCCGGGCTAGTGCTTTTACTTTCTCTTTCTTTATTGGCAAATTATCTTTACATTTCGTTCTGGATTTAATGAGTTATATATAATAATGTAAATATTTTCAATTAAACTAAATTTATAAGTTAATAAAAGAAATAATAATAACAATATAAGTTTTAATAACTCATTGATTATTCCTTAAATTTAAAAACAAATAAACAAAAAATAACGACCCACATCTATCTTTGCACGGGATAACTTGTTTTTGTGTCCATTAGGAAAATTAAGAATCCCTATCTTCCATAACAAAAACCCACCACACAAAAAAAAAAACAACAACAACAACAACAAAAACCACTTGACCGTAGACTGCCTCTGTGGTCGAATGGTCAGCGTTCTGGCTTCTCATCCAGAGGTCCCGGGTTGGATTCCCAACTGATGCAGGGCATTTTTCTTTAATCAGGACCATTCCTTAAACCCCACAGAGTCTGTGGGGTTTAAGGAAAACCCCCGATATGACCATAGAAGTTAAAGGGGGCCATACAATTGAAACAATTAAAAAAAAATCTGATGTGTTACGCTCACATGACTTTCTCTAGCTGTTCTACAAACATCATACATAAGATTCTTCTTCTTTCTGCACCTTGCTAATCGAGGTACTCATTAGCACAATGTTCTTATTACTTAGTTCCGTAGAAGTAGGAAGAAAATAAGGGAATATACTAGGCTAAACCAATAGTCAAATGTTTTAAAAGCTGTCGTTATGCGATTGTCATTACAAATAGCTTCTTTTCTTGGCCAGGAGAAAAGTATAAGTACTTCACAACTGAAACTCATAACAATGAGTACCTCGAAAACGGTAAGCTCCACGAGAAAAATGTATATGACACAACTTGTGTATTTCAAAAGAAAAACCTACATTTTTTGTATAGTAAGTTTTTGTCTATCGCTTACGGTTTAATAGTTATGCCAAATTAAGCAAAATTCATTCAGAATAAACAGGTCTTCAGAAGCTATTCCCAGAAAATTCAAGATATACATTTTATTTGTAAGGTAAATATCTTTAATATACGATATTTTAATCAAAATCGTTGAGCCATTTTTAAGATAATCAAAATTTTCGAAAAAAGTTCCATGTAAAGGGTAGTTTGGGGTGGGGGGATTTTTCTCAAAATCTTCGTGTCGCATCCCTGGAAGATACTAAACTTAAATACCAAGTCTGGTATTTAAGCTACTATTCGTTTATGAGTTATCGTGTTCACGGACACACGGATACACGGACACACACACACACGGACCTTTTTCTGAAAATGCATTTTATGGATACAGGGCGTCCTAAAACATGTATTTCCGGTGAAATCTCGGTATCGAAATTTTGGGTGGAATAGAATACTTGTCTATCCCTATGTACATTGTACATACGGAGCTAGAGAAAGTAAAAACACACTAGAGACTGCCTTTGTGGTCGAGTTGTCAGCGAGCTGACTTCTCACTCGATTCTCGGCTGAGGCGGGGAATTTTTCTTTAACCAGAATTATTCCCAAGCCCCACAGAGTCTGGAAGTATGAATGTGAGAGGAATGTAGCTGTGTTTAGTCATATAGAATGGATTGACATAATGTTCTAAACCTACAGTAATACGAGTTGATTCACAAGTCAAAGCCCCCGATATGATCATTGAAATTAAACGGGGCCATACAATTGAAACAGTTTAAAAAAATCTGATGTGTACACAATGCTAATCGAGATATATATTAGTAGAATGCTATTACTTAGTTCCTAATAAGTAGAAGAGAATAAGGGAATGCGCTATGCTAAACTGAATGTCAAACGTTTTAAAATCTATCGTTATGCGATTGTCATTGCAAATCACTTCTTTGCTTGGCCAGGAGTAGAACAAAAGAAAAGCGGACACTTCCTGTCTGACAAAAGTTTAAGTACTTCACAATTGAAACCAATAACAAGGAATATCTCAGAAACGGTTACCTCCACAACAAAAACGTAAAGGAAAAACACTGTGTGTTTCGTCATGAGGTACATTGTTTGTGCAGTACATTTTTTTCTATCTCTTACGGTTTAGCAGTTAAGCAAAATTCAGCAAAATTCATCCAAAATAAAGAGGTCTTCAGAGTCTATTCCCCAAAAATTCGAGACATACCTTTTATTTCGGGCATAAATAGCTTTAATGTATGGGATTTTAATCAAAATCGTTAGAGCCATTTTTAAGAAAATTAAAATTTTCGAAATGTGTTCCATGTAAAGGGTAATTTTTAGTAGGGAAATTTTTTTTGGAAATCTTCGTGTCGCATCCTTGGAAGATACTTAACCTAAATACCAGGTTTGGTATTTAAGGTCTTTTCGTTTTGGGGCTATGCTGTCCACAGACACACACACACACACACACACACACACATACGGACCTTTTTTTTAAAAATGCTTTTTTCGGACTCAGGGGACCCCAAAACATATATTTCAGGTGAAATCTCGGTATCGAATTGTTGGGTTCATTACAATACCTTCTCTACCTCTATGTACATTGTACATATGGGGCTAGAGAAAGTAAAAATGCTTTTTTCGGATTCAGGGGACCCCAAAACATATATTTCCGACGAAATCTCAGTATCGAATTTGTGGGTGCATTACAATACCTTCTCTATCCCTATGTACATTGTACATATGGGGCTAGAGAAAGTAAAAATGCTTTTTTCGGATTCAGGGGACCCCAAAACATATATTTCCGGTGAAATCTCGGTATCGAATTTGTGGGTGCATTACAATACCTTCTCTATCCCTATGTACATTGTACATATGGGGCTAGAGAAAGTAAAAAACACGCTAGGCTGGTTCTAGTCAACAGTTCCGGTAACGTCCTGTATACTCGTCAGATATACTTCGCATGGCAAGATTTGAGAGGTTATAGTGGCTTCCCCCTTCACGTCTTGCCTTGCGAAAATACCCATTATAACACTTCGGTCGGTCATGCTACTCCGCCTGAGAAGTCAGGTTAATTGCATTGCGAACAAAATTAGCTTTATCACAAGAAGCCCATTTTATGCCATAATAATACATTAGAATGCAAACATCCGACAGATTAGGAATAAATACTTCGTTATTTGTAAATTTAATGGCAATTATTCCTTCACCGGGCCTCGCAGCGATATGGTTTAACAGTCTGCATGTTTTCTCTTTCTCTACATCTGCGTCACCTGCCATTTGAGAACTAATGTATCATTACCTGATAAATAATTTAATTGTTAATAGTCGCTTCGCTCCGGTCGTGAATTATCGACAAGATAAAAGCACTTGTGATATTATTTATGACTCCGGGGGAAACCGGAGTACCCGGAGAAAACCCGCCCCAGCGCCGCTTTGTCCACGACAAATCTCACATGCGGTCGCTTGGCCGGTCTAGGTGAGAGGCGAGTGATCTAACCACTCGGCCACGGCGCGGCCATGACAATTTAGCTCAACTACTAAAGTGCCAATGCAAAAGCCGAGATTATACAATTGCAACCAATCGCGGTCATCTGACTGAAACGATATTGTCGAAACATCTTATCACAGCTGATGTTCATTTCTTTGAAATCTTGTCGCACCTGGCGTCCGTTCGTTTAATTCAGTAGACAGTGAAGGGGGAAAAAAAAAAAGTCGGTAAATAAACATGGTCGAATACGTCATTTACCATTTCAGAACTAATGTAAGTATTAAACATAATATAAAAATCTTCCTATACATTATAATTATTAATAGTCTAATAATTAATAGTCGCTTTGCTCCGGCCATGAATTATCGACAAGATGAAAACACTCGTGGTATTATGATAAACCTCGCCTTGGCGCCTTCAAAACTTAGAGTACATCAAGCTTGGATCCGTGCAGGCCTTCTTTAATAAACTGAATTTAAAAGCCTTCACTAATATATTATAGCAACGCGCAAATGGCTCTAAATGTGCTTTCAGTGAGAATTCGTGCCCCATTCGACCTTTACGAAACGCTGCTATATCGAGGAACGATTGCTATTTTCATTTTCTCCTCCCATTCAACTCAATCCAGCCGAAGAACTTTCATATTCGTTTTGGAAAAAAGAACAAGAAAATAAACTCTCATGGGATAGCCGGCCGGTCCTACGCAGTGCGTGTGCCACTTGTTTGATTATTGCACTGCAGTAAACTGTATTACCTACTCAGCAAATACAAACAGTTTCTAACTCGCTCGCCAGGGAGCACGGCTTGCCGCAGCGAATAGAGCTAGTTGCGACAGTTGCTCACAGGTGGCAGCATAATTCAGAGGTCGCGTTAAATCGATAATGCCCAATAGCACGTATCATTTAAACTCAGCCCGGAGTCAATGGAGTTTAGTGAATAAAATTAACGCAAGCCCACAGAAAGAATTGGGTAACGCCCCAGATAATGTGATTTTGTTAAAAATTTAATAGAATTTAGTTGCGGTGTTAACGTCGACAAACCGCGCGCAAAAAGCTATTTCGTAATTCAAATGGAGTCATTTAAATCACTTTCTGTTCGTCACATCCAACTATTGGCATTACAAAATATAAGTTCCTACCAATAAAAGAATGTATGGAAACAACAACAATAATAAAGTCCACTCCCAACACTTATGACAAACATGCCAAAAGTATTTAAATAATGTTTAATTAACCGTGACCAGAGTGTTTCTGGTAAGCCGCACATGAATGTGCTATTGGATCAAACGAATGAGTTAACTTTAGCTAGCGGTATTTAATTCAGAAGTCATTTCCTTTGGGTGTTTTCAGCAAATCTTTTAATGTTTAATTAAAGCAACAAAACCCAAAACACTCTTGTTTTAAGCTTGAATCATAGAAAAGAATCACTTTCTATTAGACTTAACACTTACTTACACCCACTAAAATTTAAAAAGGTAGATTTATACGATAGTTTATAACTACCAGATATAAAAAACTGTGTAGGTACCATTCACATAAACTAGGCTAAACCGATATTCAAATATTTTAAAAGATCATCACTATGTGAAACAATTGAAATTCTCTTTGGCATTTCCACGAGTAAAGCAAAAGAGATGAAACAAAAGTTGACTTCAAGCTTGGGAAACGTTTAAATAGTTTAAAACTGAAACCAATAACAAAGAATATCTCGAAAACGGTTAACTCTTGGCATATATATGTCTTGCTTTACATACCTACATTGTCTTGCAAATTGCACATTATTTATATATATATATATATATATATATATATATATATATTGTATTTGCGTGCTAGAGAAAGTAAAAGCAATTTACACGATAATGTATGTAAAATGAATTTTACGCGCAGTTGTCATTGCGCAAAGTGAAGTTTTGTAACATTAAAGCGTAAAACTAGCAAGTTGTAACCTTACGCACTATCATGAAAAAAGCTGACGGTGTTTCATTCACATGACTTTCTCTACATCACTGTAACAAATTATTGTTAAACAGCTTATTCTATCTACTTTATGATAATTGAGATAAACATTAGCAGAAATTGTCTTAATTACTTGCTTTCTTGTAAGTAAAGGTAAGTAATGGAATACACAAGGCTAAAGTGGTAGTCAATTCCTTTAAAAGCCGGTTACCATGTGGTTGACATCCGTTTCTATGCATGGCCTGGAGTTTACAAATTTCCGTATGAGAAAAGTATTTTAAAACTGAAACCAATAACAAGGAATATCTCGAAAACAGTCCACTCCACGAAAAAGGTGTATGTGAGATAAATTGTATGTTTTAACCAGATTTTTGTGTTGTAAGTTTTTTCTATTTCCTACGGTTTATTGGTTATGCAAAAAAAAATGGTCATCGACAATAAACAGGTCTTTAGAGGCTATTTTCAGAAAATTTAAAATACACATCTTATTTGTCATATCAATATATTAAATATAAGAGACTTAATCAAAATCCATAGCCATTTCTGAAAATATCAAAATTTTAATTTTTTTTTCCATTGTAAAGGACTTTTCGTTTTTGAGCTATGCTGTCCACAGACACACACACACGCGAGCGCACACATACATACATACACACACACACACACAGAAAGAGAGAAACAGACACACACACACGAAATGCTAGGAATGCTTTTTATGGATTCAGGCGGTCCCAAAACATGCATTTCCGGTGAAATCTCTGTATTGAATTTTTGGGTACAATACAATACCTTCTCTATACACTACGTGCACAGTGATATGTTATATTCACATGACTTTCTCTTCAACTCTAAAACAAATTTATTGCTAAAAAGCTTGTTCTTCTATATACTCCATACTAATCGAGATATACATTAGCAGAAATGCTTTCTTGTAAGTACAAGGGACATAATTTAAAACACTAGGCTAAAACGATAGTCAAATCTTTTAAAACCTGGTTGTTATGTGGATGATATTTGTTTCTTTGCATTGCCAGGAGTTGACAAATCCCCATATGTGAAAAGTTTAAAGTATTTTAAAACTGAAACCAATAACAAGAATATTTCAAAAATGGTCTCAAATCCACGAAAAAATGTATATGACGTAAATTGTGTTCTTTAACGAGATGTATATGTTTCGTGTATTAAGTTTTTGCCTATCTCTTACGGTTTACTAGTTATGAAAAATCTATCAAAATTCATCCAAAATAAAGAGGTTTTCAGAGCTATTCCCAGAAAATTCAAGATGTACATTACATTTGTCGTCTAAATACCTTTAATATAGGGTATTTTAATCATAATCGTTAAGGCCATTTTTTGAAACAATCAAAAATTTTTAACATTTTTCCGTGCAAAGGGTAGTTTGGGGTGGAGGGATTTTCCTCAAAATCTTTGTGTCGCATCCTTGGAATATACTAAACTTATATACCATGTTTGGTATTTTACCAACTTTTCGTTTTTGAGTTATCGCGTTCACAGATACATGGACACACTGACAAACGGACACTGACTCACGCACAAGCACATACGCTCATGGACCATTTTCTAATTTTTTTTTTTTTTTTTTTTTTTTTTGATTCAGGGGACCCTAAAACGTCTATTTCCGGTGAAATCTCAGTAGAGAAAGTAAAAATACAATATGTAACCTACATTGCTTATTAGGCACTGAAATTATTATCTACTTATTACTTTTTCTCACGTACTATGTACATAGTGTATAGAGAAGGTATTGTATTCCGTCCAAAAATTCGATACCGAGATTTCACCAGAAATACATGTTTTAGGTTCTCCTGTATTCAAAAAAAATCATTTTTTGAAAAAGGTCCGTATGCGTGTGTGTGTGTGTGTGTTCGAGCGTCCGTGTGTCTGTGAACACGATAACTCAAAAACGTAAAGTCCTTTAAATACCAAACTTAGTATTTAATTTCAGTACCTTACAAGGATGCGACACGAAGATTTTCAAGAAAGTCCCCCCCCCCCATCGCCAACTACCCTTTACATGGAAAATGTTTCGAAAATGTTGATTTCCTCAAAGATGGATTAAACGATTTTGATCAAAATTTCGTATATTAAAGATATTTATACGACAAATAAAATGCATTTCTTGACTTTTCTGAGAATAGCCTCTGAAGACATCTTTATTCTGAATGAATTTTGCGGAAGTATGCATAACCGATAAACCGTAAGAGATAGACAAAAATTTACTCACAGAAAATGTAGATCTTGTTAAAACACACAATTTATGTTATGTGCATTTTTTTCCTGGAGTTGACCGTATTTAAGATATTCCTTGTTAATGAGTTCAGCGAGAACTTGTCAGCACCTGACCATGTTAAGCAATGGATTTCAATCCCATAGCAGCCACATTTTAAAACATTTGACTATCGGTTTAGCCTAGTGTATCCCCCTTATTTCCCATCTACCTATAAGGAACTAAGTAATAAGACCGTTTTTGCTAATTTTTATCTCGATTATCTTGAAGTGGATAGAAGAATAAGCTTATTAATAATAATGTGTTACAGAGACGTAGACAGAGTCATGTACATGGAGCTTATCAGATGTTTTAATTATTCAATGTTTATTGAAACAAGAAGCTAAGCAAAGCAATTTTTCTGAGGCCTTAGAATTGTCATGAATAACTTTATTCAATTTTTTCCGTATTTTCATGTTTCCATATGTCACATAAGTAATAGCTTTTGCGCATGTCCGTGAAATTAGTAAGTCCTGTCTAAGTCTTATTTTAAGTTCAAAAAAAAAAAAGGACGTGTGTGTGTATATATTGTTTCATCTGTATAGCCCCCATTAACCTCAATGGTCATATCGGGGGCTTTGACTTGTGAAACAACTCGTATTACTGTAGGTTTAGAACATTAGATTAACCGATGTTATACAGGGTTACTACAAAAGAAATAGACAACTTCAACTGCCTGTAAAACAAAAACTATTAGAGATAGCAACCTAATTATTTTGGTGGTATGTTGAGAAACTTTCAAAGTTTTGTTTGTTACTATTGGTAACGCTGTAGTGTTTTGTTTGTTGTTGCAGAAGCTGAAATGGCGGAAAATCCTGTGGAAAAGGCATATTGCGTGTTGGAATTTGCTAGAACGCAATCAGCAACTGTTGTCCAACGACATTTTAGAACACGTTACCACAAAAATGAAATGATGCGCTCACAAAAACCAGCATCGTCTTCATCATGTCGCAACATGTCGATGCAAAAGTCACGCCGTATGACCTTATCTTCTTCATTCATAAACTGCAACATCTGTAATCTGTAAGGCATCATGTGCAGTCGCTTCCGCAAGATTTTCCATACAGTTTGCTGTGGGATTTGTAATTGCATGCTTGCGCTAGATGTCGATTTCTGTGGGCTTCTTATGTAGGCAGAACGAACACGTTCAACGTTTTCTTCCGAAACTCTTGGTCTTCCCGAGCTCTTCCCTTTGCACAAACATCCCGCTGTCTCGAATTTTCTATACCAGTCGTAGATTGACTGTCTAGTCGGTGGCGTTTTGTGGTAACGTGTTCTAAAATGTCGTTGGACAGCAGTTGCTGATTGCGTTCTAGCAAATTCCAACACGCAATATGCCTTTTCCACAGGATTTTCCGCCGTTTCAGCTTCTGCAACAACAAACAAAACACTACAGCGTTACCAATAGTAACAAACAAAACTTTGAGAGTTTCTCAACATACCTCCAAAATAATTAGGTTGCTATCTCTAATAGTTTTTATTTTACAGGCAGTTGAAGTTGTCTATTTCTTTTGTAGTAACCCTGTATTACTAAACACACTCAAGTTCATATTTACAGACTGTGTGGGGGGATAGGGAACAAAGCTGGTTAAAGAAAAAGTGCCCGCCCGAGCCGAGAATCAAACCCGGGACCTACGGGTGAGAAATCGGCTCGCTGACCACTCGACCAAGGAGGCAATAAAAAAAAAGTATTGTCTGATATGGCAAATGGAAAGTCCTTTTTCGATTCCTGTGTGGCTATGAAATGAGTTATGATGGTATAAATGAGTTACGATACACTTATTCATTACGAATATCCCCAACAGAATACAATTAAAGCAATAGCAAACTACATATCTTTCAATAACAATTTCAATATTTTCAATAAAAATATTACTCTATACATTTATAATTTTTGCAACAGCGCTCTTACCCTTGCACGCAGGAGGGAAATACGCATCTGATGAGTAAGGTCAGGCCCACCGCAGAGAGGGTGTAAAAATCCTTAGCATGCCTTCCTTCGGAAGGGAAGTAAAGCCGTTGGTCCCGTGTCGTAGATTTGCGGCACGTAAAAGAACCTCAAGCCTGATAGAGAGGCCTCTGAGTAAAATTAAGTGGTCTTTCACGCCCAATTTAGAATGGGACGCTGAGAACCACAGCAGTTAAAGAGCGTCCATAAATAAAACGCCATTTTTTTTTTATTTCCACCGCAGAGTAAAATACTCACTCTATCTCCAATGCAGTTCCGAATTTGTTACCGCATCACAAAAACGATATTAACTTTATTAGCGGTGTTTATTTCCATTAAAAGAAAATATTTAATGAAAGTAGCTATAACTGAAATATCTTGTTCAATGTTCAATTGCATTTTTGAAATGCTTGACATATAAGTTAATCATTATGAACATATATTTGGCAATGTAAGCTAAATTTACAATTCATTTATTAATTGCCATGCCAACCAGAAATGTAAGTATGAAATTCTGATAGCAAAGCTGTATTACTATGGAATAAAGAATAGAATATTAAATTGGTTCATTTCATACCTAGAGAAGAGAAAACAAAGGATCGAAATTAATAACTCCAATGGGTATCAAAATAGTGTCTCAGAATGGAAATCAGTAAAACATTGTGTTCCCCAGGGATCAATCTTAGGGCCTCTTTTGTTCTTGGTTTACATAAATGACCTCCCATTATACATTAACAGTTTTGCAAGTATTTATTTATTTATTCGCAGATGACACTAGTGTTTTAGTAACAAGTAAATATTTCAATGACTGTGTAGTAAAATGAAATTATGTTCTAAATTGTATGTCAAATTGGCTCAAAGCAAACGACTCTCAGTAAACCTTGAAAAAACAAAACCAATTAAATTTATAACTACTCGCTCACCACAAACACACATAGAAATAGGAATTAATGATACATTGTTAGAACAGCTAAGTGAAGTAAAATTTCTTGGCCTTCAAGTAGCTAAGCATTTGTACTGGAAGTCACATATTAGCTACATCACACCTAAACTAGCTCAGCATGTTATGCTCTCCGTGCACTGGTTAAATTTCACTCAATCGATACACTTAAAATGGTGTATTTTGCCTACTGTAACTCCATCATCGAGTATGGAATAATATTCAGGGGTAATTCAGTGGACAGTAAATGCATATTCCGGATACAGAAGAAATCTATACGAATAATCTGTAATGCCTATAGTAGACAGTCATGCAATGAACTATTACAAAAATTGGGCATACTTACCTTGTGTTTATATATTACACATTTTAAAATCCTATGCTGTTAATCACCATAGTTTTAAAACAAACATGGACGTTCATAACATTAATACTAGACAAAAGGGATTGATTCATCGTCCCAATGCCAATCTTCGTTGTTTTCAGAAAGGTGTATATTATGAAACTATCAACATATTTAATGCTCTCCCCAGTAATCTCAAAGAAAATGTTGGGAATTTCAAGGCTTTTAAGGCTTCTCTTAAGGAGTACCTTTACAATAAATCATTTTACTCTGTAGATGAATATTTAAGTGACAAATCTGTCTAACAATACCGTAATAATCATTGTATTTATAAGTATTATAATGTATTTCATTTTGTGTATATTAGTGTGTGTGTTTTATATTAAAATTAAACTGATGTATACTTTGACTTGCACGAATGTGTCAAATGAATTTTTTTAGTATTTAGCAATGACACGAGGTCTGTAAAGCCTGATGCTTTGATATTTTACACCCTAGTACATAATTGTAAATTCTATAACATATTTGTAAATATGTATTGTATTTTTTTTTTTTTTTTTTTTTTTTTTTTTTTACATTTCTGAAGAGTACATGATACAATAATCATATTTTATTTTTATATAATTAATAGTAGTAAATATTATGTCGATAGTTAGAAAACACTCATCTGACATTACATCAGTGTTACACAAAATGAAATTATATTTATTTATACATTTTAACACTATTTTTGATACTCTTTGGTTTTATGTGCATGCAAAAAAAAAAAAAAAAAAAAAAAGTACATATGCTTTTATAGAGCACAGTAAGTATAGCACAGTGGCGTACAGGCCTCAAAAGCAAATGGTGTGATTATGTGTCTATTCTGCTGTTTTTGTAACCCGTGCTTTTAGCACTAGAGCTTTATACGTTGTTTTGTGTTGTTTTTTGTTTTTTCGTAGTATATAAACATATGTATACATGTATATCCCTTGACACGTTCTATATTTAGTGGCTTCCTGACCTAAATGTGCCTACAGAATGCTTTCTAATGTAAGCTTACAGTAAGAGTTTGAGAGGTCATTAATACTTACAGTACAATTAGGAAATGACGTAACACTCAAGACATGTGCTACTCCAAGTAAAAAACCTATTGCAAAATGCATTAACAAAAGAGTCCATATATTTTAGATGTAGCCTTTCATTTGTTCACATCGAGGATTCATTTTTTTTTCTTAATGTTCAATAAAATATTGAAATTCAATTTATATTTCTATTATTATTTTTTTTACAGTTTTTTCAAGTATTTCAAAAATTAATTGGCTAACCACGAACTATAAGTTACTTATCAGATTTCGAAAGCTTAGGAATACGAGGTACGCATTCTCGACCTGATAAGTATAACTTACAGTTCTTAGTACGTAATATACTTTATCCTATCCTATAGATTTCGTGTATACATTTCATGTATCCTAGGAAACAACAAAAATGAGTCTCTATTTCATCGTGAAATAAAGTAAGTAATTTATTTCATTGCAAATAATTTTAACTCCTTTGGTGGCTCCCCCTTCTTTAAATAATGAAAATTCCTTGTCATATAAGCCCTTCGACTTGCCGGGTAACAAACTAAGTACAGCTTTTTTAGCATAAACAAAAACTTTTTCGGGAATATCCATTTTCATTCGTTTAATGATTTATTAGGTGCAGTTTAAACAACCAGAATTGAAGTTGTTTATTCCGGCGGGGTTTCGCAGCAATAAACAAACAAAACACTACCTACGTCACGACTAAAATTTAATTCCTCGTAATGACGACTCTAATAATATTAATAAATATAAGAATATTACAGTTAATATTAGGATAGCAGAAAACGTATATTTCACGTGGCTTATTAGACTAACATTTGCTCATGAGAAATTAGACGGCTCGTGCTTACGCTCTCGTGTACTAAACATCCCACTCACAAATAATAGTCTATTTAAGCCACTTATAATACAAATAATTTAATTTCTTCCAAGGATGCGACACGAAAATGTTCAGAACAATGCCCCAAACCAAGCTACCCTTTACATAGAAGTACTTTCGAAAATGTGTTTTTCTCAAAAATTGCTCTAACAATTTTGATTAAAATACCGTATATTGAAGATACTTATATGGCAAATAAAATGTATATCTTTAATTTTCAATAAATAGCCTCTGATGACCTCGTCATTCTATATTACTTTTGCTTAGCTGTAAACCTTAAGAGCTAGACAAAAATGTACTGCACAAAAATAAAGATGTAGTTAAAACACGCAATTTATGTCAGAAACGAAAATGTTGCTTTTCTAAAAATGACTCTAACGATTTTGATTAAAATATCGTATATTAAAGATATTCATATCAGAAATAAATTGTATATTTTGAAAGTACCTCTGAAGAGCTCTTTATTCTGGTTGAGTTTTGCAGAATTTTGTATAACGGTAAAACGTAAGATATACACAAAAATGTGGATCTCATTAAAACACATAATTCATGTCATGTACGACTTTCTTGTTGTGTTGACTTTTTTAGACATATTCATTGTTATTGGTTTTAATTTTAAAATTTTCTCAAACGGTACCATGCAAAGCGAACCGAACCTCAATTGTTTCACATAGCGGCCAGCTTTTTAAATATTTATTATGGATTTAGACAAATGTATTCTCTTATTTGTATTTCTATTTATAAGGAAGTAATAAGACTACTTCTGCTAATGTTTAGATTAGCATGAAGTTTTGTAAGAAAAAATCTGATGTGATAAATTCACTTTCTCTACATCTCTGCAACAAAGTAGTATTAAAAAGCTTATTCTTCTTTTACTTCATGCTGAAAGAGAAACAGATAGCAAACAAAGTCTTATTTCTTGCTTCCTTGGTAGTAGAAGCGAAATAAAGGAGCACCATAGGTTAAAGTGGTTATCTCCTTAGCACGGTGGTAGCGTTGCTGCTTGCCAAGCGAGAGACCTGGGGGGGGGGGGCCAATTGAGGAGCTACTTAATAGAGAAGTAGCGGCGTGAAGACCGCATTAACTGGCCGGGGGGAATCGAAGCGCTGACCACGTCTCACCCCCAAGTACTGCACCCCATCCATCCGTCCGAGATGAGGGACGCAGCGGCCGGGCGGTAGGCCAAGGCTCTTAGTGAGCTGTGCCACGGAGTTAGGTTAAAGTATTAGTCATAAGTTGGTTGCTATGTGACTGAAGTTACTTTGTTTGTATGGACAGGAGTTTACAAATTTCTGTATGAGAAACGTATAAGCCTTTTAAAGCTAAAACAAAAACAAGGCATATCTCAAACTCCACGAAAAAATGTATATAACATAAATTGTGTGTTTCAATGTCCTCTACATTTTTTGTGTTTAAAGTTTTCGTCCATCTCTTACGGTTTAGCAGTTATGCAAAATTCCGCAAAATTCATCTAGAATAACGTATTCTTCAGAGGCTATTCCAGAAAATTCAAGATATACATTTTATTTGTCAGGTAAATATCTTTAATATACGATATTTTAATCAAACTCGTTGCAGCCATTTTTGAGAAAACCAAAAGTTTCGAAAAAGGTTCCATGTAATGGTAGTTAGTGGTGGGGGATTTTCTTGAAAATCTTTGTGTCGCATCCTTAAATACAAAGTTTGGTATTTAACAGTCTTTTCGTTTTTGAGCTATGCTGCCCACAGACACACACACGGTTCTTTTTCCAAAAATGTGTTTTTTGGATTCAGGGGGACCCAAAACATGCATTTCCAGTGAAATCTTGATATCGAATTTCTGAGTGTAATACAATACATTCTCTACACACTATGTACATAGTACGTGTAGAGAAAGTAAAAATTGTTCGTGGAGGAGCTAGAGAAAGTTATGTGACTGGAAAACGTCAGATTTTTTTATTCAGGAATTTTCAAATTATTTTATGGAATTAAAACTAAAAAGGTGATTTTTTTGTGTTTTTCATGAAATTTCAGTCATACATACCCTTAACCAAAAGCAGATTCGACTAATGGCCGTCTAATTACCGGCCATAGGAATTTTAACAAACATTTGCACACGATGGAAACTGAGAGTCCTCTAAATGCAATAGGGAAGATGTAACTGCCCTGCACTGTGATGCATTCAGAAAAACAGACCAAAGGACTTCTTTGGAAACTCGGTGAAGTAATTGTGTCTCATAAGCTTCTAGTTCAGGGACTTCTGAAGCTCTTTAAGATCACAGATTGGCTGATTCAGTTCAACTGGAAGAGATACCACAAAATAAGCTTCCAGATGCCAATCAGTCAAGGGAATTCTGCGGTCTCCATCGTCCTGCAGTTCATTCGTTTCCTGCAGTTCCTTCACCGCATCGGTCCCTCCCGGGGGTGTAACCGTAAAAGATCCTCTGAGGGTGGAGGTGTTAGGTGTCTCCTTCGTCAACTGCTCATTGCAATTGGTATTATATAAGTAAGGATAGCATCATAGGACCGTTAGCGGGACAGAATCGAAGTTAGCGCAACATGGTGTATAGATATGACGTGTTGAAAATGCAGTGTGCACGTAGTGGGACTAATAGAAGGAAAATGGGGCAGTGGTTGCGTGGTAGACTGTGATGTTTTCACTAGCAGTGGAAGGGATTGAGGTTGGGTGGGTGGTAAACATAAATACCACTGATTTACGGAAACTAACAATTTTAACATTTACATACATTCAATTAATGTTATGCAACAAGTCATCAGCATCTTTATTCTTTTCGTTTTCTCTCAAGCTACATAGATTACAACGCACAACAACATACCTTCGTAACGTCTCAAGTGAATTGTCTCCGATTGGCACGCAAAACAGATTTTCTATTGTGAAAAATTTCGCTGTACATCACAAGATGTGATTGGAGCAAAACGGAAATAGGATACATGATCGACTATCTCCATCAGTACTTATTTCCGTAGCACACGCATTATTATTGAAAATCCGACATTTTTTTCCAAACACTGTCTTCACTTTCTTTTGCATGTGGTCTAAAACAGGTGTCACGGGTCTCTGATTATTTGATTGCACAAGTTCATCGATAGCTTTCAGGGTTTGATGCATTTCAAATGTTCTACGACAATATGTTACTGTCGTAGATACCTGCAAATTTCTTCTATATGAATTGCAAATCTTCAAGCAATCCATTTGAAGCAAGAGATTTTACATGTTAATTGGAGAGCATGCACTACACTCAAAGGTATTATTTACCTGTAAAACGGTATTTTAATATACAACATACTATGCTGCTGCGTCGAGCCACGTTCCCCAACGAGTTAATACAGATCGTTTACATGTGGCGGTGCAGTTGCCAAAGCAGGTCGGTCTCTACTCGGTAGATATGCAACTGGTATCTGCATGTGTGCTCCTATCGGTCCTCAAGATGTTATCCCTAATTATAAGCATATGAGTAGGCACAATCATTTACTCCTTTACCACTTCAAAACGCGTTTTAATACGAGGTACGTCCAGAAAGTAAGTTCCGTTTCTATTTATCTCCGCTGCAGCGCTGCGATCGCAGTTCCGCACATGCGCGGTAGACGCTCTGTATCAAAGAGAAGAAACGTGTGCCATTTTGAGATCGCTGTCAGCCACATACGCTTTGTTGTGCTTGTTTACAATGTCGGTGTTGATCGAAAATCTCGCCGCTTGTGAAATCAGATCTGTGATTCGTTTTCTGAATGCGACACACTTAGGAAATTGCGCCGCGCAATACAGAATAAGCGCCGAGGATTGCTGTGAAAAGGTGTTGTTTTTCTTTACGACAACGCACGACAACACGCTGCAAATGTGACGAAAAACTTCCTACAGGGATTTGGCTGGGACGTGTTTGACCATCCTCCGTACAGCCCTGACCTCGCTCCTAGCGACTTTCATCTGTTCTTACATCTCAAGTCTTTCCTTGGCGGTCAACACTCCAACAATGACGAAGAGCTGAAAGAAAATGTTTCCAACTTTTTGAAGACACAGGCGGCAAACTTCTATGAATAAGTTATACAAAAACTTGTGCCACGCTATGACAAATGCCTGCAAAATTTCGGCAGTTGTGTGGAAAAGTAGTATAAGAGTTGTAGAATGTTGTGCAATAAATAATTATTCTGTATCTGTACACAATTTAATTTTATTACCAAATGGAACTTACTTTCTGGACGTACCTCGTATGACAGAACGGTATAGAAATATAAAGACACCATATCGCAAATATCTCACATTAAATTTGTTCAATTCAACTGTTCCCGAAATGAAATGTAAACTGTGAACATTATTTTTTAAATGCACTCTTTAGTTATTGCGTATTTTTAGGGAAAACTCTATTATCATCTTCTAAGTGATGTCTTTCTTGAATACAGCCTACACTCTTGCATTGTTTGTACAAGTATTATTGAGCATAAAATAAGAACTGAAGCTTTCCTGGCGACGTATTAATTCAAAATCTTCTCGGGCTTCTAGCCAGGTAAAAACTTGGCTTGACACCAACGTTTCGAAGAAGTACATCTTCCTCGTCTTCAGGGTGAACTGATCATCGTTGGTGTCAAGCCAAGTTTTTACCTGGCTAGAAGCCCGAGAAGATTTTGAATTATTGAGCATGTTGTGTATTAATGTTTAACGGACTATATTGCGTTTTCAATTAAATAAGTATACAAACAAGTGTGTTTTTGTCCACGTGGGAATTAAAAAGCAATAAATTCAATGTATTAATGAACAAAGTGACGAGTTAATGCTAAAATAATGGATTTCCCAGTTGTAAACCAACAGCTTTTTGTGGTTGACCATTCACCGTACGTTTGCTGTGTTAGTAACCACTATTTTATTAAATTACACAGCTGGCTTTACAAGCTTTCCCAAGCTAGTTGTCAGCAATGGCTTATTGGTCCAGAATGCAAATATTAGTTGTAATACTAAGTTTATCATCACATGAATATAGATATTAACATGTAACCTCGAATGGAGGTTAAATTTAAATACGAGGGCCGTTTTTTTTTTCAACCTCCGATAGGCTATAAATAAAAGACAAGTTCATAGAAAACAATTATTTTATTACTAAAACTTTGTATACTTATGGCTACTTTTCAACATAATCACCGAAAATATTGAGACATTTATCGTACCTGTGCACAAGCTTTGCAATACCCGCTTTAAAAAATGTTGCCACCAATGATTTCAAATGAGCATTGACGTTGTTTTGAAGATCTTCGTTGGTTTGAAAGTGCTGCCCTCCTAGCCACATCTTCAATTTAGGAAAAAGGTCAAGGTCGCTGGGTGCCAGGTCAGGCCTGTACTGCGCATGATCAAAAATGTCCCATTGAAATTGTTCAAGGAGCCGATGGATTGTGCCAGCAATGTGTGGATGAGCGTTGTCATAGATCAACACAATTCCTGAAGACAGCATTCGTCTTCGTTTGTTTTGAATGGCTCTCCGCAAACGTCGTAAAGTACGAAGATATTCAAAACAACGTCAATGCTCATTTGAAATCATTGGCGGCAATATTTTTTGAAGCGGCTATTGCAAAGCTTGTGCACAGGTACGATAAATGTCTCAATA